>JARHVA010003186.1:1960000-2017500 GCA_037957365.1 Torreya grandis
TATATGCATGATATAAATAATGAAAAATTAGGAATCACATAATTATACTACATTATGCATGATATATATCATGGCTAAAATCATAATATAATAATATATTACACTCTAGTTAGGACCACATAATGTTAATGACCACACCCAAGTTATTAACAAAGATAAGGTATTAATATGACACACAATAAGAGACTAAAAAGACATATAAACAAAAGGATTATATATGGACAAGGATGCACACACAATAAAACACATTCATGCATAATAATTAATATAACTATGTAACAAATATAATGTAGAACATCCATGTTATATAAGATACATATACTAGCAGAAGATGTTGTAATATATGTAATCTTGATTAATATGATAAAGTAAAAGAAAGGATATATATCACCCTAAAAAAAACATTGAAAAGGAAATTCCCCCAAGATAATACATGTTATTTATGAAATGGGCCCTCAAAGATGCTGGTGAATAGTGTAAAATATAGTATCATGTAACTTGTGAATATTTATTGGCATCCACTCAATAAAATACCATGAAAATCATATGTGTAAACCATGAATAATAAAAAATTATAGCATAGAAAAACATGTAACGTGTATAAAGATTTAAACAAAAAAATGTTTTTCCAATATTTTTGAAATTTGATTTTTTTCTAATGTTCTTAATTCGTTTAATTTTGCTAATGTTTTTGAATTTTGATTTTTTCTAATGTTGATATGTTTCAGCCCTTTAATGGGAAAACTATGATTTATTTATGTATCAAACATGATAAGCTTAAAGTGATAATTATGTGATAAAATATGAATGTAATGATATAAAATATAGTTGACTATGTGTAAAATAAAAATATTAAGTGAATAATATGTTAAGGTTAATGTTTTTTTATGTGGAAGAGGTCATTCCTCACAATGTAAAAATTATCAAAAATATCAAGATTTGGAAATAAATGAACAATTGGTTCTAACTAATCATATGTCAATGTATGTGTAAGATCTAAAAACTGAATTTAAAAACATGAAGTAGAAATGTATATAAGAAACATGTGTAGATACAATGCCCATGTAGGATAATATGTGTAATGTAAACCAATGTGAGATATATAGTAAAGTGAATAATGTGTATTAAAAAAAAACCATGTCAAAATGTAAGTGGTGCTAAGTACATGAACATTTTGATGAACAAAACATGATACACCTTAATAAAGGATGTATAACCTGTATGCAATGGGTTATGATTAACCTATAATAATCCTATCTTTAAATATATAAACTCAAAAAATATTAAGATAAGAGAACGTAGTGATACTTAATGATTTAGGATGTGATCAAATAGATCTATAAACCTAGAAATAGGAGCACCTATAGCACAATGTCAAATAAAAGGATTCCAAATACTTTAGGCTAATGATAAAATGAGGTAGATCTAACTAGATATATATTTTTTAAGTAATATATTATTATAAACAAGTAATGTAAGGGGGAAGGGTTAGAAACATATCAAAATGGGTAAGGAGCCATGGTAGGCAAATGGGGGGATAGGCTACCTAAAATGGATAAATGGAAAGTTTAATCAATCCTATAGCCACACTAATTATAATTATAGATAAAGCTCAGAAAAGGATACACACACATTCATTTACTAAGCAATAAACAACTTATATATACTAACTGAAAGAGATAGGGTTTGTTGATGCCTAAAAGTATATCATAGGTGGTTCAGGGTGTTTAAATAAGACTTCTCATTTATAAATTATAGGAACCCAATGCATGAGATACTTGTTTTGATAATCTTTATATCTTTGGTGGAATAGAGATAAATCAAACGAACCATTTCATAAATTTATAATGATTGGTGGTTGGGAGCCACCATGGCTTGTAGTTATATTTTAAAAAGAATGAAGTGATATGAGATAAGAGTAGTGATTTAAGATCAGACCTAAATCTAAAATCTAATCTAAGATGAATATTCACAATGGCAATTAAACTAGAGTGGATTGGTTAAAAAGGATCAAAAGGAAGGGTAGGGCAGAGAAGAAATATGTTGTTGACCTCTAATCTAAACATTATGACAAAGTCCAAATTTCCTCTAAACATGCATTTAGCCAATATATGACATGAATTAGCATAAGCTCAAATCTTATCATACATGAATAAAACATCTAAGGATAATATGAAAAGATGTAAATGAGAACCAGATTTACTTTAAGAATTTTACCCCTACAAGCAAATAACATTAGCCCAGATGTAAGAAGAGTAAAGAAAGCAAAGTAAACTTATAAAATTTCAATTAATCTAGAATTAACATAATTTAGAAACTCTAAATTTAAAGATGCACATCTAGAATTCATAAGGACCATTCAAATCTAAAAATAAGACTAGAAAAATGAGAGAGAAGGCATGATGGCAATTCACACAAGCAATTATGAACAAAATTTGCATAACTCCTTGCTTATATTACTTTGATAAAAAAATAAAAAATAATTTTTGGCTCAAAAAAATTCCCTCCCATTTAAAAAATGGTAATACCCATTTTATATAATTCAAGGAGGTATACTGGTCAGTCATGTCAAGTATTAAGGATAATTGTCCTTTTACAATTATTATTTCTAGAAGACTCTAGACATTTCATCACTAATTGACCTATAGGCAATGTAATTTATAAGTTGTACATGCCTTTACAAAAATAATATTCCATTTTCAAAATATACTATGTCTCTACATAATATAATATCCTAAGTCAACTGGCTTGAATTTGAAACCCTTGTACTGCTGCAGTCTTTTACCTTCCCTAAAATATTTTTATTTTATAATGATGCTCATTAATAAATTGGAGGTTAATAATAGGTCTCATGAAAATTTATTTTTCTTGATCCTCTAGGATCTTGAGATCCTTTTTATCTCTTTTCAATGCTTGTTTGATGCTTATGGCATCTCTTATCTTCTCCTCAGATGACAAAAGCAAGCCCATGATATTCTTGTTATTAGCCCCTATTTTCCCCTATCCTTGATTCCTCACCTCTTGCATGAATTGAGTAATTTTGTGTTTGAAATCTTCATCAATTATTATATCCAAAGGACTAAGGTGTGGTGGGTTATTTGATTAGGCTATCTAATATGTGCAACATTGTCTTCTAGTTATTTGAGTTCCTTGTAAATGTCCTCTATTTTCTTGGACCAGCTATTCAGGGCCTTGATCTTATCCACTAATATAGCCATATCCATATTTAGGTGGGCTAGGTTGACTATTCTAAATTATGGGACTTGATTCTTGGTCAAGGATTTGATCAAGTCTTTCACTTGATAACTTGAAGCTTACCATTGGAAAACTTTGCCTATAGCCATGGTGATTCATTTATTCACTACCTCTTACCTAGTCCTAATTGAATTTACATAATTGAACAAGTCAGTCATGGTGTCTTAAAATTATTGAAACCTATCCTCTGGGATTAACAAGATAGATTTCCTTTTCAAATTCTTATTCTATTATATGATGCCCTTGATCATTATTTACAACGACTTTGATTATACCTGAGCCAATTTAAGGACTTTTTATTTGAATGATAGGTCCTCATTAGGATTTTTCCCTGCTACTAGAGTCAAACCAACAAAAGGTTCCACTTTCTATAAAGTTAACTTCTCTCCACCAACCATGGCTTCCTTCTTAGTTACCCTCAAAAAAATGGTAATTATTAGGTCAAATTTGACATCAAATAAAAATTATGTCACCTTTGGAGTTGGGGTCTCCATTTGTGTTCCACTTGAACCTCTTGAAACAATCATCCTTTTTTTTTTCTTCCTTTTACAATGCAACTATCCATGGCTTCAACTCTTCATGCACAGGGATGTTGATTGATTGCATCATTACCCAAAGATGGTGCATAATAGGTATTTTTTTTAACTTTCCATAGATGAACCATTCTAGAGTGGTTGGACCATGAATCAATTTCTCTTCACTAAAGAGATTGACTTCACTCAGAGGAATGAAATTCAATTTAGGCTTCTTGGCTATAGGAATAATAGCTAGCTCAATATTTCTTTTAGGTATATCCATAGGAACTAATTCCAATTCTCCTTTTCCTTTCTCTTCCTTCAATTATTCCACATGGGTTTCTTATTCATCAAACCCATAGGCACTAGATAACATTTTCAAAGCATCTTCAACTATCTCCCTAGGGTCAAATGCTAGCATGTGAACTTCCTTAATTGGTGACCCTTATTATTCTACTTGGGTTGAGATGATGTTATTTCATCAAGCCTTATTTATTATGGCCTTTATTCAATTTGTGTTTCTACTTATGATTGGGTTGGTGGAGGTCTAGAAGTTGCACCACTCAGAAAATGGTACTATCTAATCCCTAACTAGCATCTATCATAACTTCCTTTTTGTTCCCTCATCATCCTAGCTTCTAGATTGATATCATAATTTTTCAATCTCCCTAAGACCTTAGAAAATGAAGATGCTTTAGTATATATGGGGTCAAAAGGGCCAAGTTGGTACTCATAAGACACATTTATTCCTTTTTATTTCAAGTGTTCCTTAACTTTCCCCTAGGGATCCCACTGCCTTAGTTCATCAACTTGTAAATTGAATGAGGTCATGTGTTTAGAAATAGCCTCAATATTGTCCCATTAAGAAAACACAGTCCTAAAAATGGTTATGGGGATGGTGTGAATCAATCCCTTCCTCTTGGTTTTTCACAAACCAATTATTCTATATCAATTTGATAGGCTACTTCTTGATCTACTAGATTAATTGGTACATAGACATGTAGCCTAAGAGGGGTACATTATGTCCCTTTAACCCTAATGATGGTGTAATTTGGATATAGCCATATGTCCCCCATAGATTCAATAGTCTTATTTATTAGAGGGTTAACCCTCATCATTGGGATTCTTATGATGGACTCATTAAGGGTTGGGTAAACATAATCAAATATGAATTGGATGTGTTCCTTGTATTTAAAAAAGTGTAGCTTAGAGTAGTACTATGAGTCTATTTATGTCCTATCAGGTGACCATTCCCTAAAGTTGGGAATTTTTATTTTAGCAAGAAGGGCATCCAAAAGGTATGACACCATGTAAAATTGAGTCCTGGTCCTCTTCTTGATTACAGATAATTATCTACTCAAAAGGGTGATGATTACCTCACCTAAGGGAGGGGTGAGTTATTTATCAATAATGAAATAGACTAAGGGGATCCAAAGTTTATCTACATATGTGGTGGTTGGATTACCACACAACTTGTTCATCATTTTCATGATCATTTTAATCCCAAGTCTGAATTAGCTAATGGGGATGTTATTATTAAAGTTAGAAAACACTTGATTCTTAGAGTATAGCCATAGGGCAAGGATGTTTTTTAGATCATTCTCTTTGGCCCAATTTTTGATTGTAGTCATGTCTACTTGGGGCTTAGGCAGTTTGTATTAGTTTTCAAAAGCTATGGGAGAAATGCAAACAATCTTCCTAAAACTACATTCATGCATAATCATGCCCATATCTATTTTACCATCCTTAAAAATAGGAGCAAAAATGTCTATGCATTGGAGTACCTCAAGTTTCACTGTTGTATAGTGTAGGCCTATCATCTGGATGGAAACTATGTCATAATATCTTCTCTTTTCAAAAATGTTCTTCTTCTCTCTAGTAATGGTTGGTTACTCCTTAATGGTCTAGAATAACTTAGACCAGTTGTTGTCTCTGATGGTTAGAGATATTGCATCAAACTGTGTGTCCTTGAAGATCCTCCTTTCTACATCTGAAGTCAAGTAGAGTTCCACATCCTCCTTGGAAACTCCTTTTTGAGCTATAATGGATATGGAATTTTTTAAATTTATCACTAATGGTTTGCACTTTAGCTTTGGATTGAATTATTCTTATATGAATGATAATTCAACTCTCCTAGGCTTCATTACAATGATCACATGGTCAAATTAGGTTTCTCATACTTGCTAGGGTTTTTTTGAAGATATTTTTTGTGATTTAATGGTAGTAGCTAGTTCAAATGGCAAGATTCATACCTTATATTTTATTTGGATCATGTATTTATACCTTTTCATTTCCTCGAGTCCAAAAAAATCTTTAATTTGGCATATTATGCTTATGTGGTTCTGATATGGCATCACCATGGCATCCCACTCATTAATATTTAAAATATGACCATTTGTTGCCTTTAGACACATGTAAATATTTTATTGGTTTTGGGCCCTTTAAATTTTTTTCCTTATCTCACATTGTTGGATCTATTTACATGAATCAATATAATTCATTGATTTTGATTTGGGAGATTGAATGTTACTAGCTACTTTTCTATATTCCCCATGGTTGTGACACTTATCACTTCCACATTCACCCTAATTTTTTTAAAATTTTTAACATTGATCTTACACTATTGGATCATCTCTAGCCAGATGAATGTGCTCTATTGATCTTGATCCCTGGGTTTTATCCTTTGCTATGTAGAACATTGATTAGAATGTGTACACCTAGACATGTACCATCAAGCTTAGAAACATGCTCAAGCTTTAATATTTATCCTATAGTTGTGCCCCTTGTCATTTCTACATTTGTTCATAAGTATTTGAATTTTCAACCTTCATCTTGCACCATTAGATCTTCTTTGGCCAGATCAATGTGCTTTGTCAAATTTCAATCTAGGGGATTGAATGTTATTGGTTGTTCAGTGTTCTTTTGCTAAAGGTGTGATAATTGTCACCTTCTCACTTGTTCAGGGATCCATTGAATCTTTGACTTATTATGCATTATCAATCAGAATGTGTATGCTTAGTCTTGTACCATCAGTATTTAGGGACATGCTCAAGCTTTAAAAAGGGGCCATGGATTGAGTTTTCAAATTTGATCACACACCATTAGATCATCTTTGCCCAAGGGAAAGCACATCATTGATTAGGATTATTGACCTTTTGAATTTATACGCACTAGTATATCTTGATATCCTAATAAAATGTGTACCATCGATCTTGTGATCAATGAAAATTTTAAGTCAAGATCAAGAAACATAAAGAACTTAGGTTAAAGTCTTAAGACTAAGGTTTTATTAGGATTAATAAACATGAATTAAAACCTTACGATAAAGTCTTAGACCTAAGTTTTAAACATAATAAAAGGGACCCCATGAATGATAAAAGACATGGCATAATTTTTTAGCCTAAGGTTTTTATTATATTAATAAATGCAATTAGAACTTTAGGATAATGATTTATTAGGCTAAGTCTAGAATGTAACAAAAGGAACCCTACAATTAGTTAGACCATGTGGAGATAAAATGAACTAAGGGGGATCAAGACATAAAGGACCAAGTATGAATTTTTAGACTAAGGTTTAGTTGTGTTGATAGACATGACTAAACCTTAGGATAAAAATTAAACTAAGTCTATGGTTAATATTAATTGTTCTTACGTATATTGTTCTCATGAAAATTTGAATTCAATCCAAAAGGTCTTGAGCCAGGGAAATTAAAATAAGGGTTTCAAGGATTCAAATTATTTTTTAAAATACCAAAGGCTAATAAAAGATCAAATTGACATTAAATCATAAAACCCAAACATTGTTTGTTCCAAATGGATTCCATTAATCTTACAACCTAAAACACAGAAATCTAATGTTAGCAACATTTAGACAGATCAAATAAGAAACATATATAAATATGCCAATCCAATCATGGTGTGAATGATCTTCAAATAAAGATAATGTGTAAACATGTTGATGATAATTTGATCAAGAGGAATTTTCAATTTATATCACAAATTTTCAAATTTTAAAATAAGGGTCCCTATTTTTTAGGAATCGGGGTATGTTGACCTCAATAGGGTTATAATATATTTACCTTGAAAAGGACATGTCAAACCTCAATCTCATCCTTGGTCAATGGTGTTTTTCAAGAGATTGTTTTGGTTGTGAATACTCAAAAGGATGGATAATAGGCTCTATGCTAACTAATGAGCTCTTCGTGAATCTCCAAGACTTCCACAAGTTAAACTTCCTTCAAGACAAGAGTGGATTAGGGAAAAAGTGTGATTAGAATAAAATAAAAATGAGTGTATATGATTAATTATAGTTAGATGGTGACTTGTATTTATAGTGGTCAATATCACAAACTTATTTCAAAAGTTAATGTGATGGCATTATCCAATTTTGATGTAATTAAGAGGAGTGAACAGAACTTAAACTTTGTCAATCAGGTTAAAATATTACAAATGCTCAAAATTAAAAAAATCAAACTTATATCAACTAGGTCAATACATTACATTGAGGGAAAATATGTGAAATAGATTGTATCAGCCATGGCCAATGTAGTTTGGAAACACTCTAAACTACATCATCCATGGTAGATGTAGTTAAAAAATACATTTAACTACATAAACCATGGTATATGTATTTGGAAAACACAATGAACTACATCAGTCATGATAGATATAGTTGGAAAGACACATGGAACTGCATTGATCATGGTATATGTAGTTAGAAATGGGAAAATTGACATAGTTGAGTGAGGTAGGATAGAAGGAGATAGGTATAAATGAAATTATAAGGAATTTAAACTACAAGTAGGAATGATATGATCATGCCATAGATATAAACATCTCTCATAAAGCACCAAAGGCATGCCCACCCCTTTCCTGGTACACCCTTGAAGATGCACACTCATAGATATTGAAGCTTGATAAGTTATTGTAAGAAAAATCATCAGTAAATGATAAAATTGAAAATTATTATGTATATGCATATGTTCCACATAAAGATCATCATGTGTCACAATAGTGTAACATGGGATAATGCTTTGATAAATAACATAATAACACAACAATTAAGCTAACTCAAATGAAGTATGGAAATAAATGTTGAAATTAAATTAAATTAATTGAAAGTACCATATGCATACATTGACTTACCTTTTTGTTAAACGATTTCATGCAAATATCATAGTCTCAATCATGGAGGGCATAATACCTACATATGTGGAACCTTAGGGATACAAGACTAAAAATAGAATCAATGTGTATGTACATTATATGGTCAAAGTAGAAAAAACTGATAAAATCACTTAGAAAATTAGTAAGTCAAGATTGTAAAGGCTAGGTTAGAACCAATAATCCAAAAATTGAATAAAAATTAATGTAAAACACATTTAATCATGTGAAAATTCATGTAAAACATTGTAATTAAAATAAATATCAATGCAAGAAAACTCCACAAAGATATGTAAGTAAATGAATGTAAGCTCATGTCAGATAATAATGTCAAAGAAAACAAAAATAATTGAAAAATGAAAATATAAATCAAAATGTAAGACAAACATATTAATTCAAACATAAGTATAAACATGTAAGCATGTAAAATTTCTTATGTAAGATAAGTTAAAACAAACAAGAATAAAAATGAACATGAAAAATATCTAAGGTATGATAACTCAAACTTAGTGCTCGTATTAAAATGTGATGTAAGAAAGCACAAGAACCTAGTGACATGATTAGTATGATAATGAGATGGTGTGGTAATAAAATATGATGGGATGTTTATCATGAAAACTTGGTCGTATATGAGGTATTACAATACAACTCACAAACTAGAAGACAAGAGGCACAAAAAGGAAAATGTGATTAGGGATGTGATTAGATAAAAGTGATATCAAATAAAGGGAATAATATGATGTAAATAAGGAGTGTGAGGCGCAACATGGGTGACTTTAACATCCTTATTAATAATTAGACATGCTAATAAAGTGATCAAGGCTATAAACTATTGACATCAAGGACCTAAAACACTTTGACTAGTGAACACAAAGCTTGGGCTAACAAGTGAAGTACATAGATCATCCCATGAAGGCTATATGCATGAAAAATTAAAATAGATCCTACCTTCTTGCAAAATTTTCTCTACTCCTTAGGACCCCTTATAGAGGTTTTTTTATCTATTATGAGGATTAGGTACTTGTGTGAGAAATTATGTGGAACTATGAGTATATGATACAATGAGACTTCCTACCCCAGTCTACTAGCCTACCACACCTTAATGGACCTCATATCTATCATGAGGCCAATTGTGGAGTTTGAGCTTCAACTATGATAAGAGATGTGCCAAATAGAGATCATGTCTTTTGGTGTGATCTAAATTTTAAGATATACTTGCCTTTTAATTATTTTCTTTTATTGTATGATCTTGATTTTAACTCTTTTGGATTTTTTGATTCCTCCTCCATATGGATTCAGAGAACCAATCATGAGTTATATAGGTAAATAACACAAGATAGATTACACTTGGCTAATAGAGAGAAAGAACTAAATAACATGGTGTCTAAAAAATCCTATACTTTCCAAAAGGAAAGTGTGAAATATCAAAACTGACCTATGTGTGCCTAAAATGAAAAGAAATAAGGAAAATATGGGGATTGTGAGAGATCATTCTATGTAATAAGTGATATAATGATGAATATGCTCATATCTGATGACAAGGAGGGAAAATAATTCTAAAAAAGGGACATGTTATTATATTAATGTCACTAGGAATTCATATTAACCTAGAAGGGATCTAACACAAGCACCAATGAAAGTAGTATTCATCCCAAAAAAGGGGAAAGGTAAATGGTCATCCTAAAATACGAGAATATAAATTAAGGCCTAATAAACATAAAGAGAATAAGGTAAAATGAAAAAATGTGAGAAAGATAAAAAAAATAAAAAATGATAGCAATAAAAATGATACCTAAGAACCACAAGGGAAACAAAGGTTGAAAGTAAAATGAAATAAAACCGAAGAACCAAAAAATAAATAATGGTGATAAAAATGATGCTAAATGAAATGAAAAATAAAAAAATAAAGAAAAATGATGCAAAAATAACAATGAAAATATATGTTAACATCTATATCAAAGATGAACATGTGAAATACAAGCCTATGTGTCTTGTAAGGTTTCTTGAAGTTGATTTTGTTTATTATTGTGCAATGCAAAAGAAGATTGAACATTATAGGATAAACCAAAGGTTAATTTTATGTAGGTATGGTCATCAGAAGATGACCTAAAATATTAAGTGACATGTGGATGGGCATTTAAATATGCCCCAACATGTGATATGGAGTGAGGTGAAATTGAACTATTAAAATGAACTGCATCAGGTTGGCCAATGTAGTTTGATGAATTCAGGTTGTTAGAATGAACTACATCATGTTATTTGATATAGTTTTATGAATATGGGATATCAAAAATAAATATATCAACATGGATGATATGGTTTGATGAATTTGTACTATTATAATGAACTCTATCTAGTTGGCTAATGTAGTTTGATAAATTTGAGTTGTTAGAATAAACTATATCAGGTTGGCTAATGTAGTTTGATAAATTTAGGTTATTAAAATTAAATATATCAAGTTGGTTGATATATTTTGATGAATCTAGGATATTATAATGAACTATATTAGGCTAGTTGATGTATTTTGATGAATTTGGGTTGTCATATGAAATATATCAGGTTGGCCAATATAGCTTGATGAATCTAGGTTGTCAGAATGAACTATATCAGGTTAGATACTGTAGATTGATGAATTTAGGTTATCATAATGAAATATATTAGGCTAGACTATGTAGTTTAAAACAGATAAATGTGTTGATATTCTAATTTTTTAGGATGTTTAAATTTACATAAGGCTTGTAAAATAAGTCTAAAGAGGTCTATAAGATAAATCAACCTATTTCATTGTGAAGTGATAATTTTAGGTGCTCTTATTATGAGTGTAGTACGAAGATTATGAACATTTTTTTTAATGGGTGAAAGATAATATGAAATTCCAACTATTGATGTAAATTTGTTATGAGTTGATGAATTTTAGGTTTATAAGGTGTAAAAGTGGTATAAGGTGTATCGTTGTCAGTATTTTGGATTTGTATTTGAGGATTTTTATCTCTATTATATGGTATGAGGTAGATATAGATGAAAAGATATAGAATGATTTTTTGAAAAACTACACCATGAAGAGTTGTCTTCCATGGTGGATAAGGATGAAAGAAATGAATAACCCATGTAGGATCTAGATGGGTTGAGGCTAAAAATAAATATCCTAAAAGGTGACATCATCATGATAGATGACTTAAAAATATGACAAAAATAATTAATCATAATAAATTGACTATATTAGCCAAATCGATATAGTAAAAAATTGATGCTGAAAATAAAATGTATTGAGTAGGATAATATAGTTTATAAAATAGGTAGCACCATTTTCTATCTAGAAAAAAATTAATTGTATCATCCCTGTTTGATGTAGTTGAAAAGATAAAAAATGAATTATATTGGCCCTATAAGATACAGTTGGAAAGGAATTAGACTATATCAACCATGGAAAATGTGGTTATAAGGAAATTAAACTATATCAGCCATGGTAGATGTAGTTGTAAAAAAATAAATATATCAACCTTGGCTGATGTAATTTAAAAAAAATGAAATATACTAGTCCTAGTAGATGTAGTTGTAAATAATACTAAATTGTATCAGACCTGGCCAATGTAGTTAAAAAGACACACTAATTTTCATCTAACATGGTTGATGCAGTTGTAAATATTATTCAAGATGAGCTAACATAGAATAATATCACATCTATAAAATACATTAGGATGGAAAAGAAAATTGGGATATAACTATATCAAGTCTAGCTAATGTAGTTGGTTGAAATGGTGAAGGTAATGATAAGCTTCATGTTGGGTTCACCAAAATGTATGAAATATGTTAGGATCAAATTTTAACTATCTTATCTCTAAAGATACAAAATTAGATAAGGTTAATAAAGATAAAATTATGGTACTTAATGATTTAGGATGTGACTAAATGGATCTGTAAACCTAGCAAGAGGAACACCTACAAATCAATGTCAAAGAAAAGGGTTCCAAAACCTTTAGTCCAATAACATAATAAGGTAGCTCTAATTAGATCTTTGTTTTGTAAGTAATCTAATATTTTAAACAAGTAAAGTAAATAAGGGGGAAGGGTTAGAATCATATCAAAATGGATAGGATCCATGGTAGGTAAATAGAGGCTTAAGCTACCTAAAATGGATAAATTGATAGTTCAAGCAATAGGAATATCCACACTAAGTATAAGTGTAGAGAAAGTTCAAAAAAGGATATACACACATTCATTTACTAATAAATAAATAACTTATATCTAATAAATGAAAGAGTTATGCTTAGAATATACTTACCTTGAAGAGGACATGTTGAGCCTCAATCTCCCCTTGGCCAATGGTACTTTGCAAGAGGTTTTTGTGGTTATGAAAAATTTAAAGGATGGATGATAGGCTATAATCCAACTAAGGATCTAGAAAATCTCCAAGAATTCCAAAAGTCAAACTTCCTTCAAGATTAGAATCTAAGGAATAACTCATCTAAATATGGATTAGGGAATAAGTGTGAGAAAAATTAGAGAAAAATGAGTGTATATGATCTATTGGAGTAAAAGGGTGACTTGTATTTATAGTTTTCAATAACCCAATCTTGTTCCAAAACTTAAGTCAATGGTCAGGTATTGTGTAGTTAAGAGGAGTCATCTAACATTGAACTATATTAGCCAGGCCAAAATAGTATGAATGCCAAAAAGATAAACTCAAAAATACATCAAATAAGTCAATACATAATGGTAACATAAAATGTGTGAAATTGACTGTATCACCCATGGCCAATAGAGTTTGAAAACACACTAAAATACATCATCCATGGTCAATGTAGTTGGAAAACACACTAAATTATATCAACCATGGTATATTTATTAGGGAAACACATTGAACTACATCAACCATGGTATATGTAGTTGGAAAACATAATTAATTTCATTGGCCATGGTAGGTGTAGCTATAAAGACACATGGAACTACTTCATCCATGGTAGATGTAATTAAAAATGGGAAAATTGAGATAGTTGAATGAGGTAGGTAGAAATTAAAATATGAGGAAGTTGAACTAGAAATAAAAATGATATTATCATGACATATATAGAATCATCTATTTCAAAGAATCAAATGCCTACCCACCCCTTTCTTGGTGCACCCTTTAAGGTGTGCACTCATGGATATTGAAGCTCAATATGTTGCTATAAGAGAAAGCATAAATAAATTATAAAAGTGAAAAATATTATGTGTATGAATATTCCCCACCCAAATCTCATCACATGTCACAATAGTATAATATAGGATGGTGCTTTAGGAAACAACATGGTAACACAATTGAGCTAAATCATATGAAGTATATAAATAAATGCTAAAAGTAAATGAAAGTAATTGAAAGTACCATATACATACCTTAATTTAATTTTATATTAAATGATTTGATGTAAATATCATAGTCTTGATCATGGAGGTCATAATAGTTTCATTTGGTAAACTTTAGGGATACAAGGCTAAAAATAGAAGCAATGCATGCATATATAGTATGGTCAAATTAGAAATGGAAAAGCCGCAAAACTAATAAAATCACTTATAAATTTTTATAGTTAGGATCATAAAGGCTAGGTTAGAACCAATAATCCAAACATGTAATGCAAAATTAATTTAGAACATACTAAATAATGTGGAAAATCATGTGAAACATTATGTAATTAGAATAAATATTAATGCAAGAAAAATCCAAAAAAGATATGTAGGTAATTGAATGTAGGCTCCTATAATTTAAGGATGTCAAAGTAAACAAAAATAAAATGTAAATGACTATAAAATTAAAATGTAAATCAAAATGTAAGACAATCATGTCAATTCAAACATATGGAAAAACATGCAAGTATGTAAAATGTCCTATGTAAGATAAATGAAATCAAACAAGAATAAAAATGAACATGAAAAATATCCAAGGAATGATAACTCAAACTTAGTGTGTGTACTAAAATGTGATGTAATAAATCACAACCACCTAATGACATGAATAGTATTAAATTGAGATGGTGTGTTAAGAAAATTTCAAAGGATGATTGTGACAAAAATCTAGTCCTATCTGAGGTACTATAATTAAATTCACAAACTAAAATCCAAGAGGCATAAGAAGGAAAATGTGATCAAGTATGTGATCAAATAAAAGTGATATATAACAAGAGGATAAAGGGAATAATATAATGTAAATAAGGATTTTCAGGTGCCACATGGGTGATGCTAATATCCTTTGTATGAATGAGACACACTAAGCAAGTGAGTAAGCCCATAAACTATCAAAATCAAGGACCTAAGACACTCCAACTAGTGAAAACAAATCTTAGGCTAACAAGTGAAGTACATAGACCATCCCATTAAGTATATAATCATGAAAATTTAAAATGCATCATACCTTCACATATCATGTTCCCCATTCTTCAATACTCCTTATAGAGTCATTGGTTTATGGTGAAGATTGGGTACTTGTGTGAGAAAGTAAGTGGCACTATAAGTATATGATATAATGAGACCTCCTACTATATTCTACTAGAATACCATGCCCCAATGGACCTAGACTCTATCATGAGTCCAAATGTGTATTTTTATCTTCAAATAGGATAGGAGATATTCAAAATAGAGTTCAAATATTTTGGTGTAATCTAAATTTTAAGATACAATTTCCTTTTAATCATTGCCTTTTATTGTATGATATATATTTTAACTCTTTTGGATTTTTTGATTCTTCCTCCATAAAAATTCAAAGAACCAATCATGATTGATATATTTAAATAACATAAGAGATATTACACTTGGCCACTAGAGAGGAGAATCTAAAGACCATTGTGCCTAAATACTCCTAAACTTTCCTATAAGTAAGTGTGTAATCTTAAAACTAACCTATATGTGCCTAAAATGAAAAAAAAAGGGAAAGATGGGGATCATGAGAGATCCTTCCATGTAATAAGTGATAAAATGATGATTATGATCATAGTTGATCACAAGGAGGGAAAATAATGCTCCAAAAGGGATAGGGTCTATGTTATGATAGTCATGTCACTAGGAAGTTTTACTAACCTAGGAGGGATCTAGTATAAACACCAATGAAAGTAGTAGTCATTCCAAAATATGGAGAAGTTAAATGGCCATAAAAAAATAAGGTGAATATAAATTAGGGCCTAAGAATAAAAAAGACATTAAAACAAAAATGAAAAAAATTGAGAAAGCTAAAAAAACTGATAGTAATGAAAATGATACCTAAGAACCACAAGAGAAACAAAGGTTGAAAGTAAAATGAAATAAAACCAAAGAACCAAAAGAAAAAAATGGTGATAAAAATGATGATAATTGAAATGACACACAAAAACAAAGAATCATGAAACACAAATAATAATAATAATAAAAATATATGATAATGTCTCAGAAGGTTTCTTGAAGTTGAATTTTTTTGTTAGTGTGAAATGTAGAAGAATGGGAATCATAGGATGTCCCAAAGGGTAATTTTATGTAAGTATGGGCATAAAAATATGTCCCAAAATATTAAGTGACATGTGGATGGGCATTACAATATGCCCCAATATGTGATATGGAGTGAGGTAAAACTAAATTGTTATAATGAGCTATATTGGGCTAGTCGATGTAGTTTGATGAATATGGACTATCAAAATGAACTTTATAAAGATGGGCATTGTAGTTTGATGAATTTATATTTTTAAAATGAACACTATTAGGATGTTTAATATATTTTTATGAATATGGACTATCAGAGTGAGCTATATCAAGGTAACCAATGTAGTTTGATGAATCTAAGTTGTCATAATGAAATCTATCAGGTTTTGATGTAGTTTGATGGATCTAAGATGTTAGAATGAATTATATCAAACTGAATAATTTATTTTGATAAATATAATATGTCATTAAGAACTATATTTGTTGGATGATGTAGTTTGATGAAATTGGTTGTCATAATGAACTATATTGGGTTTGTTGATGTAGTTTGATGAATTTGGGCTATCAAAATAAACTATGTCAGGTCGGTTGATGTAGTTTAAAACGGGTAAATGTGTTGATATTTTAGATTTTAAAGATGTATAAACTGACATATGAATTTTAAGATATGTTTTAATATGTGTATAAGATAAATCAACCATGTTACATTGTGAAGTGATAATGCTAGGTTATCTTATTATGGGTGTAGCAAGGGGATTATTACATTGGTTGCAATTAGTTGAACATAATGTGAGTTTCTAACTATTAATGTAGATTTATTTATGAGTTTATGAATTTTATGTTTATAAGGTGTAAAATTTGTATAATGTGTATATTTATCTACTATATGGTATGGGGTAGATTGAAATTGAAAATATCTAGAATAATTTGTGAAAAACTGCACCATGAAGAGTTATTTTCGATAATGGAACATAGGGAAAGAAATGAACAAACTATGTAGGATCTGAATGGGATAAATCTATAAATAAAGATCCTACGAGGTGAAATAATGATTATAGATGACTCAATAATATGATAACAAATAATTAATCATAATAAATTGATTGTATCAAATAGATCAATATAGTGAAACTTTAAAGCTTAAAAATAGATTATATCGTGTTGGCTGATATAGTTTGGCTAAAAAAATAGTGATAGTTAGTGGCTAAATAAAAATGAAATATATCATCCCTATCTAATAAAATTTAAAAAATTTGAATTATATGAGCCCTATAAGATGTATTTAGAAAGGAATTAGACTTTATCTGCAATGGTAAATGTAGTTTTAAATAAATTAAACTATATTGTCCATGGCAGATGTAGTTGTAAAGACACACTAAAATATATTAGACATGGACAATATAATTGTAAATATTGTTTAATATATGCTAACACATAAATATATAAAGTCTAATAGATATAGTTGGTTTGGAAATAAAACTAGGATAGAACCATATCACATCTAACTAGTACAGTTGGATAAAATGGTGAAGGCAATGGTAAGATTCATGCTAGGTTCACCAGAACGTATGCAATAGATTAGGATTAAATTAAAACTATCCTATCTCTAAATATAGAGACTCAAAAAAGGTTAATTAAAGAGAACCAAATGATACTTAATGATATAGAATGTGACCAAATGGATTTGAAAACTTAGCAAGAAGATCACCTACAATACAATGTTAAAGGAAAGGGTTCCAAATCCTTTAGGATAATAACATATTAAGGTAGCTCTAAGTATATATTTGTTTTTTAAGTAATATAATATTGAAAACAATAAATTTAAGTAATGGGGATGAGTTAAAAACATATTAAATTGGGTAAGGAGCCATGGTATGAAAATGGGGGCCTAGGCTACCTAAAATAGATAAATGAAAAGTTTAATAAATCATATAGCCACACTAAGTATAAATGTAAATAAATCTCAAATAAGAATACACACACATTCTTATACTAAGTAGTAAGTAACTTATATCTACTAAATGAAATATCTAGGGTTAGAATATACTTACCTTGAAGAGGACCTATCGAGCCTCAATTTCCCTCTTAGCCAATGGTTCTTTAAAAGAGATTGTTATGGTTGTGAAGACTCCAAAGTATGGATAATAGGCTCTCATCCAATTATGGACCTCCTAGAAAATATCCATGACTTCTATAAGACAATATTCCTGTAAGACAATACTCTAAGTAATAACTCCTCCAAACGTATATTAGGGCAAAAGTGTGAGTAAAAGTAAAGTGAAATGAGTGAATATGATCCATTTGAGTGAAAGGGTGACTTGTATTTATAGTGGTCAATAACTTTGTTAAAAAATATAAAGTTTTAAGTGGTGATATTTACCCCTAACATTAATCAATGGCTAGTAAAAAAATAAAGATATTTAATTTATTAACATGAGGTAATATCGTGTAAATAAATTAAATATATTTTACCATTGGAGTTCCTCAAGGAGAGGTTGGACCCATTGGTTACAATAGTACACCTCCACACCCCATTATATAAAGACATTTTATCTTCAGTAATTGTCACTTACTCATGCACATTACACTATGTGAAAAAAATTAGTGAGATTATGTTAATATAATTTTACCATTGGGGTTCCCCAAAGAGAGGTTAGACCTATTAGTTACAATAGTCCACATCCACACCCCATTATATAAAGACATTTTACCTTCAATAATTGTCACTTACTCATGTGCATTACATTGTGTGAAAAATATTAGTGAGATTATGTTAATATTTGCATGTGGAAAATATTATTCAAAGATTTATATAAATATTTGATAGAGAGGAAGTGAGAAGTGAAGGAATTATATTAGGTTCTAGTTTATAAGATTGATTAATATCAACTATAGATTTTTTACCTCCATTAGAGGTTTTCCCACCTATATGTTATGTCATTTATCTATACCTTTCCTTATTAATTATGCATCTATATATTCATTATATGTGTGTGTTCACACACACACACACACACACACACACACACACACACACACACACACACACACACACACACACACACACATTACATGAATTTTATCATGGTAGCATATTATGGTGATGAATAATTGATTGGAAAGATGTAGTTAGAGGAACCAAATATAAAATCAAATCAATTTTATTTTGGTTTCTTAGACCTAAAAGAGGAGTGGTATAGCCTTGGAAGCAAATTATTTTTTTAGAAATGCATATTTCTTCATTTTTCATTTTGTGGAGTTAGATTTATGCTTACAATCTTGATTCAAGTTATCCAAATCTCCTTTCAAGCCACCATAATTATTATTTTTAAAGATTTGTGTTGCATGGGCATGGTTGTATGGCCTTGTGACATTGAAAAATTCAAAAATCATTTTTTTGACTTGAAAATTATTTTTTAAGGCTTTGGTTGCATCATTATGGAGTTTTAAGCCATTTTACACAATTTTAGACCCTAAGAAGGCCATTTCAAGCTCCTATATTTTTTTTCTCCCCACCTATGGTGCCCTTATACTACCTAGAAATTTAAATAATAGATTTTGGTCATCAAAATTTAAATTTTAATGGTTGATTGACATCTATAGACATTTTTACGAAGTTTAACAAATTTTCATGGGATTTGGTATCTTATACAAGTTTCTATGTTAAATCAAGATTTCCCACGGGTGCCATGAGTAGTTACAAGTAATTTATTTTTTAAATCATCAAATTTAATTCAAATAATAAGTGGTTACCACCTTCCCTATTTAATTTTTCACTTAAAATTCATTTATGTGATTTTTTTTCAATATTAAATTTACATGCACCATTTGTGTGTGTGTGTGTGTACATATAATCTTGAACATTAGTTATAAATTTTTTATAAATAAATTATTCATATAAAATCCTAAGCTATCTAACTATAATATATATAAAATCCACATTAAAGAAAAGTTTATGTTTCAAAAACTATAAAACATTATTTTTAAGATATAAAACCCCCCATTAGGATCAGATGTCACACTTGAGATTTCAAATGTGTTTCAACATACATCATAAAAAGCAATGTCGATTATTCTAAGGAGTCTTAAGGATGATTTTATACTCCATATTGATAATAAGGATTATCCTAGTGATGCCTATAAATTATTTGAGTCTTTGTATGAGGGTACTCATCTCTTTATATTATTAATCTAATTATTAAAATTCTTACTACATGTATGAAAGGTGACGAAAAAATTATTAATTTTTTTATAAAAATTAAAAATATTAAATCTTAGTTAGATGGTTGTGACTGTAATATTATTCAAGATAAATTTTTGTATTTTATTATTCAACTTAATATTCATTAAAAAATTACAATTTTATTTTCATTTTTAATTCAAAATACTAAACAAATCAAGATATCCCAAACCTCACTACTATATCTATTTTTTTTATTCAAGAAGAGAAAATGATGTAAATTTTTGATTCTAAAGAGAAAGTCACTCAGACATTTCTTATTGGCAATCTTTTTTTTAAGAACAATAGAAACCAAAAATCTAACCCTAATTTTGCAAATAGGAAATATAAGAGCAAGAAATATGGCAATAAGAATCATAAACCTAATTTTAATGGGAATTGCAATATGTGTGGTAAATTTGGTTATAAAAGGGAAATTTTTTATAAAAATAAAGATAGAGTTAATCATAAAACCTATAAAAAACAAAGGTAATAAATCTAACTAGAACCATCAGAAGAATCCAAACCATAATCAGTTCAATAATATGAAACATAATTCTAATGTTATTACTTTATATGCTGTATTTTTTATTTCAAATGAATATGAATGATTTTATATACTGGTGCATCATATCATATGACTTGTTTATCATATATTTTATTGGCTAGATATTTTGTAAGCTATAAAAAGTATCTAGGCAATCATGGAATTAGATCCCCCTTCATTTAATGGTGAATCTCTCATATGTTTATGTCTATTTACTTTTAGCAATTCACACTTTGAATTATTCATAATTTATATAAATTATTAATAGAATATGCACAAGTTATCATATTTTGGGGTATTAATTTAATCACAAAGTTCATGAATCATAATAGAGTGAGTTTTTAGTAAGTAAACAATTGATTTAGAGAATATGTAATGAAATTTTGGGAAATAGAGAATAAAATGACTAGAATATATGAGAAGAAAGAAGTTGTACTTCACAACAAGTAGTTTTATAGAGCTTATTATATCTGTATAAATAGATAAAAATTCAATATGTGATAATTATTTCAATAAATTATTAAAAAAATTGGAATTTATATTCATATTTAAAGATAACACAAAGTTTACAATTTTAATCTTCACAAAATATACCAAATGATTTATTTAGATGCAAAGTTCCATAGAAATCAACTTCATTATTATTCACTTTGAACCAATTTAATAAAAAAATATTCATAAATATAAATGCAAAGTTTCAGATTACCTAAACTTTCTTGCTTTAGTTACAATTGATTTTAAAAAATTACCATCCTTTAGCACACGGGCCTTCACTCTTACTTATACTATTTCAGATGTCAAAATCAATTAGGAGACAACTCCTTAAATTACCATGTGTTTCATTAAAAATTAAAAACTATTGAGAGATGTCCTCATAGAATTTCTCCTGTGGCATGCAATGGTTGATGACATGTGAGACTTATCACTTTCACTATTTTGATCGAATACAATTTCTTTCCATGCTGCACAAAGCTTGCTTAAGTAATTTGTTTGTTTCAAATTAACTTCAACTAATGGCATCTAACCAAGTTACTTGAGTCTTACATTTTACAAAGTAACTTACTTTTACAATTAACTTTATTAAATGACGTTACTCACAAAGTAATTAATTAAAACAAGATTAATTTAAATACATTTGTGAGGAAAATAGAAGAAGATAGAAGAAGTTGTTGAGAAGAGAAGAAATAACAATCATTCCAATTCATAAAAATTTTATTTGCACTTTCCTCTATACTTGATGTATTGAGACATCATGAACTTGATAGTTGCATCATTTGATTTGGTAATTGATTGAATTATTATTTCATATCTTAGTAGTTCCCTTTCTAATTTATTTTAATAAGATTTTACCTTCTCAAGCCTAGGTTTAAACCTCTTGACCTCTTGTTGAATTTTTATTAACTCCTTTATAGGTTTTTCTATGAAATAAGTCATAGCCTTTTTAATTAATTACTTGAATTGTTGATGCAATTACTCAAAATTCCTTGGTATTTTCTCAGACCAAACATTTGTGAGATAGAAGATGCAGTCCTCTAGATCTACCTTTATGTTATGAAAATCTTCTTCTAGAGTCTTAATTTATTCAAGCATTTCCCCAAGAATATGCATGCAAAAATGTATAAGGTGTGCCTCTTATTTTGCTTCCTTTATTGATCCTTATGGAATAATATTTTCTTTAATCAAAACCTTTTCACTTAGATAATTTATTTACTGGAGGCTTTCCAGCTATAATTTAGAGATTCCATTCTCATTTTCTATCTCCATCACTATTTTTATCTATGTCAATTATTCTCAATGTCAACTAACGTGCTTGGGACCTTAAGAAACCATTTTTGTGTAGTTTGTAACATCTTCTCTATCCATTCATCAATTGCCTTGGCTTTCTCCCTAGTTTTTTCTACCTCAATTATTGTTTGCTAATCAAATGAACCTTATAAAAGTAATGATTTTTGATTAGTAGATCTTTCTACCTTGGTGATTATTTCACACAACTTAGTAATTTTTTCCTTCAACTTAGCTTTGTCATCTTTTTCTTCATCAAGCTTCTATAAAAGAGTATTGACTAGGGTCTATGTGTCTTGTTTCAAGCCTTCTATAGTGACTTATCCAAGGGATACCTTTATGACTGTTAAATATTCTTTAGTAACTTCACCTTTATTCTTGCCCTATGGAGGAACTAATATCTTGACAAATTTTTGGCCTAAAAGATCATTTATCAGCTTTGAAGTCATTTTGTCACTTTTGGAATTTTTACCCTTTCGATTAAGACTTCTTAGAAGCTATAATTCTATCTCATCCAATTTAATTTATTCTTTAGACTTAGGAGATGTTTGCAATGCCAACCATGAAGAAAAATCCATACTATTTGAAGTGGCTAAATGTATTACCATTTTTTATTGATTATTTCTCACCACAAACTCTTGAGAAGGAACCTCTTATGCATCTGGAATATCTTGAATATTAGAAACTAAGTGCTTATCTTTATATTTCTCCTTCTCTTTCTCTACTTTTTCCTCTTTCTCTAGTTATTTCTCTAATTCCTCTTTTTCTTTCTCTACCTCTACCTCTTTGTCCTCACATTCAGTTGTTACTTGTTGCTGAGATACCTCTTGAGATGCAGTCACCTCTCTAGTAGTCACCTACTATATCTCTTTTTGGACATGAATAGAAGGAATTATGGATTGATACTTAGAAAGAGGTGGAGTATTAGGTAGAGTGGATGAAGGTGGAGGATGAACATTAGTCTCTTTTTGAATAGGTTTCTTAGGAGGTTTGAAACTTGGAGATTTTGGGGGTGGCATGAGTGTGGAAGGATCAACCTCTTTCACTATTGGTTGTATGTTTTTTTACTGATAATGATGATGAAGATGTGGTGAAAATAGGAATGGTAGAATGGGGAGTGGTAGAAAAAAGAATAGCTTTTGTAAGAGACCAGAGGAGATGTAGGGGTAACTAGTTGAACTATTTCCTTTTATTTTAACATAGAATGTGTATCATCAAATTCTTCTTTAGTTTCAACTTCTTTTTGAGTTCTTGGGTACTTTTTCCCTACACTACTTTCTTCTTGTGACTAACTTAACCCATTTCTATCATAACTGGCTCCTTCATGTAGTATCCCTTACTAAGAAGCCATGCTAAAGTCATAATGAGAACTAATAAAGTTATCTTAGCAAAAATATTTACTTGATTCTTATTGAAGTCAATTTATGAAAGTGGAGCATTGTCTCCTCCCATGGCATGATAAGAATCATGAATCACTTGTTTATCATCTTCCATATCTTCAAGAATTATATCCAAATCAAAAGAATGAATTTCTTCAACACTCATCCTACTGTGCCTCTTCTTCTCACTTCAAACTCATCTCTACAATCAATCTAAAAGTCTTCAAGTGCAAGGATATACATATACTCAAGAGAAATTTTGTTTTGAGTTATGCCTCTGCAATCAAAATTTGCTCTAGCTTCAAAATATGATTAATTATAGTTGTGATACATTTTTGTTTGTACATTCTTTGCCTTGTAAATGATTTCATAGTGATAGTGGCTAATAATGATATAAAACCAATCAAAGAATGGTTAACCTTTGGATTTAGGTCATGCAATTCTACCAGCTACCTATACAACTCCATAAGAATCCATTTATTTCTAGGGTACTTGGGTTATTTTACTGGTACCCCTATAAAACCACCAACTCTGATATATGTGAAATTTAAGAATTGAATGAAAATGCATCCCAAATGGGAAACTACCTCCCAAGCTACATATGATACTCTCTTTACATTTAAGGTAAAATTCAATTTATAGATGATTTCATAAAATAATCCATAATTTACCTTCTTTTAGTGCTTGGATTATTCAGACAAAATTAACTGAGGGTAATATTCATATATAGGCTCTGTTACCAACATCCCTTTTGTAGTCAACCTAGAAAATGCTCCACTAGATGGTGTTTCATGTACTATATATGAATTCATCTTAAATTCAAGGGTCTATAGTACATTAGTTAACTATTGGTCAATGTTGTCACTTATCATTTTTGACCATTCAATCATAACATAACTTCTGTTAACATCAATAACCCTAATGTATGCATACATCCAAGTGAAAAAATACTTGGAATTCTTCTCCTCATTAATTCTACATAATAAATAAGTAATGTCATCCACTTGTTGAACCAAATTAGATCTTAATATTTTATTTGAAAACCTTGAAGGTTTCTTTAGTTTCCTCAAATAATTAGTATTCATTACCTTGATACAATTTGATGTCTTATTCTCCCATTAGCTTTTATCTTTATCCATTGATACATCCAACACTTTAGATCTTGCTAGAATTTTCAAATAGTAGTCAAAATATTGAACATATAACCTTATCACCACATTTATAATAGTATCATTTAATATCTTAGTACGAGAATCATAGTACTTAGCACACTCTAGGACAAACTCAAGAAGTTGTGCAGAACTTAGGAATGTTGCAGCTTGCAATATCCCACTATTGGTCATTTCTTGCATGAGTTGTGTCTTAATTATGAATTTTGACCTTTCCAAGAGATTAGTTATGGAAAAATGTCCCATGCTAGTATCACTTATTTCATATAACTTGGAAGCAATACAAGACTCAATAGGATATCTTTTATATTCATACTTCATCTTTGCTTCTTTTGACTTCTCAGCTCTCTTTTCCTTAGTCTTCCATCTCCTACTCATTCTTGGAACTTATTCAAGTGCTATCTTAGGAAATTATTCAATCAAAGTTACTCCTTCTTCCCCTAATATTTATTATGATTGATACTAGAAAGGCTTTGTCAATGCTCTTGAAAAAATAGTAATTGTTCCTACTGGTTTAGAAAAGGTTGAACAATTGAGTTAAGTTATTATCTTGAGTAAAAATCCTAAGAAATATTAAATTATTAGGGACTTATATCAATAGAGAGATTTGAAAACTCTAGGAAACTCATGCTAAGTAATAGGGTGTCATAACTCTAAGAAGGTTTAAGAAATTCTTAAGTCTTCAGAATTAGAAACTTTGAGTGAGTGGTAAGTATTTTCAACTCTAGGCTTCTTTAGAATAGTTACTCAAGATTATATGGATAATTTACTTGGGTTGAAAAAGATAATGAAGTAGAAGTAAGAGGTAATCATAACTCTGGGTAAGTAATGCTCTTTGGAAACTCTGAGTAAACAACAAGTCATGAAGGGTCTGGGTAGATCTAGGTAAATCACTAGGGAATTTATAGATAAATTTAATTTTTTATGAATTTTTCTTAGGGTTTTCTCATGCCAAGTGTTTTTTAAAAATTTACAAGTTTTGATAACACCTATGCATGCAAAAACAACTTACAAAAACAAAAAATGACAAAAAATCACTCAAAATGGTGCATAAAAAGTTACTAGAGGAAAAATAAAAATAACACCCAAAATGGAAACATGAAAAAAGGGGAAAAGATATACATACCTTTAATATAAAAGGGTTTTTAAGGTTTTTATCAAAAATAACTTCAGAAGCTCAAACGGTGTCGCTCAGGATTCATAAGTGGTAACTAGGTCAAACAACTTGAAAGCCACATTGGAAATGTGGTGTTTTTTTCAATTATTTATATTAACCCATGAATTAATGACAAATAAGTAACAAATGGGAATAAATCCATGAAATTATTTTAACATTTTTCAAGTTTTATGAATTGATTTTCTTGAGTTAGTCTATGAAGTTAAGTAACTTTAAAATCTTGATTTGGTCTAGGCTAGTAAAGACTTCAAACTTACAAAACTGAACTATTTTTACTTATGAATTTGAGAAAGTGAAGTAACTTTGAAAACATAAGTTGTTTTAATAGTTATTTATTGGTTTATGAAATTAATCTACTTTAGTTTTAATGAGAAGTAAAGTCATTACGTAATTCTAATTTGAACTAGATGATGTAGCACAATATTTTAAAGACAAATTTATTCACTTTTGAAAAGTAAAGTATCCTTGAGAACCCAAATTGGCCTAGCACTAAATCCAAACACTTAGATTTTTGAATCTCTTGGAAAGATGTATAAAATGGGTTTATGAGAATGACCCAGGCAAATATTTTCTCACCTCTTGGAGTAATTTGAAGTAATTGGGATTAAAATCAATTACAAGTGAAAACTACTAAAGACTA
The DNA here is from genome assembly GCA_037957365.1 of Torreya grandis. Taxonomy (NCBI): domain Eukaryota; kingdom Viridiplantae; phylum Streptophyta; class Pinopsida; order Cupressales; family Taxaceae; genus Torreya; species Torreya grandis. Next base: position 1,987,265 of record JARHVA010003186.1, read on the forward strand.
TGTATTATTTAGGGGACTAAGTTTTAACAAGGAAAACTAAATCATATAAAATAAAAGACAAAAATTTAAATAAGGTAACCCAAAATTTCATGTGTGAAATTTTGGGGACACCAATTGGATCTGATTGAAAACATCTTTGTTTCTATCAGAAAGAAAGAAACTAGGATGAGATCCCAATATTTATAGTTTTGAGTCTTGTCTATTGGGTATGGATTCATGTAAAAACCTCAATAATTAAAAAAAAAATAGAAAAAATAACTATACAAAAGAACAATTGAGAACTTATTTATATGCATACAAATTTTACCTTGCTACTTAGTTCTTATAAAGTTTCAAGTGCTGCCCATTGTAAGGCATTGGCAATTCAATTCCATCTTGATAAGCTAGGATGAAGATATATTTTTAATAAAATTTATTTATTTTGAAAGGTCCTTTCCATAGTGAATCAAATTTTCCATGTATCCCTTTTTGTTCATGTCACTTATCCCATAGTAGGACTAGGTCACCAACTTCAAAATTCCTTTCTTTAACCTTTTTGTCAAAAATCATTTTCACTTTTATCTAATGATTAGTTAAATGGTCAAAAAATTTAGCACGCACTTATTATAGTTTAGATAAAAACATTATCTTCTTATCTAGTGAATATTGATAAGTTGTATCTTTAATGGCCTTGGATAGTTATAAATTAGGTAACTTTATTGTGATGGGTATTTCAACATCTTTTCCATACAACAATTAAAATGGTGACATGCCAATGGATTTATTTGGAGTGATTTTGTCAACCCATAATACATCAAATAAATTCTTGTGCTAGGTATATTGATTATCATCCACTAGCTTACAAATGATTATCATCAATTTCTTGTTACTTGACTCAGCTTGGCCATTCCCCCAAGGATAGTAATTTGAAGGGTGAACTAGTTCTATTTCATGTAAATAACATAAATGAGTTAGTTCATCTAAATATAAAATAACTACATTATCTATTGGTATCTTGTGAGGAACACCAAGCCTAAGTACAATGTTTTTATTGAGAAGATCACATATAAATTCAGAAGTGGCATGCTTGATAGGAATGGCTTCTACCCACTTGCTGAAGTAATCAGTGGTGGTTAAGACATAACAATGGCCAACACTTGAAGAGGATAAAATCTACACCCCACTGGTGGAATAGTTTATTAATAATCATTGGTTTTGAAGGAAATTCTAGTAAATTTTAATGTCCCACAAAATTTTGACATGCTTGACATTTATAAACCCAATCCAAAGTATTCTAAAAAAGAGTGGATAGTAATTTGAAGGGTGAACTAGTTATATTTCATGTAAATAACATAAATGAGTTAGTTCATCTAAATATAAAATAACTACATTATCTATTGCTATCTTGTGAGGAACACCAAGCCTAAGTACAATGTTTTTGTTGAGAAGATCACATATAACTTCAGAAGTGGCATGCTTGATAGGAATGGCTTCTACCCACTTGCTAAAGTAATCAGTGGTGGTTAAGACATAACAATGGCCAACACTTGAAGAGGATAAAATATACACCCCACTGGTGGAATAGTTTATTAATAATCATTGGTTTTGAAGGCAATGCTAGTAAATTTTAATGTCCCACAAAATTTTGACATGCTTGACATTTATAAACCCAATCCAAAGTATTCTAAAAAAGAGTGGATAGTAATTTGAAGGGTGAACTAGTTCTATTTCATGTAAATAACATAAATGAGTTAGTTCATCTAAATATAAAATAACTACATTATCTTTTGTTATCTTGTAAGGAACACCAAGCCTAAGTACAATGTTTTTCTTGAGAAGATGACATATAACTTTAGAAGTGGCATGCTTGATAGGAATGGCTTCTACCCAATTGCTGAAGTAATCAGTGGTGGTTAAGACATAACAATGGCCAACACTTGAAGAGGATAAAATCTACACCCCACTGGTGGAATAGTTTATTAATAATCATTGGTTTTGAAGGTAATGCTAGTAAATTTTAATGTCCCACAAAATTTTGACATGCTTGACATTTATAAACCCAATCCAAAGTATTATAAAAAAGAGTGGGCCAATAGTTCCTTGCTCGAAGGATTTTATGTGTTGTAACTCGTGCTAAAAAGTGACCTCCACATGCTCTATCATGGAACTACTCCAAAAATCTCTTTTATTATTATTTGTCCACGCAATGAAGAAAATCACCACTAATTCCTCTTTTATACAAACCATTATCCCAAAGGACATAATCATTTGACTTTAGCTTGATGGCCCATTTTTCCTTATGTGTAAGATGAGTTGGACATTCTCCGTAAGTTAGGAAGAAATCAATCTTACTGTACCATTCATCAATAATATCAACAAAAAAACCATGGGAAAATCTTCATTTGATTCATCTTGAAGCAAAAACACCATCTTATTTGTCATATGGTTTACTTTCTATCATTAGTTGGCACAAGACTCTTCATCTCACTAGCTTTGTTGGTTTGATGTCAAGATCAAACTCTTAAACTTTAGCTACCTAGGTGCCTCTCAAAAATCCAATCTCTTGTTGTGTTAAAATATATTTCATTAAAATTTTAGGTACATAAAATTTAGTATGTGAAGATAAAATATAGTACTTAAAGGCTTTGCATGCTTTGACTATAACAAAGGCATGTTTTTCCATGGGTGTATATTTCAGCTCATAATGTTTCAATAGTTGGCTAATGAAAGTTATAGGAGATTCAATATCTTCATCATTATTTTATACAAGTATGGTTGACATGGTATGCTAAAAGAATAACAATAGAGAATGAATTCCTTACTAAAATAAAGAGAAACCAACACTAAAGCTTGAGCTATGGTTGCTTTAATGCTTTTAAATGCTAACTTACCTTCAACATTCCACTTGAAGTCTTGCTTCATTTTCATCATGTCATAAATGTGGTGAGTCAACTTAATAAATTTAGGAATGAATTTTCTAAGGAATTTAACCTTATCAAAGAATGAATGTACTCCCTTATTAGACGTAGTCATAGGTAAACTATGAATATTTTTCACCCTTTCTAGGTCAATCTTCATTCTTTCCTTTGAGATAATGTGACCAAAAAGCTTCCCTTCAGTCATGACAAATATTGATTTCTTGGGATTCAAAGAGATCCATGAGTCTTACACTATATGAGTACTTCTTATAAATTATCCAAGTGATTACCTCTCTTCTTTGAGAAGACTGTCAAGTCCTCAAGGTATACAACAATACTCTTGTTCTTAATATGTGAAAATACTATATCTATCACTTATTGAAAAGTTTATCTAGCATTAACAAGCCCAAAAGGCATATTTTGATAGAAAAATATCCCCCATGGTGTTGTGAAAGCCATCTTGTATTGATCTTCTTCTACCACTTTTATCTGATTATATATTGAAAATCTATATAACATATACAACATCTCTAAGCCTATAACTAATTTTAGAGTATGATCCATAATTAAAAATGGATAGTTATCTTTCAAATAAGATTGGTTGAGATTATAAAAATCAACACACAAATTAATTTCTCCATTCTTCTTTCTTATTATAATAATGTTAGCTAACCATTCTGAATGGTGAATGGGATAAATGATTTTGGCATCAAGTAGATTCTGTGTTTCAACAAAGATAACACCTTAGATTGTTGGATTATGATGTCAAAGATTTTGATTGAAAGGCTTTACTTCTGGCTAAAGTGGAATGTAATGTTGTACCTCTTTTGGTTGAAAGGTCTTCAGGTCTTTGTAGGATTAGGCAAACACATCCATTTATTTCTTGATCATCTTAATGAATTCTTCTTTTTTTTCTTGGGAACAATATTTTTCAATGTTGTCCATCTTGGGTTTTTATTTAGTACCTAAATTAACCTATTTTACTTCTAGAGAATAAATCTTGCCATACTCTTTCTTTTTCTTTAGAAACTGATCATGCTTATAAAAAATTTCTTCTAAAGAAATTAACCCTTTAGGGATTTTATTTCCCTTTAATTGAATTACTTCTTCATTATCATCATGTTTAGGGTCAATATTACCTTTTTTTGTCTAGTGTGGAAGTGAACTACTTCCTTCAAAATATAATTCTTCAAAATTGTCTTGCTACTTAAGGAAAGTATCTATCTGTTTGCCATCATTGAAGACTTGCCACTGATTGACATTGTCTAGAACTTTTGGATGGAAAACCATCTCTACTCTATAGTCATCTTCTCAAGAAAGTGTAGGTTTCTAGTTTGGCTTGAGTAGAGCTATAGTAACTACAAGAGAATCAGCTCTAGAATTCTAATCACAAGGAACATAATTGATTGAAAGGGCTATAAAATCAAGTGTTGCACTCAAAAATCGATCATGGTAGTGCCTCAACTTATCTTTCTTCACTTGGTATTGTCCACAAATTTGTCTCATTATTAACCCAACATCTCCTTATGATTTTAAAAGTCTCACTCCTTTTTATTTTGATTATTATAGTCCTAACACTTGTGCTTCATACTCTATTATTTTTTATTGTTTTCAAACATAATCTTGTAAGAGTAAGGATATACATTACCATTAGGTGATGTCAATACAACTCCAACACCTAAACCAAGAAAAAAATTGCCATCAAATTCTAGAGTCTATATTTTCTCTTCTTCTTATTCTTCTTCTTCTTCTTCTTATGTCTCTAGTTCTTGTATTTCCTTGCCCAATTCAAGGTAATAGAATCCATGATCTGATTCTTCACAAAGAATTTGTGATCTTAGATTATCTGACTTAGAAATTGTATACTTGGATTTCTTCTCAGGCTCAAGTTTTTTATTTACACCTTTGATTGGAATGTGAGCACATGACCAATCCATCTTGAATTCTCCATCAAGATCTTTGTAAAATTTTCTACTTAACAACATTTCATAAGAAATTGGAATATCTACTACCAAAATTATCATTTTAAGTCTTTTATCTGAAAAAGCTACTAGAATAACCTGAGTATCTTTGATTTGTCTAAACAAGGGAACTTATCTTTCCATCAAGTAACATGTAACTATTGACTTATTTAAAGTGAGGCCAAGGGAATCAGTTAATTTAGATGTCATAACATTATCAAATACAACATAATATAGGATATAGTTTCTCAATTTGAAGCTATTGATCAAAAGGGACACATAAAATGGCTCTATCCTTTTAGATGTAGAAGCATATATGAGAAAAGTAGTAGTAGTAGTTTGGTAAGGGACCTATTTAGGATTAGGCAAGATAAATTTTGAAGCATTGGTTGTATTTTTTAATCCTTTACTTTAAACATACTTGACTAGTCTATTCAACTGATCTAGATAAGGCTTTATGTATTCAACTTCTGACATTTGAATCTTAGTTTTATTAATGTGGTCAATTATGTCAAAATAAGGGATGGATGTAGACAAGGTAGGATTAGATTAGAAAGTATGAGTAATCAAATTATGAGGTTAAGAAGAAGATTCTTCATTTTATCTTTTGGAGTGAGAGAAGTGGGTAAAAGACTACCTCTTTTGAGAATGTTGATGTCTGGCCTAGAGTCTCCTTTATCTTTCCCTTATTCTTTGGAAGGTTTTTCACCAACTTATTAAGTTTGTGACCTTGTAAATAATATAAAAGAGTGACTATGATCTTCTTCAAGCATTTATTCATAGTCACTTTTTGATTGATATTCAAGGTAGCCTATGTTAGAGTCACCAGTAGGATCTACAAAGTCATCTTCATTAACAAATATTTGATCAAGGTCAGTAGCCATATAATATTATTCATTAATTTAAATGTGGTTCTTTAGAGTATCTTCAATTACCATTCTTTTTAGAGGTTGAACAATATGATCTGAGTTCTGATTATTGACATTGCATGTACGTGCATTCCTGATAGGAGCAACATGAGTACCTTGAGCAATTTGCCTTTAAAATTAAAATAAGTCATTTGCCATTTTCTACAATAGGGGATCCATAGTGGTTTGAAATTTATTTAAATCAATACTATCCACATTGGAAGTTATCCATTTGATCTTTCTATCCATGATAAGGTCATCTTCAACATCTATAACAATGTTCTGAGCTATTGCTAAATTAGTAAGACATGCTCTATGCATATGATAGCTAAATTTTGTTAATTGGGAATTGATGAAAAATAACTTTTGATTATCACTAGTGGGTTAAGAAGATCCCATATATGTTTGTGTGGCTCTTTTTTAAGTTGCGTTAATTAGGTGAGCAATATTTGTGAGTCTTCAACAACTTTAATTTTTTTTTTCAAATTATTCATGCATAGTGGCCCAATTGATAATGTTTTCAGGTAATAAATGGTAGAATAATTTTGCAACTAAGTCATGCAAGGTTTCAATGAAGATCATAACTAAAACATCTTCACACTTAATGCCAATCACTCCACAAGCTATAAAGAAGGTAGCTAAATGCTCACATAGACTCTATTTTCCATCCCCTATGAACTTAGGAAAGTTCTTTCTTGACCCCTTAGGCACGTCATGGAGAAGAGGAGTTAAATTCAATAGGAAAATCACTTCCCATAAAGGAACAAGGAGTTGTTCCATTATTCTGGGAATAAAGAATTGAGAATTAACAAGTTGGATTATTCTTGAAGAATTTTGTTATAGATGATTCATAAGAGTTTTTACTTATCTCATAGGTGAAAGACTCGCTCTTCTCATTCTAGTTTGAGGAGGAAAGCTAAAATTAAACCATTATTATAAATCAAAGAAGTCATTTGTTTGGATTTGAGCTCTTCTTACTCTAGTGAAAGGTTGATTTGCCAAATTAAAAGACCTATGTTTTTCTAAAGATTTGTTTAAGTTATTTTAGATTTATAACAAAGACTTGGTAAGTATTTATCTTGACATACAATGACTAAAGATAAATAAAGGGTTTATTTGACATGCAGTGACTTGAGTAAGCAAAATGATTACTTTTGACAAGTAAAGAAACTCAAGACAAACAAAGTGATTACTTGACATGCATGCATTTCAAATCATAAGTGTACCTTAAATTTTTCATGTAACCTATTACACGGTAGTGTGGAAAACATGAAATTTTAGGGAACTAAACATTAGTCTACATCTATTGTACCCTAGAATAAATAAATCTAATTTTATCTCTAGTTAAGTTCGTGTTCCCTGACGGCGCGATGGAGGGAGCGTTGCGTGGACATGGTGGAGAGGGGAGCAGTCCGTTGACTGGCCCTAGGCAAAACAACTCTTTACCTGGGGCGCAAGCTGGAAATCAGGAAGCAAGTTTTTTAAGTGAGCGCTCTAAGCTCAGCAAAGTGAATGGATGCCTGTTGAGAAGGCAGGACAGGCCGGTGGTGGTGATTTCCCCTGAAGCTATGCAAGAAGATGTTGGGTATCTCTCTGCCCACACACTTATCTGCAAATTTCTGGGTATAAGAATCTCCTTGACTGCTCTAGATGCCTGGATTCGCAGGACTTGGCACATTGATGGAGACTTTGACATCATGTTGGCTGGGAACAGCTATTTTTTGGTCAATTTTTCCTCTGTCTCAGACCGTAATCATGTTTTTGAGGGAGGTCCGTATTTTTATGACCGTGTGGGGCTTTTTCTTAAACCCTGGCATGCGGGGTTCAACTCAGCTGATGAACTTCCGGCCTGTGTTCTGGTTTGGGTCCGTTTTCCATGACTTCCATTGGAATATTGGAGAGAGGATATTCTCAAGCAGATTGCTGCCATGCTGGGAACGCCCACAGCCATCGCTCATCAATCGCTGGAAAGAAAGGTAATTTCCTATGCCCGTGTGTGTGTGGACATTGATTTAAATTATCCATTGCCAGATTCCTTGGAAATCTGTTTGGGATCCTCATCCTGGATTCAACAGATAGATTATGAATCTATCCCTTTCAGATGCCGTATTTGTCATGTCTATGGTCACCTGCATAGACAATGCCCACAGGCTGTCAAAGACAGAGAGATTTTCCACGCACCTGCTGCTCCTCATTCTACAGGGTCCGACAGGGGAACGAATAAAAAGGGTAATTCTGCTCAGGCTAAAACCCAATCCGATAGAGCAGTTAAAGGGAAGAACCCAGTTGTTTTTGATAGCGTGGCACAAGGGTCAGTGGATCATGCTAATATGGATACGGAAGGTTTCACTACTGTTAGGCGTCGCTCAAGAGGAGGAGGACACAAACGCAAAAATGTTGACAGGCAATTGGACATGGGTTTTAACAGGTTTGAAGCTCTTGACAACATGGCCATTGAGGATGGCATTCTAGATGAGGATATAGAGGATGCTCTTGAGACAGACCAGTAAGGCTTAGAGCCGATTCTGGATCAGGTAATGGTTTCTTTGCCGGCCCCTGATAACTCTATGGGACCGACTGCAGGCGTAGATGAATCTGAAAATGAAATTCTAGCTAAGGAAGTGAAATGGGCTGATCTAGTTAAGGAGGTGGATGCTGGTAGGAAAGATAAGAGCACTTCTTCTTCGCTTGGCCTGGCGCAAAGGCCTTTCAAGAAAGCTAATTCCTCCGTTTCCTCTAAGGCAGGGCATAGAAAGGACTTGGAGAAAATTAAAATTACAGGTGATTTACTTGTGGAATCAGGGGTGGTTAAAACCTTAGATGAACACTTCCCCCTTGTCCCTCAATGATTGTCTTATCTTGGAATGTGAGGGGTTTGAACAGCTGCCCCAGACAATTGGCTGTTCGAAGGCTTGTGCTAGATCACTCTCCGGATATTCTTTGTATCCAGGAAATGAAATTGTCAATAGATTTACTGTTTGCTTGTATGCCAAAAATCTGGTTTTTGGGCCATTTTCAAGGTGTGGGAGCGATGAGAAGCTCTGGGGGTTTAGCAATGTGCTGGGATCCGCGTAAGATCATGCCTCTTCATTGGTTCACTTGCATTTCTGCCCTTTCCATGGTCGCCTCTTCCCTTGAAACAGGGGAATTGATTCTCGTTACTAATGTTTATGCACCTGTTGACTTGGACGGGCAATTTCAGCTTTGGGAGCATATACGGTATGTTCGTAGCTGCCATCCGTTCCTTCCGTGGATTGTTACGGGGGACTTTAATGCTGTTATGAATTTGGAGGAGAAAAAAGGTGGACTGCCCCGCCTTGGCCCCTCTTCTAGATGCCTCCGCAACAATGTTGAGCTCCTACATCTTTCTGATGTTAGACCCTCCAATGGGATGTTTACCTGGAGTAACAGAAGAATGGGCAATGCTGCTATAGCGGAGCGGTTGGACAGATTTTTGGTCTCCTGCTTTTGGAGGTCTAGCGCCTTCTCTCTTAGCTCGGATATCCTGGATTGGAATGGGTCGGACCATTGGCCCATCATGTTGTCCATTAATCTTATTGAGGGACCTAAGAAACCCCCCTTTAAGTTTCAACAGATGTGGTTACGTGATTCTTCCCTCCAGGACAATATTGGTCAGTGGTGGCGACAGGGGGGACCGAATCATGGTACTGCCATGTATTCGTTCCTCAAAAAACTCCAGTATGTCAAGAGAAAACTACAGATTTGGAATAGAACTTGTTTTGGCAATTTACATGGCATGAGGAAGAGGGCGCAGGATGATCTTGCTGTTGTTACTAGACAAATTAGAGACTTTGGCCTCTCGGATGAGCTGAGGCAGGAGGAGGCAAGAGCTGCCAACTCTCTTGCGGAGTGGGAGTTAAGGGAAGAAATTTATTGGAAACAAAAGGCTCGAAATGACTGGCTTCAGGAGGGAGATAAAAATACAGCCTTTTTCCATAAGTCGGTTCAAGCCAGGAGAAATAGAAATGTCATCTCTTCTCTTGTTTCTCAGCATGGAAATCGTTTGGCCTCTTCACAATCTATCAGTGAGGAAGTTGTTCGGTTTTTTTCGGCTCTTCTTTCTAGTGACCCTGTGACTGACGAAGGAGCTGAAACTGCTGTTCTTTCTTGCATTCCCCAGCTGGGTACTGTGGATATGAATGAGTTTCTTATGCGTCCTATTGGGATGGCCGAGGTTGAGGAGGTGGTTTTCAGCATGAAGAGAGGTAAGGCTCCTGGCCCGGATGGCTTTCCGGTTGAATTTTTTCAAGAATTCTGGAGCATCATCAAGCAGGACCTGTTGGATGTCATTCTGGAATCGTATACCAACAAGGAAATGCTTAAGGCTCTTAACGCTACTTTTCTTGTTCTGATTCCGAAGAAGGAGCAGCCCCTTCTTTTGGATGAGTTTAGACCCATTGCGCTTTGCAATGTTGTGCATAAAATCATTACAAAGCTCATAGCGCTGAGACTCAAAGTTTTTCTCCCCGGGCTCATTTCGGAGGAACAAGGAGGTTTTGTGGCCGGTAAGCAGATTCTGGACGGAGTTGTTATAGCTTCCAAAGCCATCCATTCTATGAGCACGTCCTAGGAGCGTGCAATGTTTATCAAGCTGGATCTTGCCAAAGCTTATGACAGAGTTAGCTGGAGTTTTTTGCAAAAAGTTCTTATGGCGCTTGGTTTTAACCAGGAATGGATCCGATGGGTGATGAGCTGTATCACGACGCCCTCATTTTCGGCCCTCATCAATGGGACTCCTTCTGAGCTTTTTGGGGCCTCCAGAGGGCTCCGTCAGGGGGATTCCTTGTCCCCATACTTGTTTATCTTGCTGGCTGAGGGGCTTGGTAGGCTCATCAAACACCGCGCCTCTTCGAATGCCTTACAGGGATGGAGCTGGGGTGAGGGGCTTACTGCTCTGACTCATTTACAGTTTGTTGACGACACCATTTTGACTGGGAGAGCTCGTATAAGAGAAGCATTGGCTTTCCGTCACACTCTGGACATTTATCTGGCTGCCTCTGGGCAGAAAATTAATGAGCTAAAGTCTTCTATCTTCTTTTTTAATACCCCGGAGCTTATTCAGAGAAGGATTGCTGCAATACTGCGGTTCCAGACTCAGAGCCTCCCTGTTACTTACCTCGGCATCCCCATTGTTGTGGGAAGGCAGCCTAGACTATTTTGGCAGAACGTTCTGGATAAGTTGAGGCTTAAGGTGAGTCATTGGACTCATAGATGGCTATCCACTGCGGGGCGTGTGACGCTTCTCCAATCGGTTATTCAGGCACTCCTGATTTATCGTAGTATGGTGCAGGCTGCCCTAGTTTACTTCTTGAAGGAATTTGATTCCCTTTCTCAGCAATTTCTCTGGAGCGGTAATTTACAGAGCAGTAAGTGGAGCCTCATTAATTGGGACAGAGTCTGCAGGCCGAAGATGGAGGGGGCCTTGGCTTACGCTCTGCTATTCTGGCTAGTCAAGCTCTGGCTGCCAAGCTTTACTAGAGATGGTGCTCTTGTTCATCGTCTCTTTGGGCTCAGGTTCTGTCGCACAAGTACTTCCTGGGTGTGGATACCCATGATATTTCCAGGCTCCCTCTGGAGGGCAGAGGGTCCATGGTGTGGAATACGCTTAAGCGGGGGGCTCAGTTGGTGAAACACAGTTTGTTTTGGGTCTGTGGTAGTGGGCAGGAGGCTTTCTTTTGGACGGACTCTTGGGATGGCGAACCCCCGCTATTTTCATCCCACCCAAATTTACGGGTTTTAGGAGCTTCTTTCCAGTCGGCAGGGTGGCATAAGGTGGAGCATTTTAAAGAGGTTTTTAATTTGGGCACTACTGTTGGCTATAGATGGAAGGATTCTACTGATTGGCCGCCTGGGGGCTCTGAGGAAGATAGGAGGGAGTTAGCTTTCATCCTGGCTTCTAGACATTGTAGTTCCCTCCAAGGGAGAGATGTTCTTGCGTGGGGAGGTGATGACTCTGGTTATTACTCAGTGTCGGCTGGGTACCGTGCTCTGACTGGTCAATTCCTGATTAGAGATCAGTTTGCCTGGGGGAAAAAAATATGGAATCAGGTTTCTTGGCCAAAGTGTAATTTCTTCCTCTGGCTGCTCACCCACAACAGGTGTCTCACCTGGGATAACCTCTGTAAGAGAGGTTTTCAAGGACCGTCCAGGTGCGTGCTGTGCCTCAGTAATGAGGAAATTGCTGCTCATATTTTCTTCCAGTGTAACTATGCTAAGTAGCTGTGGCATTGGTGGTGGGATGCGTGGAGGCTGCCCTGTTGGCATGCCCACTCTCTTGCTGATTTTTGGGGACGCCTTGGTCAGAGTCCCACTAAGAATTCGTTTCTCCAAAGCGCCTGGTTTGTGGGTCCCTCCTTTATTCTATGGAATCTGTGGACTGAAAGGAACCGAAGACTCTTCAGAGGCGTCCACCTGGATTTGTTGATTTTGAAGGCGCATGTCCTCAGGTCGATTCAAGAAACTATGGCTATTAAATGTGTTTGGGTGCAGGGGACGGACCCTAAAGATGCGTCCATTTGTGAGCGCCTGGGGCTGACGCCAAACTTGAGGTGCAATACTGACCATGGCTGTATGCTGGGACGTGGTAGGAGCTGCCTTGCGCGTCCTGTTTGTAGAGAGGGCCGATGGAATCCTCCTGAGGATGGTGTCATCAAAATTAATGTTGATGGCTCCTCTCGGGGCAATCCTAGGGATGCTGGCATTGGCGGAGTGGGACGGAATTGTGCTGGAGGTATCCTCTTCCTCTTCTCGGTCTATAAAGGTAAGCATTCCAACAATGTCATGGAAGCCTCGGCAATTCTGGAGGCGGTGAAAGTTTGCTGTTGTAATGGCTGGAGCAATATTGTCTGTGAATCGGATTCTCAAATTGTTATCAACTTGCTGAATAGAGGTAAGCCTGGTATTGTTGATTGGCATCTTAATGTGATTATTCAGGAGATTTACCAAGTTAGTTCTTCCCTGCATTCGATTTCTTTTAATTACATTCCCCGCGAGTGGAATTCTATTGCGGATTGTCTTGCTAAATGGGCTTCGGAAAAGGGCCCCTCTTGGAACATTTCGGATATTAATATGCTTCCCAGAAGCCTATATCTGCAACTGGTTCAACTGATGGACCAGGATATTTGTATGTAACTGTTGTCTTTCGCATTTTTTTTAATAAATTTTTACCCCTCTTTTAGTTAAAAAAAAAAAGTTCGTGTTCCCTAGTGGAGTCACTAAAAACTATTAGCTAGATATTTTGTAGGCTAGCAAAAGTACCTAGGCAGTCATGGGATTAGATCCCCTTCATTTAATGATGAAGCTCCCATATTTTTATGTCTATTTACTTTTAACTATTCACACTTTCAGTTATTCACAATTTATACAAATTATTCATAAGATATTCACAAGTTATCATATTTTGGGGTATTACTTTAATCACAAAGTTCATAAACCATAACAGAGTGATTTTTTAGAAATAAGAAACTAATTCACAGAATATGTAAAGAAGTTTTGGGAAATAGAGAATCAATTGACTAGAATATGTGAGAAGAAAGAAGTACTCAACAACAAGTAGTTTTATAGAGATTATTATATCTATACAAATAGATAAACATTCAATAGGTGATAATTCTTATTCAATAGGAAAATTGGAATTCATATTCATTTTTAAATATAACACAAAGTTTACCATTTTAATATTCACAGAATGCACCAAATGATCTCCTTAGACACAAATTTCCATAGAAACCAACTTCCTTCTTATTCACTTTGAACCAATTTCATATAAAAATATTAAAAAATCAAAACATAAAGTTTTAGATTGCCTAAAATTTCTTGCTTCAATTACAATTACTTTTCAAAAATTATCATCCTTTGGCATGCAAGCCTTCACTCTTATACTATTTCAGATGTCAAAATTAATTAGGAGACAACTCTTTGAATTCCTATGTGTTACATTAAAAACTGAAAACCATTGAGAGATGTCCTTCTAGAATTTCTCTTGTGTGTTATGTAATGGCTGATGACATGTAGGACTTCTTGGTTTTACTATTTTGATCAAATATAATCTCTTTGCATGTTGTGCAAATATTTCTTAAGTATTTTTTTTTTTCAAAATAACTTTAAGTAATGGCATATAACCAAGTTACTTGAGTCTTACATTTTAAAAAGTAACTTACTTTTACAAGTAACTTCATTAAATGACATTACTCATAAATTAATTAATTAAAACAAGATTACTTCATACACATTTTTGAAGAAAATAAAATAAAATAGAAGAAGATAGAATAATTTTTTGAGAAGAGAAGAAATTGCAATCATTTCAATTCATGAACTTCTAATCTACACTTTTCTCTATACTTGATGTGTTGATACATCATGAACTGGATAGCTGCATCATTTGATTTGGCAACTAATTGCCTTTCTATTTCATATCTCAGTAGTTTCCTTTCTAGCTTATTGCAATAATATTTTACCTTCTCAAGTATAGGTTCAAGCCTCTTGACCTCTTGTTGACTTTTGATTAACTCTTTTATAGATTTTAATATGAAAGGAGTCATGGTCTTTTCATTTAATTTCTCAAATTACTGATGGAATTACCTAAGTGTCCTTGGTGTTTTCTTATACCAAACATTTGTAAGATAGAAGATGAAATCCTTTAGATCCACTTTTATGTTACAAGCATCTTCTTCTAGAGTCTTTATTTCTTCAAGCATTTCCACAAAAATATGCATATGAAAATATATAATGTGTTCCTCTTGTTTTGATTCTTTTATTGATCATTTTAGAACAATCTTTTCTTCAATCAAAACCTTTTTACTTAAAGAATTTATTCAATGAAGGCTCTCTTAATACAATTTAAATATTTTATTATCATTTTATATCTCCTTCATCACCATTTTTATCTATGTCAATTTATTCTCAATGTCAGGCAAAGTTCATGGGACCTCAAGAAACCATTTCTATGTAATTTGCAACATCTTCTCTATCCATTCATCAACTGTCTTAGATTTTTCCCCAATTTCTTCTACTTCAGTTATTATTTATTGATAAAATGCATCTCCTAAAAGTAATGATTATTGAAGAGTAGATATTTCTTGGTGATTATGTCACATAACTTAGCAATTTGTTCCTTCAACTTAGCTTTGTCAGCTTTCTCTTCATCAAGCTTCTAGAAAAGAGTACTGATCAAAGTTTGTGTGTCTTATGTCAAGCCTTCTATAATGAATTCTCCAAGGGATACCTTTGTGTATGTTAAATCTTCTTTAGTAACTTCACCTTTATTCTTTCCCTATGGAGGAACTAATATCTCAACAAATTTTTGGCTTGAAATTTCTATTATCAATTTTGAAGTTATTTTGTCACTTTTGGGATTTTTACCCTTTTGATCAAGACTTTTCAAAAGTTTTAAGTCTATCTCCTCCAAGTTAATTTATTCTTTAGAATTAATATCTATTTATAATGCTAACCATGAAGAGAAATCCATACCAATTAAAGTGGTTGAATGTATTACCATTTGTTGTTGATTATTTTCACCATTAACTCCTAAGAAGGAACTTCTTAGACATCCATAATATCTTGAACAACATTAAAAAATAATTTATCATCTTTATATTTTTCCTTCTCCTTCTCTTTATCTACCTCTATCTCTTTCTCTAGTTATTTCTCTATCTCCTCTTTTTCTTGCTTTGCCTCTATCTCTTTATCCTTTTTCAGTTGTTACTTATTATTGAGATACCTCTTGAGATGCAGTAACCTACTTTGGCTCTTTTTAGGCATGAAAAAAAATAATGGTGGGTCTTTCCTTAGAATGAGGTGTAGGAGTAGTATTAGGTGGAGTGGATGAAGGTGGAAGAGGAGGAACACTAGTCTCCTTCTAAACAAGTTTCTTAGGAGGTTTGAAACTTGAATATTTTGGGGGTGGCATGATTGTGGAAGAATAAACCTCTTTCACTATTGGTTGTATATTTTTCACTGGTAATGAAGATGAAGATGTGGTGGACATAAGAATGGTAGAAGTAATAATAGTATAAGATGGAGTGTTAGAAGAAGGAATAGCTATGGAGAAGACTAGAGCTAATGTAGGGGTAACTGGCTAAACTAGTTCCTTTTCTTTTACCATGGAGAATATATCATCAATATTCTTCTTTATCTTAATTTTTTTTTTTGGGTTCTTGTCTACTTTATTTCTACACTACTTTTCTCTTATGACTAACTTGACCCATTTCTGTCATAACTATCTCCTTCATGTAATAACCCTTACCAAGAAGCCATGTTGAAGTCATAGCGAGAACTATTAAAGTTCTCTCAAAAATAGTCTTTAATTGATTCTTCTTGAAGTCAATTTATATAAGTGCATCATTGTATCCTCCCATAGCATGATAAGAATCATGAATCACTTATCTTCCATATTCCATATCTTCAAGAATTGTAGCTAAATCAAAAGAATGAATTTTCTCAAGAGTCATCTTGTTGTTGTCTCTTCTTCTCACTTCAAACTCATCTCTAAAATCAATATATAAGTCTTCAAGTGTAGGGATATTCATATACTCAAGAGAAACTATGTTTTTAGTTGTCTCTGTGATCAAAATTTTCTATAGATTCAAAATGTGATTGATTGTAGTTGTGATACATTTCTATTTATACATTATTTTCCTTGTAAATGATTACACAATGATAGTGGCCAATAACAATTAAAAAACCAATTGAATAATAGTGAACCTTTGACTATAGTTCATGTAATTCTACCAGCTATCTACACAACTCCATAAGAATCCATTTGTCACTAGGGTACCTAGGCAATTTGACTGGTGTCCCTATGAAACCACCAACTCTGATTTATGTGAAATTCAATAATTGAATGAAAATGCATCTAAAATTCATATATAAGCTCTATTACCAACATCCATTTTGTAGTTAACTAATAAAATGCTCCACTAGATGTTGTTGCATTTAATAGATATGAAGTCATCTTAAAGTCAAGAGTCTGTAGTACATTACTTAACTACTAGTCAATGTTGTCACTTATCATTCTTGACCATTCAATTATAGAAAAACTTCTATTAAAATCAATAACTCTAATGTATGCATACATCTAGGTGGAAAAACACTTGGCATTCTTCTCCTCATTAATTCTACATAACATTAAGTTATGTCATCCACTTCTTGAACTAAATCAGATCTTACTATTTTCTTTGGAAACCTTGAAGGCTACTTTGGTTTCTTCAGATAATTAGTATTCATTATCTTGATGTAATCTGATGTCTTATTCTCCCATTGGATTTTATCTTTCTCTATTGATACATATAATACTTTATATCTTGTTGAAATCCTCAAAGATTAGTCAAAATATTAAACATCTACCTTATCACCACATTGCTAGTAGTATCATTTATTATTTTAGTAAGAGAATCATAGTACTTAGCACACTCTAAGACAAACTTAGGAAGTTGTGCAGAACTTGGAAATGTTATAGCTTATAGGATCCCACTATTGGTCATTTCTTACATGAGTGGTATCTTAATTATGGATTTTGACCTTTATAATAGCTTAATTATGAAAATTTGTCCCATGTCAGTATCATTTATTTCAGACAACTTGGAAGTAATACAAGACTCAATAGGATATCCCTTATATTCATAATTCATCTTTACTTATTTTAACTTCTCAACTCTCTTTGTCTTAGTATTTCCTCTCCTACTTGGACCTAGAACTTCTTCAAGTGCTAGCTTAAGAACTTATTCAATTAGAGTTACACCTTCTTCCCCTAACATTTGCTGTGACTGATACTCAGAAGGCTTGGTGAATGCTCTTGAAAACTTAGTAATTATTTTTGATAGTTTAGAAAAGGTTCAACACCTAAGTTAAGTTATTATCTTGAGTAAAAATCCTAGGAAAGCTTTAGGTATTAGGGACTTCTACCTATAGAGAGATTTGAAAACTCTAGGAAAATCATGCTAAGTAACAGGGTATTGTAACTCTGAAAAGGTCTAGGAAATTATTAAGTCTTTAGAATTATAAACTCTGAGTGAGTGGTAAATATTTTCAACTCTGAGTTTCTTTAGAATAGTTACTTAGGTTTATATGGATAAGTTACTTGGTTTGCAAAACCTGATGAAGCAAAAGTAAGAGGTAATCAAAACTTCAAATAAGCAATTCTCTTTAAGAACTCTGGGTAAGCATCAAGTCATGAAGGGTTTGGGTAGATCTAGGTCAATCACTAGGGAATTTGTAGACAAATTCAAATTTTTGGAGATTTTTCTTGGGGTTTTCTCATGCCAAGTGTTTCTAAGAAATTTACAAGTGTTGACAACACCTATGCATGCAAAAATAAATTACAAAAAAAAATGACAAAAAATCACTCAAAATGGTGCATGAAAACTTAACAGAGGAAAAATTAGACAAACACCCAAAATGGAAACATGAAAACAAATGGGAAATGATCTAAATACCTTGATTACAAAAGGTTTGTGAAGTTTTTGCTCAAAAATCTCTCCAAAAGATTAAATGGTATCGCTTGGGATTCGTAGGGGTGATAACTAAGTCAAATAACTTGAAAGCTAGGTAAGAAATGAGGTATATTTTTGAATTATTTATATTAACCCATACATTAATGAAAACTAAGTGACATATGGGAAGAAATCCATGCAATGATTTTGACATTTGTCAAGTTTCATGAACTTCTTTGCTTGAGTTGGTTTATAAAATCAAGTAACTTCAAAATCTTGATTTGGTCTAGGCTAGTGAAGACTTCAGACTTGTGAACTTTAACTACTTTTACTTATGAATTTGAGCAAGTAAAGTAAATTTGAAACCTTGAGTTATTTTAATAGTTATTTATGGGTTTAAAAAACCACTTTACTTCAATTTTAATGAGAAACAAAGTCATTACTCAATTCTGATTTGAAATGGATGATGTAGCATGGGTTTTTGAAGACAACTTTCTTCACCTTTGAAAATTAAAGTAACCTTGAGAACCTGAATTGGCCTAGCAATGAATCCAAACACTTAGATTTTTTAATCTCTTAGAAATATGTATAAAATGGGTTTTATGAGAATGACCTAGGCATACATTTTCTAACCTTCTGGAGTAATTTGAATCAATTAGGAATGAAAGCAATTACAAGTGAAAACTACTAAAGACTAAGTCTTATTCAAAGGACTGAGATTTAACAAAGACAACTGACTCATATAAAACAAAGTACAAAAATTTAAATAAGGGTAACCCAAAATTCATGTGTGAAATTTTGGGGACACCATATTTTATCTGATAGTAGAGATATATATTAAAATATTTACTTAGATGATAATTCATTTTAGAAGCTACTAAGTAAAAACAATGTTTTCAAATGTTGTTATTAAAGATGTTTTCTATGTACCTAAAATTAATAATTTTTTTAAATCCTATTCATAACTTACAAATGATAATTTCATTGCAACTTAAGGATAATTGGTCTATTAGAAATCAATTTGGTCCTGTAATTGTTGAAGGTGTTCAAAAAAATAGTTTATACATATTTTTTACTTTTGTATGTTGTATTTCATTACATAATAAGAATGAATCTCAATTATGACATGAAATATTAGTTCATGTTAATTTTATAAGTCTATATGATATGTCTTATTATATTTTTTTTGTTGGTCTTCCTTCTATCTTTTCTCATCATGAAACTTGTGAAGGATGCATATTGGTAAGCAACATACTAATCCATGTCACAAGAATCATGATGCGAATTCCTCACATCCTTTAGAGTTAATTCATAGTGATGTTACAAGACCCCTTCAAGTTTCATATCTTAATAGTTATTTATATGTTTTTACTTTAATATATGATCATACTAGAATGATTTGATCATATTGTATAAAGAATAAATATGAAGTATTGTCTAAATTCAAAGAATTTAAAGTTGTTGAAAATAATTCTATTTTTTCTATTAAGAGACTAAGATTTGATAATGGTAGTGAATATATTAATAAATAGTTTGATTTTTTTTTAATTAATTGTATTATTCAAATGGAATTAACAACTCCCTATTACCCAAAACAAAATGGTATTGCTAAAAGGAAAAATCGTTCCATTATTGAAATGGTTAGAATAATATTACATTATACAAATTTACTTAAATTCTTATGGATCAAAGCCATGAATATTATTGTGCATATTATGAATAGAGTCCCTCCTAAATATTTGCATCTTTCTACTTATTTAAAAAATTGGTCTAAGAAGAAATCTAGTGTGACTCAACTTACAATCTTTGGTAACATTGCTTCTATATTTTTTCCTAAAGATAAAATAAATAAAATTGATCATACCTTATATTCATGCATATTTTTAAGTTATGGAGGTAAAACTAAATGATTAAGAGTGTATGATCCCTATAAAATACAAATCTTGGAGAATATGAGTGTCCTTATCTGTGAAAAAAACTATGAGACCTTTGTGGAACCCCCTCAATGTTCTTTGTTTGATGAACCTAGATCTCCCATTTCTCTTTATGAAAAAACAAATTCCCTAGAGGAAGTTGATCCAAGTTTGGATAACTTAAAATTTGAGGAACCTTCTAAATTTTATATTCAATCTACAAGACCTACATGTGTAGAATCTCTAATTCAGTCTTCTAGTATTGATAATATTAATAAATTGACTAGAAGTCAATATTATTATCATGATTTAATGACTATGTATGAATGTGAAACTTAATATTTTAAGGAACCCATTCATGATGATAGATGTAAAATTTCTATGTAATGTAAGTATAATGCCTTCATTAAAAATCAACCATGGGATCTTGTCCCACCTCCACCTAAAACGCATATTTTTGGTTGTAGGTGGATTTCTAAAATCAAATATGATTCAATTGGTAAAATTGAAAAAATTGAAGAAAGATTAATCATTTATGGTTTTACACAAAAACCTAGGATTGCCTATGTTAAAATCTTTGCTCCTGTATAAAAATGAGTACTATTAGACTACCCATTATTCTTTCTTCCTAGAATGGTTGGATTATACATCAAATGGATGTCAAAAATGCATTCATGAGTGATGATTTATAATAAGAAATATCTATGAATCAGCCAAAAGGTTTCACTGACCCTAACAAAGAGAATTTTTTTTGTAAGTTAAAGACATCATGTATGGTTTAAAACAAGCTCCTCAATCTTGGTATTTTAAATTTACTAGTTATTTTTAAAAACTAGGTTTTTCTAACTATTATTATGATATGATCTCTTTATGACAGTTGAAAATGATCATATTATCTTAATTATATTATATGTTTATGATCTTATAACTGATGATCTACTTATTTTAATTCATAAATATAAGTATAAAGTAAATCAAATGTTTGAAATGATGTATTTAGGCATTATTTATTTTTAAGAATAGTTATATTTTAGGATAAAAATTCAATTATTGTATAATAGTCTCAGTATACACATAATCTTCTTGTTAATTTTAATATGTTTGATTGTAAACCTACATCTACCCCTTTTAAATTTGGTGTTAAGTTTGGTCCAAAACCTACATGTGACAAAGCTACCCACTATTTACAATTAATTTTTTGGTAGATTGATTTATCTAACCATTACTAGGCCAAATATTTTATTTGTTGTAGGTGTTGCTTCCAAATTCATGTAGGATCAATATTTGGATAATTGAATATTAGTTAAACATATAATTTTTTATATCAAAGGAACTATAAATTTTAGTTTATTTGATTATTCCATTGAAATTACTAAATTATATGGTTATTGTGATATTGACCATGCTGGTGATACTATAGATCATAAATCTAGTTCTAAATATGTGTTTAACTTTGGTGCAGGTATTATAACTTAGAGTAGTAAAAAACAACCCATTATCTCTATATATTTTACTAAATTAGAGTACAAAAGTGTTATGAAGGTTGATAAATAAGCTATGTGGTTATAAAGGTTATTAAGATAACTTCATTTGGATGTTTCTCATAATACCACCTTTCTATGTGATAGCCAAAGCTATGCAAATCTATCAAAAAATATAATACAACACTAATTAACTAAGCATATTGAATTTCATGTAAATTTTATCCAGGTGAAAGTTTTCAATGGTGATATTGATCTACAATTTTATTGTATGAATGAACAAGCTGAAGATATATTCACAAAACCACTTGGTATTACCAAGTTTTATTAGTTAGATGCAATGTTTGGCCTCTTAGAATTTCTATTGAGGAGTCGGGGGGGTGGGGGGGGGGGGGGGGTGCGGGGGACAGCGGGCGATGTGAATGACAATGTCACTTCTTAATGACCATGTATTTTATTACTCTTCTCTGTACTTATTCTCATTTTAAATCATTGTAATATATTATGGTATGTGATTTTAGTAAACTTTATGTTGAAGTTTTACTTTTGTACCCAATACTTAGAAGCATATATTGTTTTGGAGGTCCTTATGTTACAAAAGGCCCTAAATATTGTTTATTTATTATTCATAAGAAACTATAATATGTAGTCTCATGATCATGATAGCCTAAACTTAATTTTAGTATTTAAGGATTGTAATTACTTTTGTTTCGAAAGATGATGTTGGCATGATATTTTTTTTAAAAATCCTTCAAATTTTACATAGTATAATTCCTTTATTAAGGTGACTATGACATATATCCCCACTTACCATTAGAGGGGATTGTTTAAATAAATAATTTTTAAGTGGTGATATTTACTCTTAACATTATTCAATGGTTAATAAATAAAATAAACATATTTAATTTATTAACATGAGGTAATCTCTTGTAAATAAATTAAATATATTTTATCGTTGGGGTTCCTATTGGTTACAAAGGTCCACATCTACACCTATTATATAAAGACATTTCACCTTTGCTAATTATCACTTACTCATATACATTACATTATGTGAAAATCATTAGTGAGACTATGTTAATATTTGCATGTGGAAAATAATAATAAGAGAGTTATGTGAAGATTTGATAGAGAGGAAGTGAGAATTGAAGGAATTGTATTAGGTTATAGTTTATCAAATTAATGAATATAAACTATGGTTTTTTACCTCCATTGGATGCTTTCCCATCTATATGTTGTGTCATTGATCTATATATATTTGCATATTAATTATGCATATAGATCTCATGTGTTTTAATATATATATATATATATATATATATATATATATATATATATATATATATATATATTACATTGATTTTATCAAGTGAAAACTTGTTACAAAATTTAATACAATGGAATCATATAGGTTTGATGTAGTTAAGAGGAGTCAACTAACATTGAACTACATTAGCCAACTAAAAATAGTATGAATGCCAAAAAGACAAACTTAGAACTACATAAACTAGATCAATACAATATGATAAGGGAAAATGTGTGAAATAAATTGTATCAGCCATGGCTAATGAATTTGGAAAACACATTGAACTACATCATCCATAGCTAATGTAGTTGAAAAACACATTGAACTGCACTGAATATGGTCAATGAGTTAGAATACATAATGAACTACATTGGTCATGGTAGATGTAGTTGTAAAATATACTTAACTACATCAACCATGGTAGAGTGGTTGGAAAACACAATGAACTATATTTCCATGGTGTATGTATTTGGAAAGAGACATGGAATTGCATCAGTCATGGTAAATATAATTGGAAATGGGAAAATTGACATAGTTAACTGAGGTAGGATGGAAGGAGGTAGGTAGAA
Source organism: Torreya grandis (assembly GCA_037957365.1). Classification (NCBI taxonomy): domain Eukaryota; kingdom Viridiplantae; phylum Streptophyta; class Pinopsida; order Cupressales; family Taxaceae; genus Torreya; species Torreya grandis. The sequence goes on from JARHVA010003186.1 coordinate 2,010,749, forward strand.
AGGAAAATTTAAGGAATATGAACTAGAAATAAGAATGATATGATAATTACATAGATAGAAACATATCACACAAAGAATTAAAGGCCTTCCCACCCATTTCTCGATGTACCCTTTAAGGCATGCACTTAGGCAAATTGAAACTTAATAGGTTTCTACAAGAGAAAGCATCAGTAAATGATAAAAGTGAAAAATATTATGTGTATACATAACCTAATTATTTTCATCTATTTTAAATTCATTTTCATGGAGTGAGGATAATACTTATTTTGATAAATAATAATTTACTTCTAAACACATTATTAACAAACATCCCTATTGTATATTCAAGTATGAATTCTAGGTAAGGGTGTTAAGTTGGTTTTGGTAGATAAGGATCAAGACTCAATATTTGTAATATATGCTTTCTTCATATAATTTATATAGGATCCAAATCCCTTACTACACTGATATTACCATTGTGGCTTTGATGACATACCTTATAAATTATTAGGATAAATTAAATTGAATATCACTATTGGTCCTAAGACAATAGTAATAATATGCCAAGTTATGTCCAATGGCCTTAGATATGATATTATTTTGGGTAGACCTTAGATTCACGATATGAATTTGGATCATTTTATCTTGCATGCATGTATCAAGTCTAGTAATGAAGCATGCATGTGTACACACTTGCACTCTCTCTCTCTCTCTCTCTCTCTCTCTCTCTCTCTCTCTCTCTCTCTCTCTCTCTCTCTCTCTCTCTCTCTCTCTCTCTCTCTCTCTCTCTCTCTCTCTCTCTCTCTCTCTCTCTCTCTCTCTCTCTCTCTCTCTCTCTCTCTCTATTTTACTATGGATAATTAACCTTGAAATTAATTCATAATGACCCAATATATTTAAAATCCCATCCCTCATATAAAACCCCCATTAGTTTTTTTTTCACTACAACATGAGCTAAATGATTTAAGTTTTTTCATAATTATATTATTCTACTATGTTTACTGCTCTATCAAAATCAACATATTTAACATATTATGGTTTTGTATTAAAACATATTAAAAAGTTATGATACATATAAAATGGATTGGGGAAGAAAGTGAAAGTCATTATTAACCTCGTTTCCCCATCTAATTGTAAAGGTAGATAAGGCCTAAGATATAAAAATGATTCAAATTTTTATTTTTATTTAAAACCATAAATATGTTAATAATTAAATTGAGAAAAATAAAATTAATATATTTTCATGTTTCCTTAAATAAAACCTGACACTGTGCAATAATTCCATTAGGTAAAAACACTAGATTTGGTATATCTTGAGCTCATAGATTATATAGTTTCACCAAAAATCTAGGCATTGTAAAACTTTACTAATGATAAGTATCTCTTTGAATGGTTTGGGGAATATGAGTATATCCCTTAATTATATCATAATAAAAGGTTTCATTATACAATAAATGGTCATGTACATTTTAGAAAAACTAAATAATCACATAATGATATCCAATTGCATGGCCCCTAATATTGTTCCATGTGTAGAATAACTCTCAACATTTTTAAATGAAATAATAGATTAATTCAATTATGTCACTAATAAATACCCATGACCCATCCTTATTTAAAAAATTCTAAATTCCAAAGAGGTAAAATCATTTAGATAAGTATTACAAGATTTCCTTAAGTTATTCACTTGGTCTTATTTAGATATTCCTGGCATAGCTCTTTCGATTGTAATACATAATATTTTTCTCAACCCCAATTCTAAACCAGTCAAGCATAAAATTAGGAAGGTGTATTTGAAATTATATTTGGTTTTTATATATGATATTAAAAATTTACTTGACGCATTTTTTATTATAATAATTAATTAACCTTTTTGGATTTATAATATTGTGTCAATTGCCATGGTTAATAGATAAATTAGAATTTATATGGATTTTAAATATTTGAATAATGTTTGTCTGAATGATGACTTCCCATTACCTATAGTTTATATCATTTTTAAATCCATTAGTTGGTTATGAAATTATCTCATTTATGGATTTTTTTTTGGTACAAACAAATAAGTACAAATCTTGAATAGCAACACAAAATGGCCTTTTACAATGCCATGGAAAACATTATGTTATGTGGTCATGTACTTAAAATTTAATAATTTTGGATCAACCTATAAAATTTACATGATACACATCTTTCATGAAGTGATACATAAAAATATAAAATATTATTTTGAAGGCTTTCTTGAAAAATCCAAACATAGACAAGATCATGCTAAAAAATTTATGACAAATATTTAAATGCTTGAAAAATACAATGTATGATTAAATACAATAAATTTATATTTGGGGTATATTTAAGGATTTTTTTAGGTTATATCATAAATGATGTAGAGGAAACTTCTTCAACCAACAGTCACTTGTCTCTTGTTTTGTTACAACTTGTTCTTGCTTTGATAAAAACTCATAAACAAACTAATTTCATAGATGATTCATGGTTTTAATATTTTTTTAGGGATATTATTATCATACTCACACTAATTTGAGTCATATTTGGTTTCTTAACCAACCCACATAACCTCTCAATTCAACTCTCTATACATTCTTTGCTTCTTCATTGTGAAAGGCTTCCTTATAGCCTTTTTTTACCTTTTTCAATTGTAAGATCAAATGAAGTTTGATATTGAGAATTTAGGACTATTTTATGACACCCTATATTTAATTATATCCCTATATTAGGTTTATTATATATTTATACTCATAAGTCACCTTTTCAATCCCTTCTAAGCTCTATCTAGAACTAATTAGGTTTTTACTAGTATAAGACCTTAAAAATACCTTAGTATACATTAAATTATATAAAACTACAAATTTTTTTGAATTTTCATCAGTGGAAACTCTTATAATTTTAATTTCTGTTTAGAAACCCTAGCACAATGTTAAGGTTGCTTATGTATGCTCGAGAAGGGTTAAATTGCCTTTTAAAACTTTAAAAATACCTTCAGTGTATTTTAATGATTTTTAAAATCCTTTATAACTATATTACACCTTTATCATTTCATTGGAACTCTTAAGACAAATCTGTTCAACATTTAACTCAAGTTCTTGGTTTGACTGTGTGTGTAGACATAAACTACTACATGGGTTGAACACTTTACCATATGAAATACATATCCAAAAAGAATTTAAAATTAATAATAAACTTTAATAACATTGTAAAAAATATCTTACCAATTTATATTTTCATCAATTAAATTCCATAGAGACTTCTCACCTCTTGATACAAACTCAGTCATCATTCACACATAATACAGGGAACACAAAGACTACAAGTTGAATATTAAAAAAAGACTTTGAAATAAATTAAATTTTTTATTAAAGGACATTAAAAAAACATATATTAAACTTAACATAATTTAGTGAGCATCATTATTATATTCTTCTTACATTCTTGTTTCAAAATTCAATCAAACATAGTCATCCATACTGCTAACACACACAAAATAGGGTATATAACTGTCTACCTTCCAATTGAGTAACTTTATATTTATTTTTCTTGGATTATTTTATCATACATATCAAATTAATTATTATTTACAATATCCAATGCATTTTGTGAGTCCTAAAACTACTCTAACTAATTTTTTAGACCCTCCAATGGTCACTAGAGGCTAGTTAAGTCATTGGAACATTTATTCAAGTTTATATTGCTTACATATATAACTTAATAATTATGTTATAAAGTTATGGTAAATTAAATTCCTCATAAAAAAAATTACAAACCTTTAAATTTCCTTCATATACTCTTGTAACTCATAAACTGACCTTTCAAATTCAAAAATTCAAATGATTGAAATTGGCAGGAAAATGCCAATTTTAAATTCTAACCTTTATAGACAAACTATAACACTTTGGAAAGATTATAAAGTGTATTTTATGACTAATAAAACCATTAAAACATCATAAAAAATCCACATGACCCCATATACACTTTATCAAACCAAAATTTGTATAAACAAGCACAAGACAAGTAAGGATGCTCCTGCATCATACTACTAAGGTACAAAAATAACTTTCCATGAATGTTCAACTAAGATTGTATTATTATTATCCTCAAAATATATTTATATTATTAATTATAGTAGTTAGTTTCATATCTTCTTGGGTCCCAAGGCCTATGAGTGAAACATAGACCTCCTTGTTTCATGACCAATGTTATCTTGCCTTCTAATTTAAGGTTATCCTTTTGTATACTACTCTCTAAGCTGGTTACTATCGAGTTATCCTTGTCCTCCTCCCTCAAAATATCTACACCTAAAAAAAAAAGGTTAAAAAATACAACTTCTTTCTTTCTTTCTTGAAGTTCATTTTCTTGCACTCCAAATTTTGATTCCCTTTGGACTGTAGTTGTTACCTCTTGCATTTTTTATTAGTGTTCCATATTCTTAAAAATAGTACCATAAACTTATTTAATTACTTCCTTATTATCTATTTGTTATTCATTCACTATTTGGTCAGTCATAAGTTCTCTCAACATGCTTATCTTCTTAGAAAACTTTATAAAATACTCCACATTATCTATCAATGATATCTGACTAGATAACCTTGAAATCAAATTTTCAAAGTGATATTTTTAAAAAACTTTAGTTTTACAAGCCAAATCAATCTTCTTATTAACTGTATCATCCATTTATTGAATCTCAATTAATGTGTCACTCACCTCATCGAGTTAGGCTAACTTTGGAATCTCCTTGATGCCTGTAATCCATACCTTAGAACTCCTTTTAATGGTTGCGGTCTATTCTCTCATTTCCTTGGTAACTTATACTAAACCTTATTCCTCTTGTCACTTATTTTCAACTGACACATTCTTGTCCTAAATTCTACAACTGGTTTCTTTTGGAAAATATTCCTTCTCACCAAACTTCATCACTCTACTTTATACCTCCTTTTAAGCTTGACTATCCTTCAATGGAGTTAGTGTATGCTTGATGCCATCCTTCTTAATGGTGTATCTATTGGCTCTACCATCATGCATAGATATTTTTTCCTACTACCATGGTCTACCAAGGATGATATGGCACACATCAATAGAAATCATGTCACACAAAATTCTATCTTTATACCCACCAATATGCCAGTCTACATGGGATTACTTACTAAGACTTGATGAATTTTGTGAATCCAAGAGACTTTTTAAGGATTTGGATGATATTTGATTTATAATCCTAGATTATCTATCATCATGGAAGATACAATATTATCCATACTACCATTATCAACTATAACCTTAAAACATTTACCTTTACTTTTGCACATGGTCTTGAACAATGTCTTCCTTTGTGGTGGCTCTTTCTCTACATGGCTTGCCTTCAAAAGAAATCTCTTCATTAGCAAACTCTCTTATATTTCAATTTATTCAAGATATATTTTTAAGGATTCTAAACTTTCTTCTTCTTGTTAAACCACTTGATTCCTACTTTTACTTCAAGAGTTTCTAGTTTAAATGTCTTATGGGCATTCATAGGATCTATGTCTTGCAGACTTATTGCATTTGAATCATTTACTTGTAAACCCATTATATCATCTTCCTCTTCCATATGATCTTCCACCTATGTGTTAATAACCACCTCTAAATCTATAAACACATCTATTAGGTTGACTTGTACTCTCAAAAATGCTTCCAACTTCCTTATTATGAGTTTGCCATTGATTTCTATTACCTGGTTGTCCTCTTCCTTCTTGTTGTCCTTTACCTCTGTAAATTTTAACTCTCCCTCTAATTTATTGAATTTGAATTCTATTAAAATTTTTCTCCACCTTTAATGCATCTTGATAGGCATCCTTTACTATTCATTGTGACAAAATACTAATTTCATCTTGAATGCTAAACTTCAACCCATTAATGTACCTAGTAACTTTTTCTACATCCTTCTCTATATGTCCTACCCTGATAGTTTGTAGAATTCCTTAGTGTACTCATTCAATATCATGTAATTTTGTCTCAAATTTTTTACCCTTATAAATATATTTTTTTATAATCTTTAGGCATGAATTTTCCTTTCATCTTGGTCACCATTCTATCTCGTGACCTTATCTTTCCTTTCCCCTTCTTATTTCTTCCTATATTCCATCCCACCATATGGATGCATGAACCTTAAACCTTGTCACTTTAAAATTCAAATTATTTTACTTATTAACCTATTCATAATAAAATTAATTATCCATTATTGTGATCCATTCAATCAACTCTTCAACATTAAGACTGTCCTCATACATTGGTACCTCTAATTTAGGCTTTGATGTCACTCTAATGATTGATATTATAAATATTTCCTTCAATTTACCTTCCTATAATTATTTTGTATCTTCTTGTTTAGTAACCTCATCATCTCCTTCAATCACATCCCCTCTATTCATCTCTCTTTTCTGAGCCAACTCCATGGCGTACAATCTAGGTTGAAATTTTCTCACCTCAACCACTAATGCATCAACTACCTTAAACCTTATTTGGGATGTTTTATAATCTATGTAATATAGCTTCCATGTGTCCTTAATATCCTCTCAATATATCCTAATATCTGATACCAAATTATGGTGATGAAACTTCTTCAACCAACACTCATTTGTCTCTTGTCTTGTTACAACTTGTTCTTACTTTGATAAAAACTCATAAACAAAATTGTTTCATACATGGGCTAGGGTTTCAATATTTATTTAAGTATTTCATGATCATAATAACACTAATTTATTTAATCTTTTTTCTCTTAATTAACCCAC
>JARHVA010003186.1:2022500-2120215 GCA_037957365.1 Torreya grandis
ATAGATATCAGTAACAATTAGGATATTTATACCGTATGACATTAATAATAGTCCTTTATTAGGATGGAATACTTAGAAACCTTAGTAGTGTTTTTGTTACATGAATTACACATAATTCAGAATGGTATAGTGACATTTATAATTTTCTATCTAAATAAATTACTCTAAACATTTTTTCATGAAATGGAAAGTGTAAATTGAAAATAGATAAAATTATCTATGTTATAGTATGAGAGGTTATTTTTAAGTGATATTTTGATGGATAATTACTTTAGTGCCTTAGTTGTGAGGAGACCAAGCTATCTTTACAAGAAGTAATTGATATAAAATGTGGGGAGAATTTTAGCAGAACATCCTTATCATAAAAGTTATTATGAACCTACAATGGATCAAGAATGTCAAGATCATGAATAATTATCTATGCATTCCAAAGACACCTAAATTTAATCCATGTGCCTTCAAAAGAGTTAAAAAATATTGTGTTACCATGGCCCTTTTCCCTTTGAGGATTTAATTTAGTAGGTAAGATGAGCATAGATTCATCAAAATTCCAAAAAAAATTCATCATTGATATAAAATATTTTACAAGATGAGTTAAGGCAGTTCCATTGTAATCCACTCTGGTAGAGGACATATGGTGATTTTTTATGATTGATATCATTTTTTGATTTGGAATTCATTAATTATCATAGGTAATGTGTCATCCTTCATAAATAAGATGGTTAAGAGAATATGTGTTACATATAACATTTATCATGCATTTTACACCCCTTATTATCTTCAATGAAATGAGAAAGTAGAGGAAATGAGTAAGAAAATTGTTAAATTTTTAAGAAAAATAGTTGAAAATCATGGTAAGGACTACCATAATATTATTATTTATTCCCTATGGGCCTATTGCATGATTTTTCATACACCCACATGGGCTACTCCTTATTCCCTTGTTTATAGTACAAAATATATATTGCCTTTAGAGATATAGATACCATCCTTACATGTTTCTCTTAAATATATCATCAAATAAAATGAATATGTTGAAAAAATACTACATCAGTTAGAAATGTTGGATGAAAAATGGATCCATGCTCTAAAACATTTACAAGTATATCAAAATCAAATTAAGAAAACATACCATAAGAAGATTCAAATTAAAAAAATAAAATTAGTGACTCTATACTAAAATAAAATCAAAAGAACACTATTTAGATTAAAAAATCAAAGGCAAGATCAACACAAATTGGTTAGGGCCATTTGTGATTATGGATAATCTTGGAATAAAGGCTTATCATTTGGCCTTAATGGAAGGAAAAATTATAAATAACCCAATGAACACCATGCACTTATGCTAGTTTTACGTGTGAGTATCATAAAAAATTCATTCAAAAATTCAAAAAAATAGGAAATAAAAATAAAAAAGTAAATAGAAAATCAGGACCCATGTATGGCATGCTTTACTAGTATACATGATTAAATTATGTTAATTATCATATATATAGTGAATTACATATCCATTTTCTATACACATACATTTCATAGTATAAATGAGTGGGGTGAAGTACATATAGGTTACATATAATAAATGGACATACAAATGTGTGACATTATTTACACCCAATGGCTACATTTCTACATTGGGAGCATTTCTACACTAGGGGCATCTTTGCATAATTTTCAAGATTTATCTCTCTATGTAATGAAATTACTTAGATAAATCATCCCAATTCACAAAAATGGGTGAAAATGTAAATATCAAGAGTAGATAAACAATAATATATTGCACTAATAAGATCAAAATAAGAAAATTCACACCATTAATTAATAATTTAGTATATTACTTCATAAATAATACTGAGCCAGTTTGAGGGGAAAACCTCAAAAACCATGCAATAAGAATAAAAAATTTAATATGATATTCAATTAATAACCACTACCTCATATATATAACCTCATTAGGCTTTGGTTAATCCATGGGTAGACCCTACTAATAGTAAGAGAGCATAGATAATTGTGACAAGCTAAGGTAAAAGGTTATGTATACCAGATATCAGTTACATATATCCTAAGCCACGTTATAGGTTAAGGGTGTATAATTACCCTCCACTTTAAATAAACATTACCAATAACATTAAATAGCTTTGGATTCTACTACAAGAATGTTTCATCCTCTCATGTGTCATCCTCATTGGTTATATTATTCTTATTGGTCAAATACTCCTTAATCTCCCTTATTTGTAGCCTTTTAGTGCATGTTTGAAAAGATCTCCTCATGGTCTAAAATGACTTTGCCTTCCTCATCCAACTTAGATAACTCATTATGTTTGGATACTATTTTTCAAATGAACTTATTCAAACATGATAAATGAAATGATAGATGTATGCATGTAGACTGAGGTAGCTCTTGCTTGTATGTGATACTACAAAATTTTGATAATATTTGATAAAGTTCTTAATATTTAGGAGAAAGATTTTTATCCTCTTTTTTTGCTTAAATAACATTTTATTATGTTTTTAGGTGCAAAAATACCCAATTACCCACTTCAAAATGATTCTCACTATGGTGTTGATCGCTTGTTGCTTCATTCAGTTTTATGTCATTTCCAAATTCTCTCTTAGACTAGCTAGTATCTTATGTTGGTTTTGAATGTGTTATTTAATAGCTAAAAATCTTAGTTAAACTCTTAAGAATGAGATTATAGATTGGAGGTGGTACCCATAAAAATAAATAAATATAGACATTTTGGATGAGGTATGAAAGGAAGTGTTACAACACCATTCTACTAGTGGTAGCCATTAAAAACCCATCTTTTATGTTTATATAATGTAAAAAAATGGAGATAATCCTTTGGTAATTTTTAAAAACCTTTATTTTCCACTCAGATTGAATGATATGATGAGTTATGATCCAAATAATTTATAAAACATGAGAATAAATTAGTCCTAAAATTATAAGTATAGGATCTTAATCACTTTATATGATCTTAGCAGTACCATGTATCTTTTGAATTGTATCAAGAAAATTAATTGCTATTTTACTTGTTGAAATAGTTGTGGTAAAGGAAACAAATAGGAATGTTTTTTATCCTATTAATAATTACTATTATAACATTTATACATTCTAACCTAGGTAATTATGTTATGAAATCCTTATAATCCTAGGAATAGATAAGGGTTGCAAAAAAATCGGGATCTTAATTTTCTCACCATTGTTTTTTGGAACATCATGCATAAAGCCAAAATTTATGAATATCCCCCTCTAGTCCTTCTAAAATAAAATGGATTCTACAATAAGTATAAAAAAACCTTGAATTATGCCTACTAGAGATGCATGAAGCTCTTTAGAGATCTTGTGCTTAGGGTAAAATTATTGCATAAGTACAATATGATTTAACCTAATTTGAATTAATGGGTGAGATTAATATAATTAATATATAATATTGAAATATAATTTATATTATAATAAATGGCATTCAAGTATACATCTGAATGTAAATGATAGATAATGATTCATATGGCTTGATAGTGGCATGTGCTAAATATTGAAAGTAATGAAGAGATCGAGATACTTAGATTTAATTGTTGACTATTTGACTATGATTATATTCTAAAATTATAAATTAGGGATAAGAATAACCTTGTCTTTTTTTAATCCAAGAAATAATCTACTACCTACATAGGGTTAATTTTGTAGGATTGGGTAAGTATCAATGGCCGATACTAAAATGCTAGTCAATATTGACCTTCACAGATGTGTGATAAAATTATTATATGCTCACCTATGAATTTATTTTCTTACTCTAGTTTGGGATCCCAAACCTTGATGACATGAAAAGATCCAAAAATACTCTTCATTTGCCTTGAATCCCTATATGTGATTGTGAGGGATATAAACCTAAAAAAAATATTGGAAGTGTAATGGGGTGAGTTAACCCCAACCCACATAATTATTATCCATTTATTAAATATCAAATACTCCAAGGAGGTAAATGAATCCACATAATTCTCTCACCTAGTGTGATTATGTAATTATGTTCTTTTTCTATGTGTGTATAGCCAATGATTAATTTTGATACTTTATAATGCTTTATTTGACTTAGATTTTGAGAGATCCAAACTTGGATTGTGATTGATCCTAGAAATAGTCATATAAACTGGGAAGAATAGGAAATATTTTTGTAATGTGATATAGTATATAGATGTATCATAGATAAGTGTCAATTCCTTTGAATGAGACCTTGATTTATTTATATATGGATCCATTGAATAATTCCTCATGTGAATAAAATGTTATGGTTATATTTCAACCTTAATGATGGGTCTAGTTTTAAAAATAGTAATTTATGGGAGTAGATATATTCTAACTATGCCCATCAATATATATTGGTAGTACTGACTAGACTGGCAAAACTGACCTATGTATAATCAGACTAAACATAGAGTTTAGATATGTCTGTATAATATATTTATTAGGTTTGAATAAATAGTGAGATTTTTAAAGGTGTATAACAACATGAAAAAAGGGTTGACTCATAAAATATCATTCAAGTGTGAGATAATGGAAAAATGGAACCTTGTTTGGGTCATCAGGTCATGCATGGTAAATATGTTATAGAAATTTACCTCTTATAACAGATTTAATCAAAATAGGCAAAAATAAAATAACTCTTACCAATAACAGAAACACAGAATGCTTATATTGATCACAGGCCTCTTCGAGGGGGCAACCTCCTTTGAGCAAGCTCAATACAATGAATTCATGGATGCCTTTATTCAGCCTCAACACTTACTTATATACTAACTCTATTCTAACAACTACTACTTCCCTTGTATGTGGGATAATTCGAATAAGCTCTAAGGGACGACTTACAAAGCATATGCATCCATAGCAATTGCTCAGAGCGGTGCTAATCAGCCTACTGCTTCATTCAGTTCTAGGCCATGTGGAGATTGTCTCACAAGGTGTGGAGAATTTGATCCTAGTTTTAGAGAGTAGTGTCAATTGCCTGAACTGGTGAGCTACCAAGATGATATGGAAGAAGTGGTGGCAGTGCTTGACCATAAACTGTCTCATAGGGAATCATTTTGGTGGAAGTGTGGTATGAGGTATTGTACCACCATTCAGCTAGGGGAAGCCACTTGGCCCAGTGATGTTGTTTGGAGGCAAAACAATGAAGGAAGGTCTCCAAGCATTTTTTGATGATTTTTGTCTGACCATCTGTTTGTGGGTGGTACCCAGAGCTCATTTTCAACTATGTGCCTATACAATGAAATAGTTACATCCTAAAATGGCTAGTGAAAGTGGCATCATGATCTGAGACAATTGAAGAAGGAATTCCATAAATATGGAAGATCTGATCCAAGAAAACTTGTGCAACTGTGGACACTATGCATGGGTGGCTGAGTGCACAAAAATGACTATATTTGGAGAGGCGATTGACTATGACTAGGATCACTATCTTTCCCCTAGATTTAGGGAGGCCCTCAATGAAATCCATGGAAATATCTATCCAGATCCTAGTAGGAATGGGCAAGGGTGCGAGTAAACTGGGAGTCAATGTGGTTTCACCTTTGTGTCATTGGCAAGTTTCACATTCAACCACCATATGTTTAATTTCAGTTTTCATGCCTTTCCAAAAGAAGTGTTGACATGCCCACTCATAGGTTTTGAGAAACCCTAAGTGCCCTACTGAGGGGGAAACATGGATTTCATAGAAGATAGCCTGATGTAGGTCTGAAATTTGGGGAAGCACCAAATGACCCTTGTATCGCAGAGAAACACCATCCCATGAATAATGCGGTATTGTAGAGGGGTTAGTGGCCAATTGATGAATGATGTGGCATAAGGAGGGATCATTTGCATACCCTTGTTAGATAGATTCCAACCCTTTAGGAATGGGCATGGAGATGGCAGAGAGGGAAGGCTGGTCCTCGAAGGTTCTTGAGAGAGCATCAACCACAACATTGTCTTTTCCCTTCTTATAGGTGATCTCATAATCATAGCCCATGAGTTTGCTGACCCACTTCTGTTGAGCTGGGGATGAGACCCGTTGTTCCAAGAAATATTTCAAACTCTGATGATCAGGTTTGATGCAAAAATGGTTTCCCAATAAGTAGGTTCTCCATTTTTGTACTGCATGTAAAATTGCCATCATTTCCTTTTCATATGTAGACAAAGCTAAATTGCAGCTAGAAAGGGCTTTGCTAGTGAAGGCAATTGGTTGGCCCTCTTGGAGAAGAACAACACCCAAGCCGATGCCACTAGCATCACTTTCAATGGTGAAATTTTTGGTGAAGTCTGGTAGTGCCAAAACTGGTGTACTACACATAGCCTATTTGAGTTGGATGAATGCCTGATCAGCTATTGCACCCCAGGTGAAAGCATCCTTCTTCAATAAGGAAGTCAAAGGAGCCATGATATTTCCATAATCTTTGATGAACTTGTGATAGTATCTTATCAGGCATAAGAAACCATGAAGGCTCTTGAGGGTGGTTGGTTGACACCAATTTTGCATAGCACTGATTTTTTTTGGGTCTGTGCGAACCCCATTGGCTGAAACAATGTGCCCCAAATAGTCAATTTCCTCTTGACCGAATGAACACTTGGATTTCTTGGCACATAATTGATTGTTGACTAACAATTGTAATGCCCTGTTAATATGTTGGAGATGCTCAGCCCATGTGCAGCTGTAGATCAAAATGTCATCAAAGAAAACTAAAATAAATTGACGGAGAAAAGGCCAAAAGATTTTATTCATGAGTGCTTGAAAAGTGGAAGGGGCATTTGTAAGGCCAAATGGCATGATAAGGAACTCATAGTGACCCTCATGTGTATAGAAGGCTATCTTGGGAATGTCATCATGATGCACTCAAATTTGATGATAGCCAGAATGCAGATCCAACTTGGAGAAGAATTTGGCCCCATGGAGCTCATCAAGAAGCTCATTGATAATAGGAATTGGGAATTTATCCTTGATAGTGAGGTGGTTAAGGGCTTGAAAGTCAATGCAAAGGTGCCATGACCCATCTTTTTTGTGGACAAGAAGCACTGGGGAGGAATATGGGCTGGTGCTGGGGCAAATAACTCCAGACTTGAGGAGTTCTCAGACTAAGTTCTCAATTTCAGTCTTTTACAGATGGGGGTAATGATATGGCTGAATGTTGGGTGGGATGTTTCTTGGAAGGAGAGGAATGCGGTAATCATCAAGGTGTGAATGGGGTTACCCTATTGGGTCTAAAAAAATGGTTGCATGCTTGTTGAGTATGGCTTGTAAGTCTGTAGGGTGGTTAGAAGCAGTGGAGGGCTGGAGTTGAATGGAATGTAGTTGTGTAATGACCCCATGTGAGCCTTTTTTCAAAAAAAAATCCATACGATGAGAACTGATGATGCTAGTAGATCCTAGTAATAACCCTTTTAAGGTGTGATTCTGACCATTATCTTTGAATTGCATCCAAAGCTCAGAGAAGTCCCATAAAATAGGTCTTAATGTGCGAAGCCACTATGCCCCTAAAACCACATCACACCCGCCTAAGGGTAGGGCAAACATATCAGAGCGATAATTATAATCACCAATTGCAAGACACACATTTTAACACTTCCCTTTACATGGAAATGTGCCCCATTAGCAATCATGACTTCAAAGCTAGAACAAGGATATATAAAGCAGTCTGCTGCCTTAGTAATGCGAGGATCAATGAAATTGTGAGTACTACCCGAGTCAATGAGGATTGTGAGAGGGATCTTTTTGAAGCAACCTTTGACCTTCATGGTTTAGGCAGTGGTGACACCTAGTAGTGCATGTACTGAGATCTCAGGTTGAGTCTCTTGAACCATTGGGTCCTCTTCAGTGCTGGGTTCATCTTGATCATCTTGAAATTTTGGAATATCAAGCTCGCTGTCTTGTTCTGGTGGTGACTCCACATCTAGTAAGTAAAGTTTTTGTTGGACACACCTATGACCCTTAACCCATTTGTCATCACAATTTTAACATAATCCTTTTTATTTACGAGCCCACATCTCTGCCTCAGTTAGGCACTTGATTGGTGTGGGTATGGTTGTTCACTGATTCACTATGTTCTTTGCTGGTAAAAAGGTGGGAGGTCGACATTGTGTGGAGAGTTTAACTTCTGCTAACTTAGCTAGACCCAAAGCATCCATCATATTTTTAGGTCAAAACATTTTTACCTCTGAGTGGATCGGCTCCATAAGGCCACTAACAAAGCAACTTTTGAAGAAGTCATTTGACAACCCTTCAGTGTGATTAGCGAGTTTTTCAAATTCAAGCTGATATTTATGAATAGTACCTATTTGACAGAGTTTGGTGAGAGCTCCTGTGAAATCCTCGAATGCTGAGGGACCAAATCCACCCAAAATTAAGGATGCAAAAGTTGACCAATCGGGTTCATCATTGGTCTTGAGATACCAATGGTACCACTGAAGTGCTTCTTGTTCCAGATGAAAGGAAGTAATTGGGACTTTGTTTGCAGAATAAGTATTGTGGAGGTTGAAGAATTGTTTAGCTCGATATATCCATCCTGTAGGATCTATACCATTGAACCGTGGAAAGTCTAGCTTAGGTCCATGGGAGAAGTTAGAAGTAAAGGAGTGATGCTCTGAAGAAGACTCCTCCTTCTACATTTTGTTGAGCAAGATGCTATTCTATTGATTCAAGCCATGCATCATATCGGTTAATTCTGTAACCTGAGATTTCAATGTGGTGATTTCTTCCTCCATGATTTTTGTTCCTACACGAGTGGTGACCATAACCAGTTGTTAATAGCCAGGGATTGAGTTCAGGGCAGCGCCTAAAAAAAAATTTGGATTTTTTTTTTTGGACTTTTTTTTTGCTGCTATTTTTTTTTTGGTGTTTTTTTTTTGCTGCTACATCAAAAATAGATTGTCTACAACTGTTTGGTTGGAAATAACCTCAACTATGGATATGCTATTCTTTGCTCTCTGACCTTGATAAGTTGGATATGGACCCCAGGTTTGTTTGGCTGCCTAAAGGATTTTTAAATTCTCTCTGGCCACCAACATTGTCTGATTGAGTACCACTCTCCAAAAAATTTTGGCCGCAGGTTTACCCCTTAATGATAGCTTTTGGTTTACCTCACGGGTGGGAGCTAGTCAATCAGAATGGGGTCGTTGCCCTTTTTGCTGGCAGGTCCTCTCAATGGGCCAGCTACTTCAGGGTTCCTGTGGTACTCCTCACAATGAGTTTTAGGGCTTATGCCCAAGCACTTCCCATAGTTAAGAAGATAGGTATTTACCCAATCCGAAATGATGGAACCTACAATGAAGAATTTCTTGCCAAAAAATGGTGCAGCACCTGAAAAGCCTTGCTTTGAGAAAAAAAATTGCTCCAAATCTACCCACAAAGCCAAGAAAGTGCTCTGATACCAAATGTGATGAACCCCTTACATAAATTTACCTCTTACAATATATTTAATCAAAATATGTGAAAATAAAATAACTCTTACCAATAACAGAAACATAGAATGCTTATATTGATCGCAGGCCTCTTCGAGGGGGCAACCTCCTTTTGAGCAAGCTCAATATAATGAATTCATGGATGCCTTTATTTGGACTCAACACTTACTTATATACTAACTCTATTCTAACAGCTACTACTTCCCTTGTATGTGGGATAATTCAAATAAACTCTAAGGGATGACTTACAAAGCATATGCATCCATAGCAATTAAGCACGGGTTCCTAACAGTTTCAAACCATGTTATCTTAACAGATTTTTGGAGATGATGTTTTCTCATTTAAGGATTGGATAATTTTGGGTGATCATGCTCTAAACTTGTGTAAATATTTAGGATCCTTAGTTGGGAAGGTAGCATGACCCAACCCTTAATAATGTGGGGAAAATTACATAATGTACTAACCTAAATAACTATGCAATAAAAATATACTGAGAACCATTCAGCTAGGTTCAACTCAAAAATAAATCACTATGTAGGTGAATGAGATAACTAATCATGAATTTTTTTCTCAAAATTGAATCAACCATTAAAGATGGATTATAGATTCAAATGTAATGTTCCACTCTAGTTTGACCAAGTTCAACCCATGTAAAAATAATAAATCATGATTGTAAAGGAATGAGAAATGTTCATACCCCCATCATGTATGTAAGTTTGATAAATGTGAAGTGGAATGACAACCATTTTCCATTTAATTACAATTGTGATGTTATGTTTATGTGCATGAAATAGTATAATGTCCCCTAAATTTGTGTGTGAAATTTGAGAACATGTATCCTAAATGTATGTCAATTTGAAAATATGAAATTTTGTTACTGTAAATTGTTATGCATATACATATTCATATTCATATGTACTCTATATCAATGTGTCAATGTCCATAATTCATTTGAAACATCTAATAACTAAACCATCTAGATCTTTGAAATCTATGAAACCTATACTTTGATCTAATTTTATGCTATGTGAGGCTTATGTCTCACATTGGGTTCACTAATATGTTTTAACACAATTAAGATGAATGGGCAAGATTAATTTAATTAGGATATAACCTTGAAATATAATTCATATTATAATATATGGAATTCAAGCAAACATCTAAATGTAATCGATTGATAATGATTCTTTTGATTTGGTAAGGACATGTGCTAAATATGGAAGTACTACATAAATCACGTTACTTATTTTTTATATTTTATTATTTGAGAGTGACTATATTATTTAAATGGTAATTAGTGATAAACATACCTATGTTTCACTCATTTTAAGAACTGATCTACTACCTATAAAGAGTTGATTCCATAGGATTGGATCAATATCACTAGTCGATATTGACCTACTAATCGGTATTAACTTGTATTTAAGTGTGACATAATTACTATATGTTCACCTTAAAATATCTTTTATCAATATATTTTTATGATCCTAAACCCTAATGACATATGTAAATCTAAAATTCAGCCTCGGACTTAAAACTCTATATGTTCTTGTGAGGGATATAAACTTGAAAAAAGGGGTAAGTGTAATGGGTTAAATTGACCTTAATCACCCTAGGGGGAAGTGTAATGGGTTTTAATTTACCCAATCACCCTTGCCTTATGATTTTATTTTATATATTTATCTAATACTCTAAGAAGGGAAATCAAGTAATGCATAGTTATCCCATCTAGTGTGATTGTGTTCCTTTGCTATGTGTATGAAGCTAATTATTTTTTTATTTAGGTTAAAGGGGGTATTTTTTTGAACTAAGGTCCCTAAACCATAGGAGAAGTATAAATAGAATATATAAAAAAGTATACCAAATAATAAACAAGACTAAATAGGCCTAAAGATAGCCAAAATACAACCCAGAAACCAATAAAAAACAACTAAACAAACCAGGACCTAGTCTAAGTCTAAATTATCAGAAACATCCTCCCAATAAGTTTTCATATTTTAAAGGTTTGTATTGAACTAAATAAAAAAAAATCTTTATCCATGACATTATGGGAACCAGTAAACTAACCCTACTTACCTTTCCCTTTGCCAATGAACTTGGGCTCAAATGGCTCCTCGAGGTGTGCTCACAGATTTTCAACATTCTCAATGCCCTCATACATAATAACCTTGTTGTAATTCAACATTGTGTATGTAACTAAGTATTTATCTTAATACTTTAAAATTATTTATTTGACTTATATTTTTAGTGTTTCATACATGGCTTGTGACTACTCCTAGTGATAGGTATGCAAATTTGAAAGAATAGCTAAAATTTTCTTGATGTGTAATAATATATAAATGTATCATAAATAAGTGTTAGATCATTTTGAATGAGACCTTGATTTCTTTATATATAAATCCATTTTTATAATTCATCACACCATTGACACACTAGGATTAAAGTTTGATCCTAAGGATGGGTTTGATTTAATAAAATAGTATTTATTGGGAGTGGGTCAATTCTTACCAGGCCAGTTAGTATAGATTGGTGATAATGACTAGACTAGAAGAACTAACCTATGTATAGGTAGACTGAACTGAGAGTCTAGACATATCTATGTAGGATATTTGGTATGTTTGAAATAGATTTTGAGCTTCATGTAGGTGTATATTAGTATAATGGAATGGTTGACTCATAAAATAACATGCGAGTGTGAGAGGATGGCAAATTATGACCTTTTTGGGTTCTCAAGTCATGTGTGTTAAATTTATGCCAAGATTTTCATTGTCAAGTACTAAAGAAAAGAATATAATATATAAAAATTCCCTCTTCTATTATAGTAATGTATTTTATATAGTAAAAGGATAAAATATACCTAAGTATGTAAAACACACTTATTTTTTTAGGAGATGGCTAAATATATACAACTTTCTCCATGTAAACCTATAATGATAATGAAGTATTCAATGTCCATATTTGAAATCTAAATTTTAAAATTGAAATAACAAGGGTTATATACAATTGGGTGTTTTCAAATAATTCCCCAAACTTATATAACCATGAAGGATCCTAAGCTATGAATGTGACATGCACCAACACTCATGAATGTGGGGAAAACTACATAATTTACTAACCCTAATAACTATGTATTAAAAAGATATACAGAACCATATTTCTATGTTTAAATACAAAACAAATCACTACACATGTAAATGGGATAACTTATCAGGAAATATTCACTCACAAATGAATCAACCACTATAGATGGCATATATATTCAAATTTAATGTTTTTCTCTAGTTCAATAAAGTTTGATCCATAAAAAAACAACAAATCATGATCACAAAGGAGTAAGTAATGTTCATGCCCCCATCATGTGTGTAAGTTTGATAAGTGTGAAGTGGAATGTTGTTTTATAAAATTTATTTATTAATTGTGTTTTAATCTAAATAAATAAAACATATGAGTGGAATAAAATGGATCATTAAACCAAAATTCAACCATGCATTTTACTTGTATGAAAATTATATTGAATAACTAGGGTTTTTTACCAAAAAAATAAGAAGGGATGAGAAACTTATTTATTTGGGGCACATAGCTATGTACGGTATTTAACCCTAAGTTTGATTGTGGCATAATTTGATTTGACTATATAAATATCATTTTTCCTCAGACAAGATTGGTGGATTTTGATATGAGAGTGGTGTGTTGTTATCCATATGGGGTGTTATTTTATAGTCTCCTCATATAAAAAAAAGTAAACTAAAATTATGTGTGGATCCACCTATAGATACACTTCATCCTAACACAAATCTAAGATATTGATAGTCAACATATATTATTTATAATTTCTTATTCAAAACCATAATGGAGTCTTATACATAAAACAAATATATATCAAATGCAAAAGATGGGGAGATGAGGATGTGGGAATGACAAAGCTATCCTCAAACCTTATGTGAATTGATTGCTACCTACATAGCCCCAAAATAGGTACCTCAGGTCAATGTAGTTATCCATCTAATATGTGTGTGTGACTAGATCATGCACAGTGTGTATTTAAATTCTCTCCACCTAGGCCTTACTCTTGGTCAAACATGCAATCTAGATATAATATGTATGAACTTCAAATAAATGCATATGTTGAGCTTGGTGTAGTATGATATTATTTACTAAGTTTTTACCAAATTGATAAATTTTATATGTAAAATGCCGTAGGGAAACCTTTAAGTATAAGACTACCTATTTAAAATTTTAAAAACCCATTCACATGCTAACAGACTCAAACAAGGGTAAAATGGTCATAAAAATAGCCAAAAGAAACTTGCATTGAAAAGAGTTCTAAAATGTGTGGTGGTTAAGAGCAGTGGATTTAGATAAGAGAGTAGTATATTATTATCAAATTAGGGTGATCATGTTCAAAGATAAGATAATTTAAGAATGAAAGAGAATAAATATCAATGATCCTTGTGACTCAGACAAGGATTGACATGGAAGACTGAAACATTAGCAAAATAGTGAAATCAATAGGAAATAGTGTAGAATATACATAGGACTAGGATAACATTCACAAATGAAACTTAATTCAGCATTAGGAGCTCATAAATATAAAAGGCACAAAAGGTATAATAATTTTGTTTTCTTGATCAAATTTTGGTGAATACATATCCCCTACCTTTTATTCTAGTAATGTAATAAAATGAAATTACTAAAGTAGAGGAATAATTACCTACATGTACTTACCTATGTAGATTAAAATTGCTTGAAAATGGTGGTGTCATGGGTTAGATGTGATCAAACCCTATAGTTATATTATAGTATCCAATCTTATAATTTTCTTGGCCATATAATTGAACAAGACTTTGATTGATTCTTGTGAAGATGAAATTATGATATGGAGTCCATATATTGAATATGAGTGAACAATTATGCTATGAGGAACCAAGTTATGCTCGCCTGCACTCTTTTCTAAGTTTAGATGTGCATAAAATTAAAATTTGTTTAAATTCATCCCATACGACTTAAACATATTTGGTACTTGTGCAAAATTTTCTAAATCAACTATTATAAATGGCTATAAGATTCATTTTAGTGTAAAATTGGTGCAAAAACTAGTGTAATTATAATTATAAACTAAGTCTAGTGAAATTACATATATATTGGCATGATATGACACTCCTTTGGTGGATTTTAGTGCAAAAATGGGAGATTACAACATGTGTAATGTAACATTCCCCTGATTTGATAACTAAACAAAACTTAGTTGCATAATTTGAGTAAGAAATATGAATTTTGAGCAATAATGTTGTGTTTATGTGGACCCGAACTGTGTGCATGCCCCCATAACCATAACCTATGTAAAAAATGATCCAAACTTCATAAAATATATGATCATATACCATGCACATTCCCTATTTTTGTCAACCATCTATCAAAAACTATGTAAAATATATGTGAAACTAATAAAATATTATAGTAAACTATAATGACCTATGGCAATATGAAACCACTATCTTATGTAAGTCTATAAATATGATCCAAATATGAGTTGAACTAATATTTTATAAGTAAATATGTCAAAAACTATTGAATCATTGAGTCATATTGTTTATAGCCTATGTAGACTATGATATTTAGAGAAAAAATTGTATACTAAAGCATTGAGGCATAACTAATGGTGTATCAACTAAATCTAAGTCAAAGCCTACTATATAATAAGTATTTAATGAGTCAAATATCCTTTGTGTACTAGAGGTATTAAAAATAGTGCCTATGGATGCCCCCTTTTTGGTGAAAGGGATGGAACTAGGGTAAGGATTTCAAACCAAAAGTGATAACAAGCATAATGATAGGTAAGAGTCATGTTTTTTATTACAAGATGTTTAATATCAAGTGTTTAACATTAATAATAGATGAAATGTGGATTGTTACACATATAGGTTCCCATAATAATGGAAGAATTACTGTGTAAAAATTAAGTATATATTATTGGGGTGACAAAAATGTCGATATATGAGCCAAATATATATGATATGAAAGATGTCATGATTATATTCTACATGGAAGAAATGGTTCAAAAATTAGATATATGGTTTGAAATTTATTGAATGTTTAATTTTTTAAGTAATTTGGATTTAATAGTGTGGGTTCAATACTTCAGGAATATTGCATAGGTAAAAATTCTTATATTATTTTAAAATTGTGAATTGGAAGTTGTAAACTAGAGCTTTAAATTTTCAAAAATGATGCAAAAGCGAGTACTTTCATGTAGTTGGTTCAAGGAGGTTGAAGCCCTAATTGAGGTCAGAGAGGAGGTTAGACTGGTAAGTAATTTAAATTATTCTAGTTGTAAAAATACATTTAGGTTAGTTTTATGTAATTTTAATAATGTAGAGGGTATGCTTGGATTTTTTTTGGCCCTTTCATTGTTTGAGTGTTTTTTCTAGGTGTGCTACATTGTTATCTGGGTGACAATGTTGTTGTTCAACACTATTATCATGTAGGAAGCACTCTAGTCCAAATTCTAGTTAGTGTCAATAAATTATGTTATGTATGGATGTTTTGGATTTTTGGATTTTGCATTGAATTTATTTTTAATTTTTTATGTTGGTGCTTACTTTGAGTAAGATGGTATGTGTTTCAAGGGATTCCTATGGAGTCAGATGATAGAGATTATGTGTGGGTTACCTCTGTATGATGAGGATAGGTTGATTATTGATAGGGATGGACTTAAATATGTGGGTTGGCTAGATATGATGTTATATGATTTATACATGATTACCCCATTAGATGAGTAGTGGGATATATATTCTTTCACATTTTATCCTACAACCAAGATGACAATCACTCTAGAGGATATTATGATTGTCAGTTACTATTAAGAGGGTGGCATCACAAGATTTTATTGGGCCTAGACCCATGGATTATGATCATTTACATATAATAGGTATACCTCATAGACAATGTGAGGTTAATTATTCCAATGTTGTATTATCACTAATTGTGTTATCTAATGTTTTGTGAATGTGAAAGTTCATGGTGGTATATTGGATTAATTTATTGTAATGGATGGTGATGTGTTCATTTCATATAGGATGAACATGATTATCTAGGATATATATGATCTTAGGAATATGTATTATTTGGGTAGGATTATGATTTATCATGTTTACCATGATTTGTATAGATTCCAAAATGAGGCATTCAGTGGTGGCATTGTCTCAGACACATTATTACATTATTTTGCCTATGAGAATATAGTAGTTATTCAAAGAATGGGGATGTTATGTAGTTATTGGACACATCCATATATGTTTTATGTAATATGTAAAAATATAGGTTAAGTATGATATCATAGTACTATGTGGTGTAGACATATATTATATGAGTTGACTATTGAGTCCATTGTGTGGGGACCATATATAGGGTTCTATGAGTGGTCAAATGATGGAACATAGATGGTCATATCCTATTAAGTTTTTAGCTTCATGATCAGTGGCTAAATTTATTTTATTATTTTCAATATGAGAGGGTCACACAATAGTTTGGGGTACATCAAGATGCTCCTCCAACTTTTTGGGTATGGGCGTGGAGTTTGTAGGCTCCATTGAGACCAAGTGATAAGGATAGGCCATATACAATAAGTCTTGCCCCCATTCCAAAACATGAGGGGTATATTTTGATAGAGATCCTAGTTGTGGCTAATGTTTTATGTATTGTTTCATACTCCACATGGTGGAGACAACATAGATGGGCCCTATTATTCCCAAGTGGAGGAGCAAAGACTAGTGATGATGTGATAGACCCTAAGCTTATAAAGGTAGTTCAAGGTATGAAACATTTTGAAGTAGTTTTGGTAATTATACATTATTATTTTTTAAATAATATCTAATGTTTTCTCATTTTGCATCTACATTGGTGGTGAGGTGTACTGAGTGATGACTATCGAGTTTGCATTACATAAGATGACATAACATGTTCCTAATGATGCCATGGATGTTGGTCTTATTGATTAGGTTATGTTATTTATTATTTTTCATGTGAATTTATTTTATCAATTTTTTATTTCTATTATGGTATATTTTTGAGATACGATAGAGTGATATGAACTTAGAATTGAGGTGGTGAGGCTACAAATGCCCTCGCCAGTTCTAATGGCTAGTCTATGTACTAGGATATTGGATAATTATGTATTATTAAAGTGAGATAATTTTGATCTTAAGGAATATATATATTTATGATGATTTATAGATGAGAGAGAGGTCACACTGTAGGATACATAGTGATCTTGGGTATTCTAGTTCTAGGTGTCTTATGCTAGTTGATATACATGATGCTGATGTAGATGATGAGGGTCTTGTGCATGACACTCCCATTATAGAGTGATGTACTAATTATCATATTGTATATACTTTATACACATGTGTATCTTATCCATTTTGGTATTTATTACCCCAATGGAAGCATCCAATGCTCTTATTTTGGTGGTCATCAGGACACAAGAGGCTTAGGTGTCCAGTGTGTAAGCCTTGATTCTAAAGTTGGCAGAACATGAAAATTAGGTCTTAAATTTTTTGGATGTGCTAAATATATCTCATACCTAAGATCCCTCAATAAATATAATAATTAGGGACAATTTTTACCAATTAATTGAGCAATAATAAGCTAATTTTAAGAAAAGTCTTCAAGGGTGTACACTAGAGGAGATAGAATAAGAGAAGGTTTTCTAAGAAGAAATTTACTAAAGTAGAAATATTTTGGGTGGAGTTCAAAGCCACTAAGATAGAGAATACATGATTATTGGTGAAATTCACTAGAGTGCATAGGCCCTAACTTTAGAACATGGATGTAATTAGGTTATAAAATGGCATCAGATACAAGCACTATCAAGACATAGAAGAAAAGAAACATGTTATGGCTGGATCATCCAATTCAAATCCATCATATATTTTAGTCCCTTCGAATACTACAAGTTAAACCATATAGGACCTAAATTTGAGTAAACCTTAGTTATCTAAGGTTGATTTTATATGTATTTTGCATGTAAATTGGCAAATGGAACTAAGGCATGTAATAGTTTACTGAATAATCTTATAAACATGCACACATTGCATGGTTTTGTAAGAATGAGTCTTATTTTGAAGACACATTTTTCACTAGTTTTAATTATACATGTAGAATTTACGTCAATTATAACTCTCATTATGATTATTATTAGCATGTAATTTTATATTTTTACATGGATTTGGAAGATGAGGTGACCCCTCCCCAAACCTATTTATAATTTTAATCCTCTCATATTCAAGGGAGGATGCTGATTGGAAATTCTTATCAATACAAGAAGATATATATTTTGATTGTCATGCAACTATGTTGATGTCTTTCTATTTCAATTTTATGTAATTAAGTTGTGTTTATTTTCCTGGTTGATTTATTCAGTAGTTTGAAGTATGCAAAATCTACTTAGAAATACATATTATTATTTTTGGTGTATGTTGATATAAGATGTGCAATAGCTATTGGATGATAAGTAGATGTCATTTTTTTTATGTAATTAGGTTGATTGTTTCATTTCTCTGAGTATGCATAAGTGTTTCCCATGATATAGTTTTTTAGGAGTAAGCAATATCTACCTTAAATACCTCTTTGATCCAAGATATAATATTTTTAATAATTATAAGTTTCAACAATATGAAGAGATAATTTATCTCTCATTGAAATGATAGTGTCCAAGATATTATATAATCAAAGAGTTGCATTTTAAATGTCACTCTCAATTTACCTAGGAACTTGTACTATCTATTGTTTCTCTCATACCTACTCTAGCTCTTGTTGCAACTCTTGTCTAGCTTGTTTTTTGACCTAATCAAGTTCCATAAAAGCCTTTATATTTACTTTAAAATAAGCCTTAAAATCATCATTATATGGAGACTCTCCAAGTCTCCTTTTCTTTATCTTGGATAAAGAGAAAACATCTTATCTTTCTTCAAAAATCACACCCCTACTAGATTCATCTTGGATCTTCCTCTTCCTAGCCTAACTGGATAGTTCTTATTGATTTATCAAAAATTAAGCTCATAGTAGGTAGTTCTCTAATCACTAGATTTGGTCTTTATACATCTTCGACCTCCAAGTCTACTACCATTATGGAATCACCAATTGTGTAATATCAATTGGTTGAGTATCTTGGTAAGAAGCTTCCAATAAAATATCCCCAAAATATTACATTAATGCCTCCACATGCATTGGGTCTAGCAAGTAAGGGAAGTTGATTTTAGACTAATCCACATAACCAAACTAGGGCATGGGATGTACTATATAAGTAGCCTTATTCTTAGTATATTTTGTAGATGAAATAATGGAAGTGGCTTGAGTAGTACTATAATAAGGCATTGGTAAACCCAACTAAGTATAAGACACATGAATCTAAGCACTTTCAAGGGCCCCCACTATTTTCTTAGAATGAATTTTCTTGGTCTTAGAGATAGTGGGGAGAATAATAACTAAAGTAGTAACATGAGTAG
Organism: Torreya grandis; assembly: GCA_037957365.1. Lineage (NCBI taxonomy): Eukaryota > Viridiplantae > Streptophyta > Pinopsida > Cupressales > Taxaceae > Torreya > Torreya grandis. The sequence goes on from JARHVA010003186.1 coordinate 2,042,430, forward strand.
TAGAAACCACATGAGCTAAAGAAAAAATAATAGTGCCAGAAACAATGGGAGATGAGGAGATAATAAGAATCATAAGAATCAAGGAGACAATAGGAATCATAAGAATTAAGGGCATAAGAGGAACCACAAGAACTAAATAAATCATAGAAACTAAATAAATAATTGGAGTAGTGGCTATAATGGTAATGACTTCACTTGATCCTATATTAAGTGGATCCTTTCCTTTTATTCCATATAGGATTAAGACTTTAGCCCTATATAATTCATCATCCTCATCCTTAGGCTCACTCTTTATTGATGGTGCTCCCATGGTTGAACTTATAGGGGAATTCATTGATTGAAGAGGGTCCCTTGAAGCTATTTATTTATGTTATAATAAATTGTTGACTTTTCAACCAAAAGAGGAGTCTATTGAGTGGAAGAAGGTGCAATGTTGACACTTATAGTAATATAAACTAAGGAATCAATAGTAAGACATGTACCCTCAAATTCAAAAGAATCAATGCAAATTGGTTCATGTTCTCCTCCCAAATAACTTGCAATAGTAGATATTTCCTCCACCTCTTTATCTTGATTAACAACCTTCATTATAATTGGAGGTAAATTTTTGGAAGACCCTATTTGTAAATAACTTGAAAAAATAGGGGATTCTTCCATGCCATGCTCCTACTTCACAATTGTCATCATAATGGGTGGTGGTTTGGATGATGTTCCTTGGTCCAAGGGTTTTTGGGGAAGTTGAGAGGTCTAATAATATATTACATCCCACCCACCTAAAGGTGGAATTTGTGTGTGCACATATGTACTTATGATGGACGGATCCCTTTTTATATAACTTAAATTATCCTCTATTAATCTTTCCACTCATGCCCTATCTAGGACCTTGGCATCATCCTTCACATTTAAGAAAAAAAAATCATGCTCATATGGTTTATGCTGGTAGGGAATGCTTGGGCCTAAGATATACTTTTGAATAAGGCCATGAGGATCTTAGTCCTTATGTGGTAAATACTCTAATGAGTTTAATTCTATGGTTTTTACAACTTCTTTAAAATGCTTCTTATTCATGTAACACATTTTTCCAATCATTAGGGAAGACTCATGAAACACACCTTTATGTTTCTTCTTCATGTATTCATCTATACTCCACCACAAATGATAAGTTATTTCTTGTTCAAAAAATTTGTCTAGGACATACTTAGGGAGACATAAAGGGGCAACCTTGTGTCTCACCACCATGCTTACAGTATAGTCTAGGTATAACTAATAATCCCTGCTTGGCCATATTTTTTTCATGATGCTTTTTGATACTCACTCTATGGGTTCCCCATGAATTACACCCCAAATTTTGGGATAAACATTCTCAATAATTTTTATGATATTTTCATGTATGAATAGATGTGAAGGAAAGAAAATAAATCACATACCCAGTTCTTGATATAGTCTATATTTGGGATCTAGAGTGATCCATTATGAACATAAATGATGTCCATAACTACATATAATAGATACAACATCATGTAGAAATGTTTACCCATGGGTCATTTGTCTTTCTTGAACATCTACTTTTGGAGACTAACATTGATTATCTCTCACAGTGTAAAGGTTAGCTTTGATGTGATCAATAAATATAGTAATAGTACCTATTCTAGGTAGAGGAAAGGAATGCTATTATAACCATACAATCTATACATTATAGCCATCCAAATATAGATTCCCATCCTAATTTTTTTGATTAACACAAGTTCCTTGGCCTTGAGGGTGATTGCTTCCCTGAGAGCAATCCATTTCCTTAATGTATTTTATATTGTGCTCATATTCTTATAAAATTCAACTCCATATCCATCAAATGTGGCATCTATGGTGTCTAGTCGTAAGTATATATAGAAATCACCACCCAAGATGCAGGTGACCATTGTCTTGTGATTTAGGTGGTGAAAAAATACACCAGTGACTTTCTTATTGAAGAATAAGTCCAAAATTAAGTTGATGTAGGACATACATTTTAGATTGGATAATGTAAAATGTAGTTTTTGGTGATTTAGTGGTAGTAGGTCAACTACTAGTTGTTTTTTCTCAGCCATTAGATTTTCCTTATGTGAATGGGTGTCTACATTCTCTATTATGTTTCACAATGCAGTGTAATTAGAAAATTCATATTTGAACACTATTACATTGAAGATAATGTCTATATATTCCATTGAATCCTTGATAGATAAATTTTATGGTGGAAATACTCCCCTGAACACCTTAGATGAGGAATCCATTATTTATCTATTTACTCACATAATTTTTTATTCAATTCAATTATTTGATCTCTTACTAGAAGTAATTCATAACTAAACATATATAGCTAGGGATTCAAGTTCTCTTTGGAATGAAAATTCACTTGAGATTTTTAGTAATTAATAGGAATGATGTCTCTTTAGAGTTCACTCATATAGCTTTGAGTGTAGGATTTTAATTCTAGTTTGTGTGCCATTGATGTCAAATGTCTCCAATCATATTTGACTCATTTAATTCAAACTTTTCAACTTAATTTTTTGGGTATGCCACATATAATTTATATACATTATTAGTAATGCCATGTTTTAACCTTGGACAAGTGTCACCTTGTCATTAATTCTATGCAAAATTAGTTATGCCATGTGGTGTGCCTTAAGAAGTTGGTTGTTATAATTTTTATTGAGACTAGGCTAGCCAAATTTCATGACACCTCAGATGCACAAAGTGTCAAGATGAAAGTTAAAAATAATGAATCTCATGGATAAAATTTGTGAAAAAAATTTGCAAACAAAATTTGTGAAGACCTGGAAACTTTGAGATGTCGAAGAAAAAATTTATGACAAATAAATTTCATGATGCATAATTTTTTTGAAAAACACAAGTTCCAACAAAATATATGATGAACACTTTTTTTAAGACAAAAGATGTGAAGAATAAAAATGTTGAAATATGTGACTTGTGAAAACCAATACTTTTGATGAATAAAATTTCTAAAGACCAAGTGTTCTAAAGTACCAAAAATACATGAAATGCACAACTTATGAAGTGAAAAATATGAAATGTTTGAAACTTAGGAGTTTAGTTCTATAATTCATGCACATATTCAGAAAACCCACATATATTCATAACTCCTAAAGTCCATTAATATGTTAGTTCAAATAAATCAAATAGTGAAAACTTAGGTAATGGGGTAATTCCCATTGCATTTATTTTGAACAACACACCTAACAAAAATCATCCATGTAAATAACAAGAACTTCTTAAAGTTTTGAGAATATCTAGGTGCACATATGAATGTAAATTAAAAAAATATTTTCAAAATATACCTAGACCTTTTAGACTATATTGGGTCCCTATTCAAAAGATTGAGAATGGGGGTGTGTTAAGTATAAAAAATTATGACTCACAGGTGGAATACTCTTGAGTATTTGAGAACCCAAAATTTTTAGTTAGCAACCACAAATCAAACATGAATCCAACCAAAACTAATAATTAAATCAGAGACATGAAATAGTCTCCCAATAATTCATACAACATACTAGCCTTGCTCATACCTTAGATCTGTGTGTGATGAAGTTATTTTATTTTACTCTTATTTTGAGGGTTTTAGAAAAGACTTAGAATAATCTATAGGTTTCATTCTAGTTTTTTTGAATCATATTAAAACTAAGGAAGCTCAGGCATTGGTCTACTACTAGTCAAGTATCCATAGCCCTGATAGAGATATCTTTGGTTTCTCCTCCTTTTATTCCTTCATAAATGTACATGATGCATGATACATTGATCCTATTTCATCATGTGAGTCTTTGATCACCTTTATATTTTATTTTGGTTTAGATCACTCTTTAGGATGCATTGGTCCCCTTTTTTTTAGAATATAAATAGAATAAGGAAGGAAGGAACCACTGTAAGTTGGTATGTGTGAAAATTTGATTTACCAAAATGTCTTTGCTAGCTATATCTATATCAATGGTTATTATATTAAACAAGTATTAACTTTATAAGTGTATTTAGTCTAAGGAAATGAGAAAATGTTCTAAATTTGTATAGAGTATTGAGAGAAGCTTTTAAATACCTGATAAAAGTATTCAGTTTTGTTATAACCATATTTAATTTTTTATTTCATACCTAAATTTTATAAATCTTAGATGTAAAGTTGTAAAACCTACAAACAAACTATTTTGTGTGCTCTATTTTATGTTCTTCCTACACTTGTTCTTTTTTTAGGACCTCCCTCATGGATTCAACATATAAATTCAATCATGAATGAGAGTCTAGTGAATTGGATATTAGCTTGGTCATACTAGAGGAATTTAAACAAATTATCACAAAAAATACACCTATTCTAGAAAACATGGAACTAAACTAAAGGAAATCAAAATGCTAAAAAAAGAAAGGTTAATCCTAGAAAGCATGAAACTACTCTAATAAATAAAGTGATACAAAAAAATAAACCTAACTATAAAATTAATGAATATAACATACTCCAACGTCTACCAAAACACTTGTTATTACTTAGGGACATCTCCAATGGTACAACCATGAAGTAGTGCTTCAAAAACTACCCATTGACTAGATATGTCAGTTCAATACCTTGGAGGTCTCTTAAATGGAAAGAATTATTACCCAAGATATGTGATATTTTATAAGATCTAATCCCTAAGAGGGTAAATTTTTCATGTTGTATTTTATTTTCATGGGATTTGTCTTATAGAAGCACCAGATCAGATATTATAAATGCCTTAAACTTTGCTCTTTTGTGGAACTACCTTTTGACCAAGTCCTAATGTTTATTGAAATTATACAAGGATGAAATCCTTGAATCTTCTATTTCCATTATATCCAATAATTAGGACTCTAATTTTTCACTTGGTTCCATGTATTCTTACATGAATTGATATGTTGTAAATTTGAGCATAATTGGGAATATTAGTTTTCATCCATATACTAGTAGGTAAGGTAAAGCTTTGAGGGTCTTCTTGTATCTTGTTCAATCCTCTCATAACACATATTTCAATAGATGATTCCAAACTCTAAGTTTATATGTAGCTAAATTTTTGATGGCATTAATCAAGTTGTTATTTGTCAATACATCTAATCCATTTCCCTATGGTTAGTGATTCTAAGATGACATGATGGTGATTTGGTTATCATGGGCCCATTCAGTGAACTTAGATAATTACAACATTGGTCCATTTTCATAAACTAATGAAATGAGGGTACCAAACCTTGTTGTGATGTTTTCCTCAAGAAAATTGATTGCATATTATGCTTTGGAATGTTTTTATCCACTGCTTGAGTCCATATGGTGTAGTAATCTATGGTTGTGAGCACAAATTAGTGTCTAGATGAAGAAATTGGGTTGATGACACTGATGAAATCCAAGCCCCACTATGTAAATGGCCTTCCTTCAATAATAGGTTATAATGGCATTATTTCATGTAATTCTTTCTTTTCCAAAACTTAACATTCATGGCATGTTCTTACATGACCATGTGAGTCCCTAAAGATTGTTGGCCAATAATAACCTATTCTAAGAATCCTGTGTGTTGTGGTGTTTCTATATGGATGACCACTACCTATCTTCTGGTGTAGGTTATCCAAGATTTATTGAAATTTTTCTCTTGATACACATCTCAAACACATTCCTTTATTTTTTCTATAGAGAATCCTTTTTTTGATCATGTGGTGAGTATATTTGAGGCTTAAGGTTCTCTTTTATTCTCCAATGGGTTCTAGGGACAAATAATTGTGAGTAAATATTGAATGATATTAGTATACCAATCTCCTCTAGATATTTGGGTCTCATAGACCTCCTCAATGGTGATGTACGGGTTAGGCTCAGCCATAAGTTGAATGATGCCTTACCTTAATTTCTATGTCAAACTCTTGTAATTTTACCATCCATTTACCTTTGTCCTCTCCTAATTCATTTTGTCCTAATGTGAGCTTGATAATAGGGTCCAACACAATAGCGATAGTCTTATTCCTCAAGATAATGCTAGAATTTATTTACCATTTTGACAATAGTAGAGATTTTCTTATCTATCATAGAGTACTTGATCTCTACTTACTTTAAATTTATGTTCATAAATTCAATAAGATGTTCACTTTCATCCTTATTTTTTATAAGCAAAATAATAATTGTGTGCTCTGAATCAAATTAATATAAGAAAAAATCTTTATTAAAGTTTAGGCTTATTTACACTAGGGATGAGATATATCATCCTTGATGTTTTGAAAATAATTTTAGGCCTTTGATGTCCTTTCCACTTTTTCATCTTGTTTAAGCATTGCATTTATAGGTCTAATAATTTATGTAAAACTTGAGATAAACTTCCTCATAAAATTCATCTTCCTGAAGGACTTGAGCTATTTCTTGTTATTTGGGAATAAAATCTTGGAAATCCCTTGAACTCTACTTAGATCAATGGTGATACCTTCCTTGGTGATGATTTTCCCTAACAATTTTTCCTTAATAACACTAAATATGATCTTTTTAGGGTTTATCAAATGTTAAACCTTCTACATCTTTTAAATATTGATCATAGATGGCCTACATGATCATTTTTGCTCTTTGAGAAAATAGTGAGTTCATCCATGTAATGATTATGAATTTATATTTTATCCATTTAAATGAATGGTATATAGCCTATTGAAATGTAGATCCTACATTAATCAGGCCAAAAGGAATCCTCTTATATGCATAATTACCCCACTTTATGGTAAATGCAGTCTTCATTCTATCTTTAAATTCTACAAGCACCTAGTTATATCCTTAAAAACTATCCAAGAAGAACATCATTCTAAAACCACTTACTATTTAGATCACCTCATCCAAGGAAGGTAGAGGGTAGTTATCTTTCTTAGATCCCTATTCAGGTTCCTAAAGTTAACACACAATCTGATATTCCCATTATTTTTCCTTACTATAACCAAGTTGGTAACCCAAATTGAGTGTCTAATAGGGAACAATATCTTATCATTGAACACCTCCTCTAATTCATTTTGGACGAGTAGTTATAGGATTGAATTGATTGGTCTCTATCTTTACCTAAATGCTTATGGTCTGCATTCAGTAGAATTGTAAGGGTGATGACTCTAGGATTGAAGACTTTCAAGTCTTGATAAGTCCAAAAAATCACATCCTTATATTGGATGATGAAGTATTTCACACTCCATCTTTATTCTAGGGTAAAACTAAGACCAATGTTGACATATAATGGATCACCCTCATCCCCTAGTTTATCCTTGTTTAACTTGGATTCATTAGATTTGGGTTGTCTCTAATGTTGGGCTTGGGGATCCATATCAAATGATCTATCCAAAGAAACCATCCATAAATGAAAATGGTTTTCTTTGAGTTGAATGAATTATTATTCTTCCAATTCCTCTTCATATAAATAAATGATTTCTCTATCATCAATGATTTAGGATTCAAATTTCCATAAATTGGTCAAGAATTGGATAATATATTCATCATCATCAAATATTTAGAAATTTTATACATTATCAAGAACTAATGGGTAAGGCACAAGCTCAATAGAAAAGCTCTACACTTTGAAATCCTTTAATGGTGCCAAATTGGCAACTAAAATAGCTAGTTAGTCAACAACTTAGTCTTGTTCCTTAGGAACAAATACTATATTGAATACCTCGAATGACTCAATCAAATCTCATAATTGATGCTTGTAACTCTTAACATATGATAACTAACATTGGTATTTATTTATAACTTTATTAATCACAAAATCTTAATCTCCATATATTATTAGTTACTTGGGATTGTTTATAGATCAGACTACAACCCTAAAATTAGAGCCTCATACTCTATTTTGTTGTTTGTGGATGGAAATTAAAACTTGTATGCTACTAGGTACTTCTTGCATAGTGGTTCAACTAGTTATATAGTAATGCCTAATCCTTTCTTGGATATTTCAAAATAAAAATGGAGTGTCCATAATTGGGAAGGTTTGTAGACTTCTAGCTCTCTCTCCTCATACTTCATGGTGAAGTTATAGATACCTCATTCTTGGATCTTGATCAATTCAAAATTTACTTGGAATACCTTTTTAGTGTATCCAAATGTGAGAGAATTATATTGCTACATATTCATTTAACATCTTTAACCAATACCTGCATAGTAGTAGTCTATATCCCTCTAGGATATCCACCAAAAGAATGTCTATAGTCATCTACATGTAGATCAAATGCAACTTAAATGCATACATTATTGAGTTCTCCAACCAAGGGCACTACTATTTTTTCTAATTATGAAACCATCTTATTTGATGGGCTTGGAGTTAATCCAAGTTTTTGATAAATATAAGTTGGCATTATAGTGGTTGAAGCTCCAGAATCAATTAAACAACTATGTATATTCTTACCAAATGCTCTTATACTTAACAAAAAAGGAGGAAATTTTATCTTACTATTGTATATGACATTTGCATTAGTGGCTTTAAGCTTATCTACAATATAATTCCTTGTGATGGACCTACATGATAGCTCCTTCTATTTAGTAATTTGAGCTAATTCATAAATAGTGATGTTTGCTTTTATCTTCTTCATGTCTTTAATGATGTTGTATCCTCCTTTGATCTATTCTTCCTTTTTTAGGGTTTGATCATTCCCTTTTGGGCAGGTATATTATTATCAGCCTTCAAATTTGGGGGAATAGTCATATTGTTTGGAGGAATAGACGTAGTGAAGGGATACTTGTTCCTCAAATTGTAATTATTTCTCTGTAACTACTAGAAAATGTGCACCTCATATAAATTATTCTTTGACACATTATCATCTTCACTTGAGAAAGGAAACTCATGAGTTTTAAAGACCATAGATATGCTTGAGGAACTACTATCATGGGGGAATTTTGTGGATTATTCATTAAATCTTACCTCATCATTTCTCTCTAAAATATTTCAAATGTTGCATAAAACTCAACACAATCAATCTCACCATGATGTGATGTGTTGTGAACCCTACACCAATTGGGCAAGGCTATCTCTACTATGTTGATCTTTGGAAACTTATTATCTTGTTGTTATTATGTATGATTTGTAGACTTGTTGAAAGGCCTACTATATCTTGAAAATATAAAATTTTAATTATTGTTTTAACTATTTGCATTAACTATCTTCCTCTACATGCCAAAGAAGTCAGTGCTTAATGTTTGAACCATTCTCTTTATATAATCTAATTCCACTTTCATATAATCTACACCCTAGTCAATTGAAGTATTGGATGGGAGTGAATGTTGACTAGGATGATGACCATTCATTTTTGCATGACTGTTCAAGAAGCCATAGTTTTGATTTGATGTATGTTAGTTCATAGGAGAAAATGTATACAACTAATTCTAATTAAATGTAGGAGCATTCTGATTCACATGAAGTACTGGATTCAAAGTTAGGAAATTGATATCGAGGTTGGGAGTGCCTAGTATCTGAGTATTGAGTTACTTGTCAATGTTGATCACTTCTTCATAAGCCAGTACTAGAGTGTTGGTAATAGTAACTCTTCATATAAATACTATAGTAATTGGATCCAAGGAAATTTTATACATTTCAAGTGCTAGAGCCTCTTTTGGTTTATATGCATCACTTATCCAAGTGTACATCTTCTGAAACCTTATGTTAAAAGAATATATTGGCTCATTGGGATCTTTCTTCATACTTGTGAAGTGTTGATACACTAGACTTGGACTAGTAACCTATCTAAATGGGAAATAAAAGTGCTTTGACATAATTCCCATGAAGTAATAGAGTTCTTTTGTAAGTTGAGTAACTAATCCTAAGCAACATCCTTCAAGGTTAATGTGAAGATCCTACATAAAACATATTCATCTATTACATTCGTCAACCTTAAAGCAACTTTAAAAGACTTGATATGCTCCTCTGTAATTATTCCTTTTGAGAGGAAGAAATAAGGTAGGTAATTCTCTAGATTCCTTGGAAAATTATGCACGTCCCCTAGAATTTCAAATGACAAAACTGACTAACTAAGGTTGAGCCATAGGATGATTAATATGCTAGGGGTTTCTTACTAGGGAAGGTGTCCTAACCTAGGGTATTATGGGAACAAATAGTACATATCTAGTCCTACGAAAGAACAACCAAGGTAAAACTAAAATACTAGCTTAGGATCTAGACATAGTTACTCTTTTGGGTGTCTTTAATGTAACTCAAACATTATAGGACAACCTCTTCTATGGAATGGCACATAGTGATTATGGCCCTCCTTCAAGTGCCAATTTTTTTTTTTATTAATAAAGTTTTTATACACACCATAGATTTATCAAGGTAACTTCTAATGTTTTAAGATCTCAATGGAGGTAAAATCCACTCTATGGCATGAGTTTTAAGTATGGGTTGAACAACTAGGTGGTGTAATAGTAAGTTGAGCATGAAGGTTATTAATCGGGTGTGAGTGGATGAGTGAAACCTAAAATAAATTGAATCATACTTGATTTGGATGGATGGATTTTATGCTAGAGTAGGTAGATATCAAAAATAAAATTTTAAAAGAGGGAAAGGTAGAAAAAAAAAGGCTCTATGATCTCAAGTGGTCTTACTTTTAGGTTGTTATCTTTGTGGATAAGTGTGTAAAATCTAATGTTTGAAGCTAGTAGTTATTTCTCACACACATACAAACATATTAAGAAAGTCTAAGGTAAAATTGATATAGTAAATTCTAATATCTCAAGTAAATGTTACTCTTATTTAGAGTAGCTATTGCACACCCTTATTTAAAATATTATAACTCATATCACAAATATATCTAAGACAACTATTGCTCATTATTAGAAAATTATATCATAGAAAATGCTTTTGCACACTGAAATAAATGAAATAGTTAGTGTAATTACATAAAATCAAGTATGTTTGTTAATCATCTAATAGTTATTACACATATTATATTATCACACACCATAAATAATAAGAAGGAATTGTAGTAGCTCTTGTACATTTTGAATTATTTAATCAACCAACCAAGAAAATAAACACAACTTAAATACACATAATTAAAATAAAAAGACATCAACACAGTTATGTGACAATCAAAATATATTTCTTCGTATATTGATAACATTTTCTAATAAACCTCCTCCATTGAAGATGAGAGGATTAAAAATATAAATAGGTTTGGGGAGGGGTTGCCTCATCCTCTAAATCCATGCAAAACTCTAAAATTACATGCTAATAGTAATCAAAATGAGAGTTCTAATTGATTTAAATTCTACATGTATATTTAAAACTAGTCAAAAATATGTCTTAAAAATAAGACTTGTTCTTACAAAACCATGTAACATATGTATGTTTACAAGATTATTCAATCAAATATTACATTTCTTAGTTCCATTTGCCAATTTACATGTAAAATTCATATAAAATCAACCTAAGATAACTAATATTTACTCCAATTTGGGGCCTACATGGTTTAACTTATAGTATCCATATGGATTGAACTAGATGGTGGAGTTAAAATGGATGATCCAGTCATAGCCTAATTCTTTGCTTTTAGGTTCTGATAGTACTTGTATCTAATGCTATGCTACAAATTGATTGCATCCATATTTAAAAAATAATACCTATGCACTCTAGTAACTTGTGCCAATAAGCATTCATGATCAATCTTGGTGGATCTAAAATCCACCTAAAATATTTCTACTTCAATAACTTTCTTCTTGGTAAATCCCAACTCTTGTTATATCGTCTCTAGAGTACACCCTTGAATCTTTGTTTAAAATTAGTCAATTATTTTTGGATTAATTGGTCGAAATTATCCTTACTTATTAACTTAATTGAATGAGCTTAGGCTTGAGATAGGTTTAACTCATTGAAAATTTATAAGACCTATTTTTCATGCTCTTCTAACTTCAGAATCAAGGCTTGCACTAACACCCAGTCCCAAACCTCTTATGTCCTAATGGCCACCAAATTGAGAGCATTGGCTACTTATAATTGGTTCATTAGATATAAATGGATGAAACCCTTATTGGTTGTGTATAATATAATGAAACCTATTTTATTCTCATCATCTTTTAAAAAATTGATTAATTTTGAATTTTACTCAATATGAGGAGATCATTAAGCTCTCATTGAACTAGTAGTGTCCAAGATATTATATAACCAAATAATTTCATTTTTAACATCATTTTAAATTTCCCCAAGAATTTGTATTATATGTTGCTTATCTGTTTCCTTCTCTATCTCTTACTGTAGATCTTGCGTAACCTATTTTGTGTTTGCATGAAGTTTAAACAAAGCCTATGTATTTGCTTGAAGATAATCCTTAAAGTCCTCATTATATGGAGACTCTCCTAGTATCTTATTATTTCTCTTGGATAAATAGAAAACATCTTATCTTTATTCAAAAATCACATCCCTATCAGATTCATCTTGGACCTTCCTCTTTCTAACAATTTGGATAGTTCTTGTTGATTTTTCAAAAATAGAGCTCATAGTATGTAGATTTGTAATCACTATATTTGGTAGTTATGCTACTTAGGCTTCCAAGTATACTGCCCACTATGGAATCACCAGTTATGTTATATCAACTAGTTGAGTGTCTTAGGAGGAAGCCTCTAATAAAATATCCCCAAAATATTTAATTAAGGCTTCCACATGTAGTGGGTTTGGAAAGTAAGGAAAGATGATTTTGGACTAATCCACATTAATAAATTGGGGCATGTTATGCACTATATAAGTAGGATTATTCTTACCAAATTTTATAGATAAAATAATAGAAGTGGCTTGAGTAGTAATAAAATATGGCATTGGTAAACCCAACTAAGTAGAAGACACATGAAGCTGAGAACTTGAAAAGGCCCCTGTTATTTTCTTAAAATGATTTTTTTTTGGTCTTAGAGATAGTGGGGAGAATAGTAATTGAAGTATCAACATGAATAGTATAAATGACAAGAGTTGAAGAAATAATAATAATAGAAATAGTAAGAGATGACAAAATAACAATAATATTAGAAATAATGGGAGATGATGAAATAATAGGAGATGAGGAGATAATAGGAATCGTAAAAATTGAGGAGACAATAAGAATCATAGGAATAGAGGATATAATAAGAAATATAGGAATTAAATAAATCATAGAAACTGAATAAATAATTAGAGTAATGGTTACAGTATAAATAACCTCACCTAATTCTTTGTTAAGTAGATCTTTTCCTTTTATCCCTGGAGGCTTAGGAATTTATCCCTCTATAATTATTCATCCTCATCCTTAGGCTCACTCTTTATTGATGGTTCTCCCATGGTTGAACTTACAAGGGACTTTGTTGATTGAAGAGGGTTCCTATGAGCTCTTGCTTTTCTCTTATAGTAAATTGTTTTATTTTCAACTAGGGGAGGAATATATTGAGTAGTGTAAGTTGCATCATCCAAAATTTTAGTAATAAGAATTTAGGAATCAATAATACATCATGTATCCTTAGATTAGAATAATCAATGTAAAGTGGTTCTTTTTCTTCTCCTAAATAACTTGAAACAATAGGTATTTCCTCCACCTATTGCTCTTGTTTAACAAGCTTCATTATAATTGGTGGAAATTTTTGGGAAGGCCCTCCTTGAAAATAAATTAAAACAATAGGGGATTATTCCATGCCATGCTCCTAATTTACAACTGTCATCATAATGGGTGGTGGTTGGGATGATGTTCCTTGGTCTAAGGGTTTCTACAAATGTTGAGAGGTCTATTAATCTATTGCATCACATCTAAATATATGTGGAATCCTGGTGTGTGATTCTATAATTATGATGGAGGGGTCTCTTTATATATCACTTAAATGATAATTTGTTATCGAGACCCTTACTCCCTATCTAGGACCTCAATATCATACTTCACATTTAAGAAAACAAAATCATGCTCATATGGTCCATGATGGTATGGAATTCCTAGGTCTAAGATATGTTTTTGAATAAGTCCAAGAGTATCTCAGTCCCTATGTGGAAATGATGTCAATGAGTAGAATTATCTGGTTTTGACAACTTCCCTAAAATGCTTCTTATTGATGTAACACATTTGGCTAATCATGAGGGAAGACCTGTGGAACACACCATTATGTTTTTTCTTCATGTCTTCATCTATACTCCACCATAACTGATAAGTTATTTCCTATTTAGCCAATTTTTCCATGACATACTTGGGGAGACATAAAGGGGCAACCTTGTGTCCCACCACCATGATTACAATATAGTCTAGGTATAACCAATAATCCCCCCTTGGCCATAGTGTTTTCCTAATGCTTTCTAATACTTGGTATAGGGATTCCAAGTGAATTTCCTTCAAAATTTAGGGATAAACATTATCGATAATTATGATGATATTCCTCATGTATGAATAGATATGAAGGACATAAAGAAGTCACATACCCAATTCTTGATATAATCTAAAGTTGGGTTTCATAGTGATCCATTTTGAATATAAACAGTGGCCATGTCTATGTTGTTGGTGAAAAATGTCACACCAATGAATCAACCCTTTCACCTATCCATAGGTTAAGGTGGAACCATACCAGTATAATAGTAAGGGTCTAAAGAATGATAATTGATTCTAAAGATGCATATAAAGGTTTTTTTAAATTAATAGGTATTAATATGTTTAATAATAAATCTAATCAAGTTTATATAAATCAATCAAATCTAAAATTATGATCAATCATGTCAATAATAATATATTTATAAATAATGCTCAGATCATATATGCTAATCATTGCTCTATTATATTATTTTATCAATCTTAAATATAATTTATATCTATTATCTAACCTATCTGACAAAGAAAAGCCTATGAATTAGGTAATCCCTTGAAGGATATAATACTCATGTTTGATGCAAGTTATATCTCATAGACATAACCACACTATAATGATGAAAAACTACAGTAACCAAGAAAAGTAGATAAATGTCTAAATAGAAAAGAAGTAAACTTAAGTTAATCTAGAGGTTAAAATTAATTAATAATTAAGACTATTGTTATCAGATTAAAAATTAATAAAATTAAGAATCTATGACTATGAGAATCAAACAACATGTTAGTAACTAAGAAACCACAAAGAAACTAAAATAGAAAAAAAAATGAACTAAACCAACTAACTAAAAATCTAAATATAAAAGCTAAAAATATATATTAAAAAGACTAAATATAAGAAAATAAAAGAAAAAAATAAATAAAACAAAAATTGTGAGTCTTGAAACAAGAGTTGTCATAGCAGAAAATGGAATAAGATTTATTGAGGAAATAACTTTCATATACAAAATATCTTTTAAAGGATAATTTTTACAGTCTGAAAATATTAATAGTGTCACACATGGTGATGTAATCATTATTTTTTTGGATAATTACTTAAAATTTTGCACATATGACTGCTTTCTACAATAATCATAAGATATTAGACTTAATCTCTTTCAGATAATGAATTTATAAACTAAAAATTAAACTTGGATATACCTGCACTGATTGAGCATGTTACTTAATCCTCAGAAAATATATTATTGGTCTATCTTCAAAAAATTTATCATCTTAGAGATGTTATATAGAAAAATAGTAAGATAAATAACTTTGAAATAACTTAGAGTCTTCCTAAAATACCTCTCAAATGTTCCCCCCTTTTGATGTAAATTTGATCTCATTTAAAACAATCTCCTCAAGAGATGGTTAAGAAATAAGTTATAACTAACTTTGGTTAGTTATTTTTAACTTTAAATGACTGTTAAAATTCAATTAGTTAAATTTTATAACTTAATTTTAAGTTCAAGACTTTAATAAAGTCTTAAGATCAAACTTAAATAATAATAAATCAAAAATAATTCTAAATCGGTGGGGGCCATTAAGACATTATAAAAATTTAAAATAAACATTCAAACATGAAAATTAATCATAATGACCGTAACATTATAATAAATTTAATATTAAACACTAATTCTATATACATTTCCATGTAATAAAGTATTTTGCATAAGTTTAACAATTTCTATTATGCATAAAAAATTTCAATGCAACCTTGAATTTAAATCCATATACCCTTTTTCCCAATGAACATCATATATTTTCCAAACCAATTCTTATTTCAAATAATAACCATAAGACTGACTATACTCCTTATAACATCCATGTGTCAAATTGAAGAATCTGAATGATTCAAGTATCATGATTCTGAAACAACCTTCATTTTGATTTGAAAACCATTTTATCAATTTTAATGGTTCGGTTAGAATTAATGTTCATATGGCCATCATACTATGAAAAATTTGGACTACTATGAAGGTCATTTGGTTGTCAAATTTAACATACACTAATTTTTTTTGTAGCTATACAAATACATATTTTGTATAGTAGAAGAAATTTGAACCAATTTTCAATATCAAATGTAAACTCATAATTTATTCATCATTCAATGTCATGACACAATTTCAAATTAATATCACATTGAATAAAAACAACTATAATTCCACAAGGAAATTTTGAATGCCAAAATGTAAACAAAAAAAATGTTGTAAGAAAAGTAGTAACCTCTTCAAAAATTTATAAACTACATCCATCTATAACCCCATTAGAACATTTATATAGTTGAATGTGAATGAACAACTCTAACTAATCTTTCAAAGATTCATTATAAGACACCTTAAAAAATATTTATATAAAATGCAATCATATTTCATAACTTGTCACTCATTAATAACCAAAATTGATTTCTACAGCTCAAACAACTTATGTTCAAATGACCTTTATTCATGAACCAAAATATATGCATGAAAAAATAAATGTAAGAAATTTATTCTTTCATCATGCAATCTCAATGTTCCATTTCAAAGGCAAACCAATTATTTTAATATTTCCTTCAAAATATTTAATACCTAGAAGAAATTTAAACAAAAATTCATGCCTCTAAATAATTCAACTAAGTAAATAATATTATGCATGTAAAAATTTATGAAATCAAAACCAATTTCAAATGACACCATATCATTATTTGAAAAAAAACCAAAAATCCATATCTCATGGCCTCCTTCAAAATAATATCAACTGTATAAAAATTGTTAACCCAAAAACTATAACCTTAAAAGCTTTAATATTTCTCAAACTGAAAGCACACAACCTCTGCATGTACATTTTAAAGATAAAATAACATTTAAAACTTCGTGAAAACAACTCAGACATCTTTATTCTTCTAAATTAAAATAACAACATAAAGTATTAACTTGAGATTCAAACAAAATTCAACCTTCATGTGAGAAAGACTATCATGAAGATAATCAACATACCTTGCCTATGAATGAACCAGATGTATAAAGTCTGTATCTTTGATCTTATTCTTTTCCCCTATTATATTTGTAGAGATTCACTTCCACTCTGAGCTCTATAAAATGACTATCAAATGAGAATAATCAAAAATTTTATGGAATGTATGTACATTAACCACCTAAATATACATGTTCAAATTTCATTTGATATCTATTCTACCACTAATTAATTTAGTGACTCCATCAAATATAAACTATCTCCAACTATCCTACCAATACTAATGCAATTACCTTGAGTTTTAATGCAATATTATCTCAAGCACACAATATATCCCAATAAAATCTTCACCATAAAGTCCAGGGCACCACTAGTCAAATCTAGTTAAATTTAACTTTAATTTTGAACTAGGATTCAATATCTAATTTAAATAACTCTTTGAATACCTAAGTCATCAAGTTAATATATATATATATATATATATATATATATATATATATATATATATATATATATATATATATATATATATATATATATATATATATATATATATATATATATATATATATCACCTTGACCCTCAGAATTAGAATTTGAAGCTTTAGGCATTTGAAATTTTTTAGAATATGTAATAATATTTCAAAATAACCTCATAATTTCAAATGTTATTTACTATGTCATCACCATGATAGAATCGCCCTGTTCTGAACACCTTGTTAAATGTTAAAGCCAACTTTTATTGTATCTAGGAATTTCCATTTTATCAATAGATCTAGGCTTTAATATGTGAACTTAGGTAATGCTATATCCAAACCATGCTTCAATCAAACATAAAACTTATAACAACTTAAAGCCTCATTACCATTTGAAGACTACATTGAATCTAGGTTAAAAATATTATTGATCAATTATCAAGAATTTAAATAACCATAATAATACTATAGATATATTTATACCATAATATTTGAATATATGATTGAAAAAAATCAATGTAATCAAAACACATAATCTCATCTTACCCAATGCATTAACTAAAATTATATCATCTATAACTTGAAAATAGACAAAATAAGGTTCATAATTGTCATTACTCAAACCAATAACAACTGTCACTTTACATTTTGAATATATAACTACCAAATTAATTTCATTTAAAATTATCCTACTTTCAAAACTAATTTTTAACATTAGAGTAATAATTTCATTAAATGCAATAGTCATCATATCTATTTGACATAAGAATGCATATTCAAAATGAAAGTAATTGACTAGGACCCTCATAAGCAATTTTAAATGTTATAATTTTAGTCTCAAATACGAAATAATATAAGTACACTCAAATTTTAAGAAAAAGAGAGGGGAACTAAAAATAGGCATAACACTAGTGACCTTGCTAGCCAATTTTAGCAATGAAATGGGATAGCAATAATAAATTGCCTATTTGAAAGATAAATCACTTGAGAATGTGATCTAGGTTCAATAATTTCTTATGTAAATATGCATGAACCCCTTTCATAATGATAATTTGTTAAGGAATTTAGTGTTTGGCTAACATGGCATGGATAATGAGATACATTAAACAAGTAAATTCTAGATGGATATACAATCAAGTACAAAAGCCTCAAGTACAAATTCTAAAAATTAGTAATGCTTTCAACTCATCTATAACCCAATTCATGTTCATTAATAAAAGAAAATTTTAGCTTATTATGTACAAATATCTTAGTATAATTGAAAAACTTATAGTGATATGACAACTTCCATTGTACTCTTCCTTTAGAATAATTAATTCTTTAACCAATGTTACCAAGAGTTTATCTTAGACCAAATAAAATAGAAAAGATAGAAAAATAAAAAATATATCAAAAAGAAAAAGGAAATCAAAATAGAAAACCAAAATAACAAAAATATATACAAACTAAAGATAAATTAAACAACTAACCAATATCAAAAATCTTCCATTGTGAAACAAAATAAAAGATAAACCAATGCTGAAAGATAACAAAAGTAAAGAAATAAGGTTTAACCCATAAAAGGAATAATTGAATAAAAGGTATGTAGTTTATTTTAGTATCATCATAATGTAAGTTACTACTATTAACATGACTAAATTAATCATATGTCAAATTATAAGCTTTTAAATCAATAAGATAACATGATAAATATATTATATAACATTGAATAAGCAAAATTGAATCATGACTATATGTGGTTTTGCCTATTTTTGGTTCTTGTATTGTATATGAAAGATTATTTGTGTGATTCAAAAAGAGATGAAGATATTTTTGATAAAAAAATCTATATCAAGAGCATGAGTTGATTATTCAATTGTATCTTCCATATTTATCTTTATTGAACAATGTTGAATATTTTCATGTTTCATATATTCAATAGGAATTATTGTTTCAAACTCTAAAAAGTCATAAAATTTAAAACCTTCATAATCTATGTTATTAATCAAGTCTTCTAACTTTGATATTGGGAAAGAATAATAATGAAAAATGTCATACTCGCTTATTAAAACAACATCATGATTTGGACAATCTATAAAATCAACAATATTATATTCCATTTCCTTCAATTGATTGCTTGATTCAATATCCATGGCATCAAGATAATCAAATTTATTTTTTGCTATTATAACACTAAATCCAACATTGTAGAGATCAAAAAATTTATCTTGAGGGTGATATTTCAAATAAAAAATGATAAGAAAATCTTCAAAAGAATTTGAATTAGATATGAGATTGTTATAGACAACAATAAAATCATAAGGAGAGGAATTGTTTCTATTATTAAAGCAAATATATTTTGACTCCAAAGAAATTTTCATATTTAAATCAAGGTTTTCCAATTTAGAACTTTTAAAAATATCATCATCTTTTCCATTATTTATATCTAAAATAAATTCAAGAATAGTTCCATTTGATAAAATATTCTCATTAGCAAATAAATTATAATTAAGATAAATGACATTATTGGATGATTTATCAGGTAGAAAAAATGAATTGAATTATTCTAATTCTAAATTTAAATCAAAACATTTTAATGAAAAATATGAACTGTAATAAAATTCTAGAGAATCATTTTTAGTATCCTGTGACATGATCTGATCCAAAAAAGATAAAAATTTTCTCTATGAAATTTATGTTCAAATTCTAAAATTGAGGTAGAGAATCTTTTGTATTTAAACATATCATGATCAAGCGAGCAAAACTTACAAAAATCTTGATTTTATCTTTGAATGTGAGAAAATATTAAGGCTTAGCTAAAGTCAACAACACTAATTTTATGAATAATTTGAATGTAATTATTTGATATATTATTCTTCCAATAATTAAATAAAAATTCACCACTTGGTCTGAAAAAACATGGATTTCATTTAATGTACACAGAAAGTTCAACAAATATTCCCATATGGATTCATGTTCTTTCAAAGAAAGTATAAACCAAGTTGTTAGACTTTGGCCTACTTGATTTTTTATTAAGATTTTGATGAAAATACATTCTCAATTAAACTCATCCATGTTTTCCATAACTGAGCAAGAAACAATTACTAAACTAAAATAAAAATCTAGGTGACCAGTTATGATAACTATGAACTGAAAAATGGTGACTAGTCATGGTAAAATTAATCATTGAAGACAAGAATAAACAACTATAGAAAGAAAGAAACTTGATTTAAAAGTCTTTATTAAAGTCACCATATTTTTTTATGGTGAAAAATTTCACACCAATGAATCAACCCTTTTGCCTATTGAAAATGTTATAAGGTGGAATTGTACCAGTCTAATAGTAAGGGTCTAAGAAATGAGAATTAATTTCAAAGATGTGTAAAAGGTTTTTTAAAGTTATGGGAATTAATATGTTCAATAATAAATCTAAATAAAGTTTATATAAATCAATCAAATCTAAAATTACTATCAATCATGTCAAGAATAATATACTTATAAATAATGGTCAGATCAAATATGCTAATCACTTCTCTATTATATTGTTTTATCAATCTTAAATTTGATTTATATATATTATTTGACCTATTTGAAAGATAATATCCTATGAATTAGATAGTCCCTTGAAGGATAAAATATTTAGATTTGATGAAAATTATATCTCATATGCATTCCCACACTATAAGGATGAAAAACTACATCAACCAAGAAAAGTAGCTAAATGTCTAAATAGAAAAGAATTAAACTAAATCTAATCTAGAGGTTAAAAGTAATTAATAATTAAAATTATTTTTAGCATATTAAATATTAATAAAATTAAGAATCTATGACTATGAGAGTCAGAAAACATGTTAGTAACTAAGAAACCATAAAGAAAATAAAATAAGAAAAAATGAATTAAACCAATTGATTAACAATCTAAATCTAAAAGCTAAACAATTATATTGAAAAGACTAAATCTAAGAAAACAAAAATATAAAATATAAATTATGAGTCTTAAAATAAGAATCATCTTAGCATAAAATGGAATAAGATTTATTGACATATATCTTTCATGTGCAAAATATCTTTATTGGTCTAGTTGCAAAATTGGTATCATCTCAGAGATATATAAAAGAAGAGGAAGATGAATAACTTTGAAATAAGTTAGATTCTCTCCAAAATACCCATAAGATGTTTCCACCTTTTTTATGTAACTTTTATCTCATTTAAAATAATATCCTCAAGATATGGTTAATAAATAAGTTATAACTAACTTTAGTTAGTTATTGTTAACTTTAATTGACTCTTAAAGGTCAATTAGTTAAATTTTATAAATTAATTTTAATTTCAATACTTTAATAAAGTATTAAGATCAAACTTAAATAATAATAGACCAAAAACAATTCTAAATGTGTTGGGGCCCTTAAGACATTGAAAATATTTAAAATAAACACTCAAACATGCCAAACAATCATAATGACCATAATATTAAAATAAAATTAATACTAAACATTAATTCCATATGCATTTATATGTAATAAATTATTTGAAATAAATTTAACAATTGCTATTATGCATCAAAAAATGTAAGGCAACCTTGAATTTAAATCCATATAACCTTTTTTCCAATGAACATCATATATTTGCCAAACCAATTCTCATTTCAAATAATAATCATAAGACTGATTGTACTTCTTATAATATCCATGTGTCAAATTAAATAATCTAAAAGATTAAAGTATCATGATTCTAAAATAACCTTTATTGTTATTTCAAAACCATTTTATCAACTTAATGTTTTGGTTAAATTTGATGTTCATCTGGCAATCATAGTATGAAAAATTTGGACTGTTGTGGCAGTCATTTGGCCATCAAATTTAACACTAAAAATTTGTGTAGGTTCATAAATATAGATTTTTTACATTAAAATGAATTTCAACCAATTTTCAATATCAAATGTAAACCCATCATTATTCATCATTCACTATCATGGGCCAACTATAAATTAATATCACATTGAATCAAAACAACTAGAATTTCGTAAGGAAATTTTGAATGCCAAAATGCAAACAAAAAAATGTTGAAAGAAAAGTAGTAACCTCTTCACAAATTTATAAATTGAATTCATCTATAACCCCATCAGAACATTCATATAGCCGAATGTGGATGAAAAAATCAAACTAATCTTTCACATATTCATTCTCAGCCACCATAAAAAAATTATACAAAATGTAATCACATTTCACAACTTGTCACTCATCAATAACCAAAATAAATTTATACATCTCAAACAACTTATGATCAAATGGCCTTTATTATTGAACTAGAATATATTCATGGATATCTTAAATATAATTTTTTTTTTCATCATACCATCTCAATGTTCTATTTCAAAGGCAAACCAAATATTTTAAATATTTCCTTAAAAATATTTAATACCTAGAAGATATTTAAATAAAACTTCATGCCTCTAAATAGTAAAACTAAGTAAATAATATTATGCATGTAGAAATTTATCAAACCAAAACCAGTTCCAAATGACATCATAAAATTCTTTAAAATAAACCCACAAATCCATATCTCATGACTTCCTTCAAAATACTATAAATTGTATATAAATTACTAACCCAAAAAATGGAACCTTAAAGACTTTAATATTTATCAAACTAAAATCACACAACCTTTGCATGTAAATTTCAAATCTAAAAAATTGTTTAAAACTTCTTAAAAATAACTCAGACATCTTCAGTCTTTCAAAATCCTTAATTAAACTAACAAAAAAAATTATTCATTTGAGCTTAAAATAAAATTCAAAACTCATGTGAGAAATAATAACATTAACATAATCAATATAAATTTCTTGTGAATGAACTAGATGCATAAATTTTATATCCTTTATCTTCTTCTTTTCCCCTATTCTATTTGTAGAGCTTCACTTTCACTCTGAGCTTTGCAAAATGACTATCAAATGCAAAAAATCAAAATTTTTATGGAATTTATGTGAATTAAACACCTAAATATACATGTTAAAATCTCATTTGATATCTATTCTACCATTGATTAATTTAGTGACTCCATCAAACATAAACTATCTCTAACTATCCTACCAAATTAGCCATCACTTAAACTATCTCCAACTATCTTGCCAATACTAATGAAAGTACCTTAAGTTTTAATGCAATATTATTTTTTAGCAAAAAATATATCCTAATAAAATATTCATCATAAAAACCACATTAATTCACACACCATAAACATCCATGGGGGCACCACTAGTCAACTCTAGTTAAATCTAACTTTGATTTTGAACTAGGATTCAATATGTAATTTAAATAACCCTTAAAATACCTAAGTCATCAAGTTAATAATATATATAATTATCTTCTTGACCATTAAAATTATAATTTAAAACTTTAGGCATTCAAAATGTTTTATAAATGTAATAATATTTCAAAAAAACCTCATAATTTCAAATGTAATTTACTATGTCATCACCATGATAAGATTACCCTTCTTTGAACACCTTGTTAAATCTTAAAGCCAACTTTGATATTATCTAGGATTTACATTTTAGCATTATATATAGGCTTTAATATGTGAACTCAGGTAATTATATGAACAAACCATGATTTAATCAAACACAAAACTTATAATGACTTAGAGCATCATTACCATCTAAAGACTACATTGAATCTAGGTTAAAAATAATGTTGATCAATTATCAAGAATTTAAACAACCATAATAATCATATATATATATATATATATATATATATATATATATATATATATATATATATATATATATATATATATATATATATACATATATATATATTTGAATATATGATTGAAAACAATAATTATAATTAGGGAGTATGATCTCATCTTAACCAACGTGTTAATCAAAATTGTATCATCTATAACTTGAAAATAGACAAAATGAGGTTCACAACTATAATTATTCAAACCAAGAAAAATGGTCACTCTACATTTTGAATACATAAATAATAAATTAATTTCACTTAAACATATCATGTTTTTAAAACCATTTTTTAAAAATTAGATTAATAATTTCATTAAATTCAATAGTCATCTTATATGTTTGACATAATAATATGTATTCGAAATGAAATTAATTGACTAGGACCCCCGTAATCAGTTTTAAATGTTATGACATTATTCACCAATATGGTAGAATATAAGTACACCCAAATTCATAGAAAAAGAGAGGGGTACCATAAATAGGCATAAAAAACTAAATCCAACACATAATACATCATATAGAAATGGATGCCCATGGGTAGTTTTTCCTTTTTGAACATTTTCTCTTGGAGTCTGATACTAATTATCTCTCTTAGGGAAAAATTTATCTCTAAGGTAATAAATAAAACTAGCAACGGCACCCATTCTAGGTGGAAGAAGTGAATGTTGTTGTAATCCTATAATCTATTCAGTAGATCCATCCCAATATGGGTTAGCATCCTAAATTTTGTGATTGGAATGGGTTATTTGGCCTTGAGGGTACCTACTTCCCTAAGAGTAATCCATTTCCTTAATGTATTTTCTATTGTGCCAATATTATTCCATAATTCAAATTTGTGTCCATCAAATGTAGCATATGCATTGGGTAGTCATAAGTATCTCTAGAAAGCATCGCCTGAGATGTAAGTGACCATTGCCTTATGATTTAGGTGGTGCAAAAACTCATCGTCCACCTTCCCTATGAAAAACAATTCCTAAAGTAAGTCAATGTAGGGCATCACTTTGGGATTAGATTCTATAAAATGTAGTTATTGGTGCTTTATTGGTAGTAATTTAACTACCAACTACTTTTGTTTGGTCATCAATTTTCATTATGTGAATGGGCATATGCATAATCTATTACATCCCATAGTGTAGTGCAATTAGTAAATTCATCTTTAAACATTGTTGCATCAAAGACAATGTATATATATTATATCGTATCCTTGATAGATAACTTTGATGGAAAAACTACTCCCCTAAACACCTTATATGAATAAGTCATTCTTTATATTTTTTCTCACATATTTCTCATCTTCAATTCAATCATTTTCTCTCTTACTCAAAATAATTCATAAATGAATATAGATAGCTAGGGCTTCAAGTTATTTTTGGAAATTGAATTCACTCAAGCTTGTTAGTAATAAATAGGCATGATGTCTCTTCATACTTCACTCATATCTATTTGAGTATAAGACTTTAATTTCAATTCATGTGTTATTAATGTCAAACATCTCTGAACTTATTTTACTCATTTAATTCAAACTTTACAACTTAATTTGGTAGGTATTCCATGTATAATTTCCATACATTTTGAGGAATGCCATGTTTTAACCTTGGGAAAGTGTCACCTTGTCATTAATTATGCACAAAATTAGTTATGTCATGTGGTGTGCCTTTAGAAGTCAGGTGTCAAAATTTTTGTCAAGACTAGGATAGCTAAATTTCATAGTGTTTTAGATGCACAAAGTGTGAATTTGAAAGTTATAAATAATGAATCTCATGGATAAAATTTTCAAATAAAATTTGTGAATACCTATAAGCTCATAATTCTGAAGATAAAATTTATGACAAACAAATTTCATGACACAAAATTTCTTAAAAACATAGGTTCCAAATAAATGTTCTGATGAACACTTTTAGAAAATACAAAATATGTGAAGAATAAAAATTCCTATGTGACTTATGGAAACCAAGAATTATGATGAATAAAATTTCCAAAGGCCAAGATTTCTCAAGTACCAAAAATATGTGAAATACACAACTTCCAAAGTATAAAATACATAAAGTCTAAAACTTAAGATTTTAGTTCTATAATTCATGCACATATTCATAAAACCTTCATATATGTAAAACTATCTAAGGCCATTAATATGTTATTTTAAATAAATCAAAAAGTGAAAACCTAAGAAACAGGGCAATGCCCATTTCATTT
Source organism: Torreya grandis (assembly GCA_037957365.1). Taxonomy (NCBI): domain Eukaryota; kingdom Viridiplantae; phylum Streptophyta; class Pinopsida; order Cupressales; family Taxaceae; genus Torreya; species Torreya grandis. The sequence continues at coordinate 2,069,091 of JARHVA010003186.1, forward strand.
ATTTTGAATAACATGCATAATAGAATTCATCCATGTAAGGAATAAGAACTTTTTAAAGTTTTGAGCATAGCTAGGTGCACATATGAATGTCAATGAAAAAAATATTTTAAAATTATACCTAAGCCTTTGACACTATATTGTGTCCCTATTCAAAAAATTGAGAATGCGAGTGTGTTGAGCATAACTAGTATATTGGAATGTGTGATGATTTTATTGATTTTAGCACTTTAGACTTTTACAAAATGTATGTATTTAATTTAATTGTAAATTTTAGAATTTTTGTATTTTGTATTTCTCAATTTATTTTTGTGAATTAATTAGAAACCATTTCATCTTAGAATAACTATTTTTTCACCCTAATGGTAGTAATAACTATGAACAATATTGATCATGTTGTATAACTAACTATACTCTAGTTATATTATTTCTCTGTGTATAGTTGTATTATGAAATTTGGAACAATTTATCACACACATCTTTATTGGTTGTCTTACTATCACTATTGATTATTTCTACTTTCCTTATTAACAAAACTATTGTAAGTTTACATATATTTATGTATCTGTTTCCATTTTTTTTAATTTGAGGTGTAACATATCTATCGTGATGTTCTCTAGATGAATTTATATAAACATTATGACTAACCATTGGTTTTTTAAGAGGAACATCATCAAATAATTCAGACATGGTTTACTTTGATCTATTATAATGAGGAGAAAGAGATCTATATCTAATCTTAGAAATGTAATAATACCTATGTTGACATAATACTCAATCATACCTCTAAGTGCACAACAATCATTATCCTAATAACCATTTATGTGATGATAGTTATAGTAAGGCCTATTTATAACTTTGTCCAAGTGATATGGTGAGTTATAATGATTAGGATGAAGTGTGATCATCCTCTGATCTAATAATGTTTAAAGAATGTCATGATGTCTATATTTGAATGGATTCAACTATATAAGCTCTCTCTCTCTTCACATGTTATAATCTATTCATTGTATGATTCTATATATAAAAATACATACCCCTTTATTTAATAATTTAACTTGTGTTTTTTTTCACAATAACCTTTGAAAGAGGTGGATAATGTGCTTGGACTAAATTGGATGATTATGATGGTAAAATTTCAATATCTAAATCTACCTTTATGTTAATTTGAATAAGTCCCAATTTATTTTCTAATGAAATAGTTTCATATCAAATGTTTAAATGGCTTAGATGTGTGATATAACAATTTTTCCTTAAGATGGAATATGATACATATACCAAAATGTACTATGTCTCCAAACTATTGGTTGATAGATTATTTACTATATGATGTAATGATGGTAGTTGCTCATATGTAACTTTAGGTCCTTTATTTTGAATAAAATTCATAAGGAATACCTCTTATAACTTAGCATATGTATGTAATGAGTCATTAGGTAGTGAATGATGAAACTAATTTAATGCATCATCTTCTAGGCTCTTAAGAAATAACTACAATAATATCAAAGTACCATTACACCCATTCATATCTTTCCTATAATCTTTGAGATTAAAATAAGGATCCTTATTTTCATTAAACTTATAAAATGTGGGTATTCTGAAATCACATAGTAATGGTGTGTAAATTTTTTTATGCCATATAGGGTTACCATGGATAGCATCGAAATCAACCCAAAAATGATATGCCTTACTTTCTAATGTGATTTTATGTAATTTATGTTATAAATCACCCACAACATGCATTAAAGAGATAATATATTGCAAAGTAACATTTAGATCATTAAGAACTCATTTAATAATTGAATTTTATTAATAATTTTGGCTATGGTTTATTATCGCTTAGGAAGAAGGGGTTTAGGAATACATACTAATTTAGTAATGGTGGGATTGGAAGATTCATTGGTATTTAATAAATAATTATTTTATAAAGGCATATTATATGATATTTAAATATAATTAATAACATTATTAGTTTCATTATTATAATTCACATATTCACCTACTTCATCTTTTGAAGAAAAACTAGGCATAGCACTAGTATTTGTAATGACATACCACTAAGTAAATTATTAGTTGATTTATCATATAACATACTAAAAACATCAAAATTAGGGGTGTTTAAATAATAAATAATAATAGATGTAGTAGATATGTTTTCTTCCTCACTATATTCATAATAATCATCATCATTCCAATTTTCATCATAACCATATTCTTTTTTCACTTGCAGAATCAACATTTGAAGTAACCACACTTTCATGTTCACTAGAAGAGGGTCTAAGATATTTATTTATATTTTAAACATCATTAAAAATATAATCACATGTAATAGGAATGAAATTTTTACTTTTATTATCAAAATTTGAAATTAGAACATACTTTTTTGAATAAAAGGAGAAGGAAAAATAATTAGTTACATTTTTGACCTTGTTCAAAGCATCATCACTTGCATTTGTTATTTCAAAAGAGAATGGAATATAATATCAATTGTTACCATATAATTTATATACATCATTATCATATGATAAAGGAACATTCTTGTAAATAGCATGCAATTTTTGAGATGCAACATTTTCATTTTTCCCATGTAATGGGACTTTTACTTTATTTGCTTTATATTGTGCAATTCTCAAAATAGATGTAGTAAATGTGTTTTAAAATCTATGAGTATTATAAAATAACACATCACAAATGAGATATTATTTTATAATTATAATTATAATTTATTCTTCTTGAATTAGAATAAAAGTAGGAGAATTAGGAGAAGAGCATGCATCTACACTAATTTCCTTAACAATTGATGATTACTTACATAATATTCATCATAACGATCATGAAAATAATAATCATCATCATAATTATATATAATCATGTTCATTATTATTATCTATCACACAATTTTTTTAAATTTTCCATTCTTTATTACAATTGTAATGAATGCTTATGAATTCATCAATCAGATGGGGGGAAATAGTTTCCTTGACAGTCATTTTAAATTTTCCATAAACTAAAATGAGAAAAAGAGGAGAAAGTAAGAATAATGTTAATATATAATAAACATAATATGTAAATTAGAATTCAATTTTAAACCATTAATAGATGACTTTGAAGAAAAGACCCTAGACAGAAATCTAGGGTTTGGGTATGTTTGATAAATAAAATGGGTTCACCAATATGTTTTATCAAATTTTGTGATTAATGATGTTTTAATATAATAAAATAAAATAATTGAGTAGAGTAAAATGGATAATTAAATTACATTAAACCATTAATTTCACTTTCAAATAAATAATATTGAGAAACTAGGGTTTTGGATTAAAAATGTAAAAAGAGATGAGTAGCTTATCTATTCAGTGCACATAGAGCTATGTATGATTATATTTGACCCTAAGTTTAATTATGGTACTATTTTATTTTAATTTATTACTATCATTTTTTCCTAAGATAAGAGTGGGGGATTTGGATAGGAGTGTGGTATACTATTGTCTATATGGGGAGCTATTTTATATGCTCTTCATATGAAAAAACTATAAATTGAGATTTATGTAGATCTACCTATAATAAAATTTAGTTTGACATGCATCTAAGATCATGATATTTAACCTATGTTTTCTCATTTTCTTCTTCAAAACCCTAATGGATTCCTACACACAAACTAAATGGAGATACAAATTTAAAAATTAGGGGTATCAATATTCCACCAAGATCAAAGTTGGAATAGTGAATGCACTAAATTTTGAACAAAACAATAAAGGCAAATTGGAAATATTTTATAAGAGAGAAATCAAGAGTGAAAAACAATAAAATTCCTCCATATAATTCATATTTATAAAATGTGTATAAGTAGGAGACATGCAAAGTAACTACCTCTAAAATACTAGTAAAGGAGCCTAGAATAGGCATGTAACTCCCAAACCCAAAATAGTTGGTCAAAGAGTAACACTTACTAACTAGATAATAATGAAAATCAATTATAACTCCCTATGACAAATGACACCTAAGAAAGCTAAACCACATGTTTATGAATAATCTAAATAAAATAAATAAATAGAAAATAATATCCTACATTAACATATTCCTTAAGTGTAGCTTAGGTAGGTAGAGGAAATGGGTATCAACAACTAGGCCTGATGAGGTATATAATTACAAAAAAACTCTTAAAAAGTGGATAAAATGAGAAAACAAATAGGAAAAAAGACACTCCCCAAAAGAGAGAAAATAAGAAGAGAGAGCTAAAAATCCCCATAGAAGATGATTCTAATGTAGTCCATACTTCAAGTATATCTCTCAAGATGACCATTATTGATAATGATATCCTCTATCTAAATTTCCATATGCATTGAACAATGTTTCTTCCTTTTGAAAAAGGAATAACATGATATGTGTACCAAAAATCTACCCATTCCATAATGGAATACATAGACACAATATGAAGATCTTTGAATATGGTCCAAATATGATGTGTGGTATAGGTCTAGAAAAACCATACACAAGAAATTAATGTAATGTCAATCAAGTAGACATGTCAAAATAAAGACATGAACATTTTTTGAAAAAAATCCCATGTGAAGTGTGGATCATGGCTCATGAACTAAAGGAGAATAAATAGGAAGAGATGAGTCATTGATGCTCTCAAAAAGTGTACTCTCACTAAAAATAGTAGAGTCCTTTGAAGTGAAATTTTTTAATGAATCTAGAAGAGCAACTTGATGTATAGGAAAGAATGTAGAATCTGTAATAGGATATCTAAGGTCTGGTAGAATATCATCCCGTAATGGTGGCTCAACTAGCAATGCCCATCAAGAATGTGTCATCATAATAAATAGAAGTAGGAGGAGAGATTACAATAGTCTCCAAAGAGACAATAAGAATATGAGGAGTAATGATATAAATCTCAACATGATCTATAAAAAAATAATAAATAATTCTCTAAACAATGTAGGGACACCATTTATGCTCCACGTGGAAATGAAGATCCATAGAAACATGCAATAATAAGTGACCAAGAACCTTGTCACATGAGTTGGCCCACTTATTTTAATAAATAAGATTAGTGGAAGTATGAATATATCCATATATATATGTAATATGATCCTTTTTGTGAGAAAATGTTGGCTAATTTTGGCTCATATATAGAAACTCACCTAGATAGATCAATTTTTGAAAGTCCTAGTATGGTTTGATCAAGCTGAGCAGAATTCCTAATTAAGTGGAGGATAAAGTAATGAATAATATTATCAAATGTCACTTGAAAATATTTTGAAACACTTTAATCAAGATTAAAGTGTAGTTTATTGATCTTTAGGGAGCAAGTCTTGAGGCAGGTCTAGAAATCCTCCTATTAAGAATTCCTATACTATGGTTTTTCCTTGTTTGGACAATATCGAATCCCACATATATATTGTTAAAATTCTACAATATATTTTTATTTATTAGATTCAAAGCTCTTTTTTATTTTTGAAAATACCATACCTATTTTATAGAATTTGTGATTTTCCATTTTTAGTAAATTTCATTTAGAGGGAGAATGGTGTAGCTTTTTTCAAATCAATATTTGGGTTTATTCTATCTTCTAATTTTTATCAAAAAAATATTTTGGTTTAAAAACATTCCTCAAAAATGTATTTGAGTGGTTAGTTATTTATTTTACACATTTTATGATGGATATAATAGATATTCATAATATATACTTTCTAATTCAAACAATGATTGTTATAATTACATGTTGTTGGCAAAAAAATGCAATATATTCATAATCATGTAATTAAATTGGTAACATTAAATTTAAAATAAAACTAAGGTTAAAATAAATTATGATACATATTCTATTAATGTATTCACATGATTTATCCCACTTATTTTAATAAATAAGATTAGTGTAAGTATGAATCTATCCATATAGATATGGAATATGATCCTTTTTGTGAGAAAATGTTGGCTAATTTTGGCTCATATATAGAAACTCACCTAGATAGATCAATTTTTGAAAGTCCTAGTATGGTTTGATCAAGCTGAGTAGAAATCCTAATTAAGTGGAGGATAAAATAAAGAATAATAATATCAAATGTCACTTGAAAATATTTGGAAACACTTTAATCAAGATTAAAGTGTAGTTTATTGATCTTTAGGGAGCAAGTCTTGAGGCAGGTCTAGAAATCCTCCTATTAAGAATTCCTATACTATGGTTTTTCCTTGTCTGGACAATATCGAATCCCACATATATATCGTTAAAATTCTACAACATATTTTTATTTAGTGGATTCAAAACTCTTTTTTGTTTGTGAAAATACCATACCTATTTTATAGAATTTGTGATTTTCCATTTTTAGTAAATTTCATCTAGAGGGAGAATGGTGTAGCTTTTTTCAAATCAATATTTGGGTTTATTCTATCTTCTAATTTTTATCAAAAAAATATTTTGGTTTAAAAACATTCCTCAAAAATGTATTTGAGTGGTTAGTTATTTATTTTACACATTTTATGATGGCTATAATAGATATTCATAATATATACTTTCTAATTCAAACAATGATTGTTATAATTACATGTTGTTGGCAAAAAAATGTAATATATTCATAATCATGTAATTAAATTGGTAACATTAAATTTAAAATAAAAATAAGGTTGAAATAAATTATGATACATATTCTATTAATGTGGAGTCCCAAGTATTTTGATATGTGCATTATTTGGTCCCATCTCATGGTTGTGATAGCTACTATACCTATATTATAGAGTTATACTATATCACTATCTCAAGGGTTAAGGTGACCCATCATATAGTACAAAAATGAGGTCATCATAATTTTATTCCTCACCCCTCCACTTCTGATGCATGTTCTTGATGGCTGGTGTATGCATGCTTAATGAAAAGTGCCTAACATTTATGCTTGTGAAAAAATATATATTAACTAGTTACTATGAGGGATTTCATAGATGAATTATAGAAGAAATTTATTCTAAATATTACATCACTTGATAATAATATTTCATATATCCATGAAAAATGAGTGCGATGAAGGAGGCAATGAAAGTGATGGTAGGAGCGCAACATGACAGGCAGGTGAGAGTGAGGTCAAAGGGGAAGGAAATTTTTCAACACAAGTGGTAAGATCTAGTTTGGTAGAAGGCAAGGGGATGCTATGAGAAAATAACAAGCTGCACAACAAACATATTGGAGATGACAAGGAAAAAGGTAAGGAAGGAGGACCAGAGGTTAGGACCAAAATGGTGGAATGGGGGTCAACTTATAGACATGGTGGGGAAAGGGTAGTCACAAAACATAAGTTTTTGATCATGAGGCTTGTCCCTATAATCTTTGGGAAATAGGTTTTTGTCTTTCAAAGGATGTGTTAGGGTAGAAAGTGATAGCGATTAACCCTATCATGGCAAAAGGATCTGTTAGGATCTGTTAGGGTTTCAAAGGATCAAAAGGAAAGTGAAGGCAAATTAGTAATAGGAAATGTTAGGGTTTCAAACGCTTCAATTTTTTTATCCTTTATTAATAGCCCTTATCCTTTTCATTCCTATGGAAATTTTTGAAAAAAAGTAATCCTCAAGGCTCATCTAATTTTTTATCTTATTTTGGTTCCAAGAAGTCAAGTTTTTTCAAATATTTCCCTAGCTAAAGAAATAGTAGTGGAGGAAGGTTTTAAGGAAGTACCACAAGTAGATTGTTCCCAATTTTTTGTTCTAGAAACAACTCATCTTGGTGGTTCCCCCTTAGTTTTTTCTCACTCTTCTCCTACCTTAGATATTTTAGATTCTATACTTTTATAGGTTTGTTTGGATAAGGGAAACAAATAATTGATTGGAAAATATGTGGGCAAATGAACATTATGGGAAGCACTTTAACAATGGGCAGTAGGCTCTTGGTCAGCATTAAAACCTCTATCCATCTCTTTACTATCTAATGGATTATTTTTTATTCAATTTTATTTAGCATATGATAGAGATTATGTATGGTCAAATGACCTTGTTCGTAGGTAATTAGGGGGTGTTTTATGGCCATGGGCTCCTTTCTTTGATCTAGATTCATCAATTATTCTACAAGCCCTAGTTTGGATAAGGTCTTAAAATATTCCCTTAGCTTTAAAAGATCCTAGTATTTTTAATTATTTGGAGAGTAAATTAGGAGGTTTTGTCAAAATTTATTATTTCATTAAAGTCCATTAGAATTTTGTTTGTGTTTATTTGTTGGTGGATTTATCTAAACCATTGTTTCATTCGGCTAAAGTTACTTCTTCCTATGGAGTTTGGTCTCAATTTTTCAAATTTAAAGGTCTCCTATTTAGATGCTTAAAATGTAATAAATTAGATCACAATATGTCATCTTTCCTGAATAATACTTTTAATGGATCTCAAGATTCATTTATTCAAAAATGAGTGAAAAAGATTGGATGCCCAAATTGTGATTTGGTTTATAGTTTGTATGGGTCAACCAAATCAAAATTAGTTGAGGACACACCTTTGGTAAATGCTATATTAGTTATACATTCTCTAAAAAATAATGATTTTATGGATGTTGTAGTAAATCATGGCATTTTGGAGTTAGGGTAGCCTCCTATAATTAAGTAGGATAAGATAGAAAATGTTTTAAATTATGAACAAGAGGATCTAGAAAAAATTTCTCCAAGAAAGAATAATCCCATATCATATGAAATCTTAGAAGAGGAATAAGAATATTGGGATGATGAAGAAGAAGAGTTAGTAAGGTTGTTATATCTATTTCTCAAATAAAAAGTACTATAAAGACCCCCAACTTTGGCTTCAAAGAGAAAAGAGGAAAGAAGATAGAAGTAGAAAGGTTGCAGCTAGATGCTCAAAATTATATTAATGGTGGCACTTAATGGACCATGGAATCACTATTTTCCAATAGAGGAAGACACTTTCAAGAAATAAATGGTTGATTTAAAGTCTGGTGTAGGGGTGGTTTTTCTATTCGTTATTGAAGTTTTTTGTTTCTTAGATCTTTGACTAATTGTTTGCTTTTTTTGAGTACCTAATTTTTATTTTGAATAATTACTAGTTTTTTGGGATTTTATAAGATTAATATATTGACTCTTTTATATAGGATTTCACATCTTTTTTGGAGACTAAACCTCCAGTTGTGCTCTATAACTAGTTTTGGCTTTAGTCAAAAGCTAAATTTGGATTGAGACCCTTTTTATCCCTGGTATCGGTTTTTTAAAAAATATTTCTTATATAAATAATATTGAGCATGCTACTATTAATTACATTTATGTCTCCCCATTTTATAACTTTGTGTAACAAAATATTTCATCTCAAGTATGGGTTCAAAATAGAATACCTCTATAACTAATGGTTCAAGAAATTTACATAAGGTTAACAAGAATCCAAATGGAACTTTAAGGGATATTCTTTGAAACAAATTGATCACGTTGAATACTATGTATCCTCTAAGGATTTCAAAATACTATTTTTCCTATCATCTAATGCATGGACATTATACATATAATTGCTAAAAGGTGAAGAGTAAAATACAAAATATTATAGATGGTGTTTATATTACATTAGATACAATAATCAAGCCACTCTATGATTCAAGAAAATTGTCTAAAGTTGATAAAACTACTCAAATATAATTGCATATTTTAAAGAACAAGTTCAAAATGAACAAAAATAAAAATTACATAAGGCACGATTAGAAAAGTAATAATTACATAAGGCACAATCAAAAAATGAAAGGTTATTGTTGACTAAATTTTGGCCCTTCAAGCCAAAATAGGGCACCCCTATCTGAAAATTTAGTCACCTAAGTCTATATCTTTGGTCAAGTTTGGTATGAAAGTTTCATTTGAAATAAGTGTTCTTTAACAAAGCTACAAAAAATGTATAAGTCTATTCCTTTTGAAAAGTTCATTTTTGGTCTTTGTTGAGCCTTTGATATATTCTTTCAGGTTTTTGTTCTAAGCCTTTGCCAAATTCTTTCAGAATTTTTGTCTTTGGATTTTTCCTTAAGTGTATTTATTTCAGAATCTTCATTTAGCCAAGTAAATAATTCTTTCGGATAACTTATCTACGACAAATCTCCTGAAGACAAAGTGTTGAATTCTTTCAAATAAATTGTCTGCACAATTTTTTTGAAGGTACTTTGCAAATTTTATGAAAGATATCTTTCAAGTCAAAAATGACACTTTCAACTTTTTCAAAGGTTATGTTTCATTTTTATGAAGGGTATCTTTTATCAGGAAAATTTTCCATTTCAAATTTTTTGAAGGGTATGTTTCATTTTTTCAAAGCGTATCTTTTATTGGGAAAATTCTCAATGCAAATTTTCCAAATGGCACTTAAAATTTTTCCAAAAGACACTTGAAATTTTTTTGAAGGACATTTTCAAGCTAAAGGATCACTTATAAATTTTTTGAAGGGCATTCTAGTTTTTTTGAGACCCTTTTCCAAAGGCCAAAAGGTACTTTTAAAAAAGTTTGAAGGGCATTTTAACTTTCACAAAGGGAAGTTTTCAAAAAGTTTGAAAGATTGTTTATGTGGGAAGGTGGACCATTTCAAAAAAATTCAAGGGTATTTTTCCCTTCAGAAGGTCATTTCCAAAAGCTGAAGGACACTTGCAACTTTTCTAAAGGGGTCTTTTCAAATTATTGAATGGTCATTTGAAGAAAGCTGAAAGGGTAATTCCAAAGCTGAAGGTCCACTTCAAGAAACCTAAAGGAACATTTAGAAGGGCCAAATAGAAAGTCTAAAGGAAAGAATTCTTTTAGAAAACTTGTCTAATACAAAGGAAACAAAAGGGCTGAGAGAATTTTTTTGAATGAGTGACAACCTATAAAACATCAATTTTAGACTAAAAAAACTAGCCATTGGAGTTTAAAATAAAAGGCTTAGTGGGAACCTAAAGGTGAAGAAAAGAGATAACAAATGGCAAAATGTAACTAAGGCTTTGGTTTAGTTGTAACTAATGCTTTTGGTTCAGTTGTAACTCATATTAACTAATCCATTCCATGACATGGCATAGCTCACCCACTTCTCTCCCATGTAAATGTAACTAATTATTTTAAGATGACACATGTTCAAGTGACCCTTGGACTTCCTTTGATTTCTCTTCTCTCAAGGCTATATTTCCTAGTATTTTTTCTTAAGTGTTGATATAGCTTAGAAGTGATTCATGATTGTATCATTCTATAGATCATTAATTTCCTTCTTAAGAATTATATACCTTCTCAAATCTAGCAATGAAACATTGATGCAATAATAAATCCTGAGTTGTGAGTCTTGTGTGAAAAATACCTTATTTTGTCTTTAAGTAGTGGTTACAGTCAATTAAGAGGATAGTATACATTGGTGCATCACCATTTTTTTATTAGTTATTTTCCTTTACCCTTTTCATACATAATTGATATATTAGAGATATATTTAAAGGTGAATTAAGGGGAACTAGCCCCTAATCTAGAGATTCATCTCAATGAAATTGCCACCCATAGCAAGAGGGATGATTCCATTTTGCCACTTGGATGAGGAAAGCTGAACATCTCCTCAAGGGTGCAAGTCCAACCATCAACAGTTATAAAAGGAATAATTATAAAATGAAATGTTTCACAAGGAATAATTAATAAAATAACAATTATTAAAATAAAAGTCACAAGAAGAAAATCTACATCAGAAAAACTTTCAACTAGAATAGTTACAAAAGATAAATTACTAAAAAGATAAGTTACAAAAATAAGTACATGATAAACATGAAAGTGTACTTATGAATGTTCAAACTAAGAAATAATATTTTAAGAAGTAATATGGTCTTTATTTTTTTATAAAATTAAGATGTATCTAAAAAAATTAATGTCACTAGTATAGTCTTAAAGTATGTAACTAAAAAACATTCTTCATATCTTGATCCTTTAATTCTTAGAGCCTACACAAATGACATGAAATTCAAAAAAATAATGATTAATAATGATCATGAAGTCAATATATGTAGCATTATAATTATCCAATATCTTCCATATGACATTCACCATTTTAAAAATATTATTAGACCTAAGAAATGCATTAGAGCTATCGAGTTTTCAATAATACTATGTCTCAAAATATGTTTCATTATTTTATACATTGACCCTACTTTGGATCTATACATTGCAATACTAGGAATTTCATTGATATTTTTTATAATAATTTGGATTAAAAGTATAGATAAATCTAACTAGGATAAAACTTTGAAATATAATTTAGATTAATAAATATGGCATTCAAGCATACTTTTGGGTGTAAATGATAGAGACTTATTATTTTAATTTAACAAATGCATATGATAAATATAGATACTAAAGAGATCATGATGCTTAATTTTTATAGTTTATTGTATAACTATGATTGTATTATGGAAGTGAAAATAATGGATAATCAAGCTTATGGTTTTTTTGGTTCTAGAATTAATAAGATGTCTACATTGGGTATGTTTTGTAGGATCAGGTAAGTATGCCCTATCAAAACTAACCTACTGGTCAGTACTAACTTATGTGAAAGTATGGAATAATGACTCTATAATCACCTATGCCTATCTTTGTTTACTCTATGAATATACTTAGATTTTCTAGTTGATTATATGACTACGACTATATTATGGAAGTCAAAATAAGGGATAATCAACCTTATGGTTTGTTCATATATATAACTAATATGATGTCTACATTGTGTATGTTTCACAAGATCAGGTAAGTGTCCTTTATTAAAACTCACCTACTAGTCAGTACTGACATATGTGAAATTATGGTATAATGACTTTATAATCACTTAGAACTATCTTTTTTTACTATGTGCTTGTGATATTAAACCCTAATGGCACACATAGATCCATAAATCAACCTCTTTTGCCTTAAAACACTAAATATGCCTATCATGGATAGAAATCTATAGAATTGGGGGATGAATAATGGGATGAGATAACCTAAATCATCCTTACATGATAGTTCACCACTGCCTATATATCTAATACTCTAAGGAGGTAAATCAAGTAACACATAGTTCTTACACCTAGTGTGATTGTGAAATTATGCTCATTCACTATGTATATGTAGCTAATGATTGGATTTAGTACTTGAAAATTCTTGTTTTGACTTGGATTTTGAGTTATTCATACTTGTATTATGATTGATCCTAGTGATAGGTATGCAAATTGGGATGGATAGGGAGGATTTTATTAATTTACAATAGTGTATAGATGAGTAATAGATAAGTTCTGATTCCATTTTGAATGAGACCTTGATTTTTTAATATATGGATCCATTTTAATAATTCCTCATACTGATAACATACTAAGCTAGTGGGTCAACCCTAAATATGGGTTTAATTTTGGAATATAGTTGTTACTAGGAATGGGTTAGTGTTGACCAATGTAAATCGTTATTGACTAGAGATAATAACTATAACTGGTGGAACTAATCTATGTATAAGTGGAATAATTTGAGAGTATATAGATGTTTGTGTATCATATTTATCAATGTTTAATTATATAGTGACATTATTATAGGTGTATAAAAATATAATATGAGGATTAAATCATAATATAGATGTTTGTGTATCGTATTTCTCAAGTCATGCATGGTAAACATGTGTCAAGCTTGTCATTATGAATTATTATAGACCACATTTTAGTATCTAAAAATTCCTCCATTTTATTAAAGCAATAGAATTGTTAGAGTAGAAGGATAAAAGGTACTTGAGTCTATACAACACATTTTGCCTTTTTGGAGATGGCTCAAAATATACCACTTTTCTCCATACAAACTTGTAATGAGAAGGAAATAGTCAATTCTATATGTGAAATATAAAATATTAAAATTGAAAGAACAAGGGTTATAGTACACCTTTGTATTTATGAAAACCATTTTTCCTTCATATCTTATTGATGATGATGCTTCCTCATTGAAGCATTGGAGAGTTAGGATGATTATGATCCAAAAATATGTAACTATCCAAGATCTTGATTTAGGAAGGATGTATGCCCAAATGTTGATAAATGTAGGGAAAATTACACAATGTAATAATCTAAATAACTATACAGGAAAAAGAGAGAGAACAATACAACTAGATTCAACTAAAAATAAATCACTACATAGGTAAATGAGAGAACCTAATATGAAAGGTTAACTCAAAATGAATCAATTACTACAAATGGACTATAGATTCATACGTAATGTTTCATCCATTTTTATCAAATTTAATTCATGTAAGAAAATGATGCATGTTCATAAAGGAATGAACAATGTTCATGCCCCCATCATGTATGCAAATTTTGATTATGTAGTTTTTCTCATTATAAAATATAATGCATGATCAAAATATATTGAACAATGCCTATGCCCCCATCATGATTGTAAATCTAATAAGTATGAAGTGGAATGAAAACCATTTTCCATTAAACTTTAATTGTGTTATTATGTATATATGTATAAACCAATATTATTCCTCCTAAGTTTGTACCAATTGATATAGAATGTTGTGCATCTATATGCTGAATTTGGGAACCTATATCTCAAATGTATATGAATTTGAAAATATAATTTCTTTTCCTCATAAACATTTATGAATGTTGCTATGAATTTTCACCCAAATGTTTATGAATATATTCTTAAATGTTTGTAAAGTGAATTCATGTGTATGTCATATGCCCATGTACTCTATATCAATGTGCCTATATTTATCATGTATATGAACCATATGAATCTTTGAAATATGTGAAACTAGTACTCTAATGTGATTTTATATTCATGGAAGCTTATGTGTCTATGACAATCCCATTGTAATTCCCTCATTTTTAGGTGAGGGATATATACTATAAGTTATCCATATCAAAATAAGAGTGAACTATATCTTGTCATATATAAATATAATATCATTTAATCATATGGATAATATGCCATCATAATAATCAATGTATCAATCAAGGAATGCATGTAATGTAAGGAATGTGGGGAATTTAAATGTCATATATTTATAGGTGTATCAATGAATCATGCATTATAAGTATCTTTGAATAAGACTACACCTTAACAATACATGATATAGATCATGACACCCCTCAATGTTAACAAGATCAACAAACACAATTGATAATGCCACACAGAGGCCAAGGGACACATACATGAGACATAATATGTTGCAAAAAATAAGGCCAAGGGAAATACACAAGAGGACATAAAATTTTCACAAACAAGGGACATCAAGGATGTCACATCAAATAAGGCTAAGGGCCACACACAAGAAGAAATAAAAAAATGTCATAAATAAGGTAAATCAAATATGTCACATCTAAAAATATCATGCGATACACACAATAATTACACAAAGTAACCAATCATGTAGAATAGTGAAATTAGAAATGGAGTATAGAATAATAAACTAGTATGCACCATCTATATTCATCAATGACACATCAAAATAAAATGAAATATCATTTATCATTATGTAATAAATGAGTGAATATAATTTCATGTGTAATAAATATATGTGACTAAACATATTACAAATTTCATAGAAATATGTAATCTTTAATAGTGAAACTTGTGAAACAAGATACCCCTAGTATCATCACAGCCACTTGATAGAGTGGAAACCAACATCTGTATGTTCGTGTGTAAATTTCTATGTCCTACATATCACTTAGATATCTTAAAATACATGTATGTGTCTAAATAATATTCCATATAAAAAACATGTGATAAATAACACATGTAAATAGTGTAAACTAGAAGTCATTCCATGCTTAGGTTTTGATTTTATATTTCTTTAATATTTTGAATGTTTTTGTATTTTCAAATTATTTGAATTGTTTGTTTTTTTAGAATATATGGAATTTAAAAAAATATAAGAATGGGAGGGATATAAACAATTTACAACATGTTTCATGGCATAGTGTTCACTATATGTGATAGCATGGATATGTGGTGGAATGGATGTACATCATTATTTATAATATGTAAGTCTATAGTTATTCATGCATGTTTAATGTCCAACATTATTATATTTGTCTTGAGATGATACTATTTTTTACATTGTATTTTTTTTTTATAATAATCAAATTATATGTAGATTATGGCTCTATTGTCTTAGCAACGGGGATAATTATGAAAAAAGGTTACAGGTCAATTTCACAAATTAAAATTAGTATTGACAGTTGATTTTGACTTAAGTTACTAAGTGTGAAAATATATTTTATTTTTGTATAGAATATACATATAGGGGATTATATTAAATATATATTCATATAAGATCATTGTTTTGGATTTTTTAGATCAACATAATAATGACAAGGCAAGATTCAAGTGAAAACAAAGCCAAGTGCTAGAATAAATTTTGATGTGAGGGCGTATGTATAAGATATAAGGATAAATGAAATATGAAATAAAGACACCATGTATGAAATATTATGTTACAACTAACTAGGAGTAAAACATGGACTGATTACCTAAAAATTTCATCCAAGGGATGCCCATATATATGGTCTATATCAACAAGTGCAATGTCATGCATATCATCTAATAAATCATATGGTGTATCATCATTTGGAATAAAAAACTCCTCATGTATATAATATAATTGGTAATATGTATCTTCATATTATTCATCAATATTGTACTAATTCTTATCATAAACATAATCATTCATGTAGTTATCTTTGGAGAGAAAAATTTCATAGGTTTACATTGTTCTTATTTTTATAGTTGTCACTTTTGTAACCTTTCTTCTTTCATTTTTTATTTTTTTAATCTCTCTTGTTCCATTTTTTCCTTTTGTAAATTTTTTTATTTAGTTTCTCATTTTGTAACCTTTCTTGTTCTGATTTTGCCTTTTGTAATCTTTCTTTCTCTACTTTTGCCTTTTGTAACATTTCTTTCTCTAATTGTTCATTTCATATTTTGTGTACTTGTTCCTTAAGAGATGTTATCATAGTGTGAGTATGTTACTTAAATGTATAATTTTTTCTTGAATCAAGTGATGGTTTTATTGATACATCTAGTAAAATCTCACCACTATCAATGATACTCTGTATTAATCTCTTCAAAGCCCATAAATTGTCCATATGGTGTCTATGAATTCTATGAGAGGAAAAATAATATTTTGGTTTCTTTATAGGATGCATGGGAGGTAATGTGATCAATTTTTTCCAAATAATCTCACTTAAAAATTGATTTTAACTCTTAATATCCATATGGATCTTGTTTGGCTTATATTCTTAAGATGAGTCTTTTTAGGAACAAAATGTTGGATAAATATGTTTATATATGATTGAAACTGGTATGCACTATATTTTTGGTATATATGATCTTATTTTCAATTGATATGTTCCTTAAAATTAAATATTTATTTTACTTTTGAAATCCTTTATGGACATTCTCATAGTGATTATTTGATCTTGAAGGGCTTCACAAGCACAAGCTCTTAGTACCTATGATTGAATATGCATACAAAGGTCATTGAAGGGTTATTGAAGGTGGATGGGGATGGGGAAGAAAACTTGGTTTGCCTTTATTTTTTACCATAGAATGGATCACCTTGAATCTTAGGATAGTGACAACATAGACCTCCTTAGATGGAAAATAGTTATAAACACCTTAAGAAAAGGTGGAAGGAAGAATAGAAGAATCCATTAGATGAAATAAATAAATAACCATTAAACTAATACCATGAGGAATTTTTAAAATATAAAATATTTTTTTATAAAAATTAATAGATATATAAAACACAAAAATTAATTTGACAATAGGTACATTGTGAATCTTGTAGGTTAAATTTACTAAAAAATGGTGAATTAAAAAATTTGGAAAATCCATATAGTAATTTGGAAAAAATGCTTTTCATCCACTTTGAATAGTAAAACCCTTAGATAATTTTAAAAATACATCCATTTTGATCCAAATATCATCCAATCAAGGAATAAACCTAATAGAGGAAACCTTAATAGGAGAATGAATGTGAAACCTTAGGGAAAGAGATATATTTTTTAATTTTTATAAAGGAAATAAAAAATCACGTCTAAAAATAAAACCCTATAAGGATGAAAACCTAAGGGAAAACTAGGGGTTAGAATAGTTTAATATGTATTTCGGTTCACCAAAATGTTTTATCCTAATTTGGATCAATGGGCTAGATTAATCTAATTAAGATATAACTTTGAAATGTAATTCAAATCAATAAATATGGTATTCAAGCATACATATGAATGTAAAATACTAATATTGATTATTTTGATTTGATAAGGAAATTTATAAATATATAAATTTCTATAGATATCATTATACTTATATTTTCTGGTTGACTATCTAACTGTGATTTTATTTTGGAATTGAAAATTAGGGATAAGTAGGCCTCTGGTTCATTTGATTTTGGAACTAATCCATTATCTACACTAGGTCAGTTCCACTAGATCATGTAAATATCACCAATTTATATTAACCTATTGGTTTGTAATTATCTACACAAAAGTATGGTGTAATGACTATATGGTCACCTGTGACTATTTTTTCTTGTTTTATGCCTGCAATCCTGAACCCTGATGACACACAAAATCAAGAATCAACCTCTTTTTACTTGAAACCCTATATGTCATTATGAAGGATACAAAATTTGAAAAATGAGGGAATTATAATGAACTAATCTAATCTCAATCACCCCCACCTGAAGATTGGTTATTATCTACATATCAAATACTCTAAAGGGGGAAATCAAGCCACACATAGTTCCACCTAGTGTAATTTTGAAATTTTGCTCCTTCACTCTATGTATATAGCTAATGATTGGATGTAGTACTTTAAAAATATTTCCTTAAATTGTATTGTGAGTGATTTATACTTTTATTATGATTTATCCTAGTGATAGATATGCAAAATGGGAAGAATAGGGCATATATTCTCAATGTGTAATAGTGTATAGATGTATAATGGATAAGTGCCAAGTCCATTTTGAATGAGACACTAATTTTTTATATTTGGATCCATTTAAATAATTACTCAAACCATTAACAAAATAATATGATGGTTCAACCCTAAGGATGTGTTTGTTTTTATAAAACATACATTACTTGGAGTGGGTTGGTTCTAATTAGTGTGGGTCATTATTAACTAGTAATAATGACTGTGGCTAGCAATTTTGACTTGTATATAGGTGAAATAGCTAGATAATCTAGATATTTTTATGTAAGATATGTATTAGGTTTTAAATAGATATTGATTTTGTTATAGGTGTATAAAAATATAATGGAAGGATTAACTTATAAGATAACATGAAAGTGTGAGAGGATGGTGAATTCTCAAGTTATGTGTTGTGTGTGTAAACACACAATATTTTTAAACTTTACCATTTATTAATTATTTATCTCTTATAGGAACCTATTAAATTTCAATCTTTATAAGTGCATGCCTTAAATGGTGTAATGGTAAAGGGGTGGGCAAACCATTGGTGCTTTGTAATTTTGTTTGTCAACTTTATCATTATTTAAAACACATTAAAAATCTTGCTTACACAACTTTCCAAGTAATCCAAACCTTATTTATAAATTTTACTAATCATTTATCCATTAAAATATCACCTAACTAAGTAAATACCCTATTTTAGTACTAATTTAGCCATGTTAATCTTTTTAGAAAATATTAAACACACAGTATAGAACTAAGTCAACCTAGACAACCTAATTTGAGGCCTAATGGTAACTTTTTCCAATTAATGGGATTGAGATGGATGATATCGTCTGTTTAAATTATGGAAGGGTTAAGGCATATTCATTACTATAAATACAAGGCTCATTCAATCTAATAGAGAGGAACATTCTTTGTCTCATTATAGTTCATAATTCTACTAAATCTACATTTGAAGAAACTATTGCTTAGGGTTTGGTTTGGAGAGAAGATTACTTGTCTTGTGGGAAGTTTTGGATGCAAAGTAGGAGTATTTTAACCTAGATCTGATTTTTATATTGTGATCCTTAAAATACATAAAAACCTATTGCAAAGCACCATTAGACAAGGGAGAGATTGAGACTTGACACATTCACCCAAGGTAAGTATTCTTAGTGCTTACTATTTTATTTGATTAATAGATATTGTATAAGTAATACATGTTTTGGATGTATAAATCCTTACTTATATTACCTTTATGATTAAATTTAGTGTGTGTGTGTATATATATATATATATATAGGGTTTTTTTATTTAAATAATTATTTTTAGGTGATGTAGGATACCATTTGCATACCATGATCCCTTGATTATTTATTTATATTTAAGCATTCCCCTTTGTGACACAAGATTCGGTGAGAACTAGATTAGTTTTATTTTAAGTACTTAGACCTAGCAAGGGTTATTACATAGTATCATTTTACTAGAGGATTTATAACTCTCTCATTTGGTGATGTGTGGTAAGATATCCATTGGTTAGGTTTAACATATCCAATTTGGTCATGCTCCCAACATGAACATGTATCACAATGGATGTTCGTTGATTAGCTTATCCAATCCTAGATTTACTAAGTCAGGTAAGCTATAGATCTATATTAATTTTTTGAAATCATTTTGGTGAACTTGACATGAATCTAAAATTATATATTTTTGTTTTTTACTTACAATTAACTAGATCAAGCTAGTCAATCAAGTGTTAACATCCTCTACATATTCAAGATTCATAATCAAATAGATCACATCGATCAATCATGTTTGGTATTATGTTCAAAAGTTCCCTTTCTAAAATAAACTAGATGAAAATTGATAATCTAGTATTTTTATCTATTTGTAGTTTTTTCTTCTACGGTAAACTAGATCAAGCTAGTTGATTTAGTCTCTTTTTTTGTTTGTAAGTCTATGGTTTATAATCAATTAGATCAGGCTAGTTGATTTAGTTTTATCTTTTGGTTTGCATGGTTTCATTTATAAATTGAGTCATGTTGGTTGAATTAGTAGCCTTTCCTATTTTATATACTTATCTCTTATAGGCAACTAGATCATGTTGACTAATCTAGTATGGTTTATCATTTTATTAATTTTTAGCTTTCAACAAACTAGATTGGGTTGGTTGATGTAGTTTTATTTTACCACTTTTAGTTTTTAAATTTATAACAAATTGAATCAATCTAGTTGATCATGTTTAACCTCTAATTTTTCATATTTTTTCCTCTAAAAGACTTAATCAGATCTATATAATATAATTAATAATAAAAAATTAGATTATTTAATGAAATAACTAAGTCGATCTAGTTAATCTAATTATATTTTTGAGGTTAATTATAAACAATCTTTGTACTTTCATTTTTTGTCATTTATACTTTATATAAAAATTATTGAGCATTTTAATTTTTAAGTCTATATGTACCAATTTTCAATTCTACCAAACTGTACCACATAGTCAAATAAGTCTACCTAGTTGACTTAGTTCTATGTCTATCTTTTTTCTAAATAAACTAAGTCAACCTGGCTGACTGTCTTTATTTATGGCATGTTTGTAAAACACACTAGATTGACATAAGTAAGACAATTCACTTCCATTTATTATTAATTAATCTCATAGCTGACTACCTATTTATTTACTTTTTTAAATGGCAAATTAGTTTTTGACAATTATTTTTCACCTTTATTTTCACTTTGTCTTGATTTTCATAGAAACTATGCATTGAAAATTTTAAAACTACTTAACTACTATCATGAATGGCTACATGATACTTTGTTTATGGTAATTATCTATAATTTATAGATATCATAGCATTAGGGTCTTCCCCCATACTCATCCATAGTATAGAGATAATGATCTTTAGTTTCCACGTACCTCATAGTATTTTAGAAATGTTGAAACACCTAAATTTTAATTTTGAATTGAACTTTAGGAATCCAACCATATATTTGATTTTATGGTGAATTGGTTAGTAGTTAGCACTGAAACATTACTTCTAACTTACCCTTGAAATTGAGTTTAGTGGGATATGGGAATGATACTTCCTCCATAGTTATCACTATGAAACATTAGGCCGTCACTATCTAATGGGCAAGTAATTATCTTTAAAAGCCTAAAAATCAATTAAAACCTTTTAATATAGGTTTTTTATCTTCTTTTTTGAATAATTAATTATCATTAGTTGTTATATATATATATATATATATATATATATATATATATATATATATATATATATGATGCTTATCATGATCTATTGTATTACAGATTGTATTGATCAGTTAGTAGTTAGCACGAAAACATTACTTCTAACTTACCCTTGAAATTGAGTTTAGTGGGATATGGGAATGATACTTCCTCCATAGTTATCACTATGAAACATTAGGCCGTCACTATCTGATGGTCAAGTAATTATCTTTAAAAGCCTAAAAATCAATCAAAACCTTTTAATATAGCTTTTTTATCTTCTTTTTTGAATAATTAATTATCATTAGTTGTTATATATATATATATATGATGCTTATCATGA
The DNA here is from genome assembly GCA_037957365.1 of Torreya grandis. Taxonomy (NCBI): domain Eukaryota; kingdom Viridiplantae; phylum Streptophyta; class Pinopsida; order Cupressales; family Taxaceae; genus Torreya; species Torreya grandis. The sequence continues at coordinate 2,091,523 of JARHVA010003186.1, forward strand.
TCTATTATATTGCAGATTGTAATTTTTAAAGTAGAAGTAAAACAAACATAAATAGTAAACTATATACCACATAACACAAAATTGTATTAATGTTGGTCAATACAATCTGCAATACAATAGATCATGACAAGCATCAAAATATATAATTTTGATGCTTGTCATGATCTATTTTATTGCAGATTGTATTGACCAACATTAATACAATTTTGTGTTATGTGGTAAATAGTTTACTATTTAGGTTTGTTTTACTTCTACTTTAAAAATTACATAGTTTAAATTATTATTAAATTTTTTTAGCCTGTATAACTAAGTCCACCATCTTGACTTTGAAGGATATCTAGAATCAACTAGATCAACCATAATGATCTAGTATAATCCTATATTTTTCTTATATTTCTCATGTATACAACTAAGTCAATTAGCTCAACTTATTAGGTTGCCCAGAATCAACTATATCGACCATCATGATCTATTATAATATTGTCTTTTGTTTTATTTAGCTTATCCCATTGATTCTAACCTATTTAATTGATTTTATCAAGGATTTTATTCTCTTATATTTTTATCCTATTATTATTCTTACCATCCTAATTGACATAATGGAATCACCCATTATGATCTTTCTTAATAGCCTCAACCCATTTTAAGTGTACAAGTGTTTTTTTCTTCCTAATTTAGCTACCTAAGAAGATAACTCCTTATGAAATAATTACTCTTATACCTCATCTAAGTCAATGGAATGCAACATGGTCTGTATCACTCAAAATAAATATCTATATAACCCTAAATTAAATGGTCATATCTTCAAACTCCATTATTTTACCATTGGAGTAATTGATGCCAACATAGGAAACCCTCCCATAGGAAACATTCCTCTCATTAATCCCAAGGCAACCCTCCATCCAACACCAACATTATATAATGCAACATTAATAATAAAAGTACACCTATATATACAACTCAAATTATTTATCAAATGGTTCAACAAATGAATTTTATGCAAACAACTAACAATTCTCAAATGCTCCAAAAGTCAATCACTTATCATCGTGCCTCAAACTAATCAAAATTTTATTCCTCCACCTGTTAGAGATGCCAATGGTAATATCATCCCTTAACCATCATGTATAAAAAATACTTCAACATATTCAAAATTAACCTTTAACCCCATTCATTTTATCCATTGATATTGTATATATTTATCCAACCATTAAGTATGATGGAAATAAAGACCCTAATATCTTCCTAAAATCATTTGGTAATCTCTATAAGGATTGGGTTCAAACCAATGCATTTTCTACCACTAAAATTTTTGTCAAAAATCTTATATGAGATGATTTATAACGGTATAATAAGCTTCCACAACATTAAAATCTTATATGAGATGATTTATAATGGTATAATAAGCTTCTACAACATTCTACATGACAATTATAAGACCTCATCAATGCTTTAGTAAAATAATTTCAAGAAAATGACCTTCCTAAAAAACTATCTCTATCATTTTATCAATGTTAAGCAATTACCTACTGGATCTACACATAACTTTATCAAAATATTTAAATAATTAACTCATAAAGGTTATTGTAACATAAGTGATGATAATATTTTAAAACTCTTTATTACTGGATTAAAACCTTCTCTTCAATGCAAGATTAGAATCTTTTATCCTTAGAAGAGGCTCTTGATCAAGATAAAATACAATCTTTCCTTATCAACCAATTTGAACCATCTCATAATTTACTTGAGGAATATTTTCAAACTTCAAGTAACACAATCTTTGGCACAAATTTTCAATCTAAACCACCTCTAACTAAAATATGAGTACTCAAATATGACACTTAATTTCCCTCCCACACACCCTTGATGGTGTCTGAAATGAAGAAGCTTTTATCTCCACATAAACCTTTCATCTATAAAAATACTTCTTCCCCATCATGGTATGATACAAATAGCATTTTATTGGTTCCACACTAACATTATTCATTCTCATGAAGCATGTCATGGCATTATAATTTTCTCAATATCTTTCATGTTAGGTGAGGAATTTGACCATGATGCTATGATTATAATATGACATGTTGATTATCTTAAATCTTCTTAAAAGTGTAATTTTATCAAATATACAAATTCAAAATATCAAAAATCTCCTCCCTCAGATTCCTTTATAAAAAACTATAATGAATATGCATATGCCATTGATGCCTACTATGTTCAATCTTATACCATTTCTCAATATGTGAACATAGCTAAAGTCAACTATCACCATAAACCTACTCATAAAGATCCTTTTACAAAACCTAAAAAACAATCCATTTATGATCAACTACTTAAATATATTAATTTTCAATGTGTATATTTTGAAAAATACACTAGTGATGATCCACCTCCACTGACATATCCTAAAATAATTCCAAAAATCACTCGATCTAATCAACCTAAGTCTTTCACTCACTCTTCTAATAAAACTCATTGAAACTTGTTAGATGAACTTAATTTTATGCCTTGTAAAATTCCTTTCATAGAACTAGTAAGAACTTCTCTTTATCATCATAAGTTCTTTATGAAATAACTAAAATACACAAAATAACATTTATCTAATGAATATGAATTACCTCTTGATAAACATAAACCTATATAAGTCCATGATATTGAAACAATTTCTTCTATCAAACTCTCCATAGAATTTCTAGAAGAAGATATGATAAATGATGAAATTATATTTCGATTTGATGATCCACCTCTCTTTATCAAAATTAGAATCAATAACACTCTAATTATAAAAGTATTAGTTTATGAATGATCACATATCAATGTTACCTTTCTTTGGTTAATTAAATAAATTAGTTATTACAAATAAAATATCAAACAAACCTAACTTATGTATCATGGATTTGATAAAACTAACCAAAAACCACTTGGTTGCATTTGAATTCATCTTACTATTATACCAAATATATTAGATACCAAACTTATGGTCCTTAATACTCCCTTATCATAAAACATGAGTTTGGGTCATCCTTGGACTCATTATATGTGAGTTATCACATCTTCTGATAGCCAATGTATCAAATTCATACATAATGGGAAGCATTACAAACATGAGGTTGATCCTAATCTTAGGAGTATCCAACTCCCAAATCCCAAATATTAATATCATATTCCAATTGTTGACACTATGGATTACACCCTTTAAAAGGAGACTCAGCTCCCTTCCTCCACATGACACAATCGAGACATTCCTCTTGTTATGGGTGGAAAACTTGAGGGATAAATCTCTAGATTAGGGGCTAGCTCCCCTTGATGCACCTTGAGGCCCTAGATTTCCTACTACTAACAATGGGGGGTTGGAAAGAGAGAGAGAAATATTAAAAATAGAACCTAACTAATGTAGTGACGCACCAAATTGGTTGGTCTACTCAGCCTTAACCTACACTTTAAACTAGAGAGAAGAAAACATACACTTCATTCAAATGAGAACCTTTCCTACATCAGTGTTTCAATAGGGGATCCTATGGAGATACAAGGAGGAAAAAACTACTAGAGGTGTTCTAAGACACACTATTGGATAGTCTATTCGTTTGTGTCTATACTCTGAGTTGGACACTTCTTGTTGACCTGCAGAGAAGAATTCACAATACACTAGATATGTTGGTATAAACTTATGAAAGCTTTAAAGGAAAATGATGGAGCATAAGATAAGACCATAGACATATGCAAAAGTGCAAGCTCAAATAGAGGTAAAAATATTTTTTTTGATTCAATGTAAATTCTTTAGGGCTTCACCATACAATGCTGAGAGATCCTTCTCAAATGAGAAGTTACAAATATATATATATAAGCTTAAAAATAGACAATTGACAAGTCAAGGGATGGAAACCCATGATGTATTAAACACTTCTACAATGACCAAAATCTCATTCTTCTACCATATCCTTCCAATTACGTATGGGAGAGCCATGTTGTAGGTGTCCAAGTCATTGCCCTCATTGCCCATATTGTCTTGGGCCTGTAGAAGCATGAGATATTTCTTCTAGTAACTGACAAGGCCATCTTTATGTTATGTTTATTGGGCCATGATCTCTTCAATGTTGAGTGCAACTTATTGTTCATTAATGGAAAAACAAGAAAACATGGGTTGCTCCTTAAATGTTCACAATTAATCCTTTTATTGGTTTTCTATGGAGACTATTTTACCTAAGTGCATTTACTCTTCTTGATGATGACACCAGTGCCACCTACCTTGGTTTATTTCATCTTTGGGTTTGTGATTTGACTTATCATGCCACTTGGAGCATTTTTAGATTTTGTTTTATGTGCACATGGCCACATTCTGGGTTACCCACCTCATTTTCCCTTACTCTACTATTTCCCTCTTGTCATGGTAATTTAGGCTCTTAGCACTTATTATTATCTTCTAGGCTCTTTTCTCTGCTTGTTCACTCATTCATTCTCTAGGATATTGGGATTTGAATTACTTCAAACAAAATGTCTGAAGGAATTCTCCTTTGGGTTTGTTACCTTCTGACTTTCCTTTAACGAGCCTTCGGGCTTCCTTTTCTGAGTTCCTTCAAAAAAAATGTCTGAAGGAATTCTCCTTTGATTTTTTTCAATGGCTAGCTTACCTCCCTAAATTTGACATTCATGGGCCCATCATTAGACATTTGAATTCCAATAGCTAGCTTACTACCCTAAAATTGATGTTTATGGGCCCATCACGCACTAGGACAATTCCTTCAGTATTTTAAAAAAATAAACTTTTCTGAAGGGAAAGTGACCCTTCAAAAAGATTTAATTGGTCATATTTCAAAGACAAGTGCCCCCCACAAAGACACCTACCCTTTAGACTTTTGGTCTTTCAATTTTTTTCAGATTTATTGTGAATGTCAAATTTCTTCAGGCAAAATGTTTGAAGGAATTCCTTCAGACATTTTTTTAAAACAATTCTTCCTTGATTTTCCTTCAAACAAAAAGTCTGAAGGAATTATATTTTGGCCTATCACTTTTTTCAAAGGGAAAGTTCCTTTTGGGCTTTTTATCTTGCCCCTTTACTCCAATCGACTGCCCTTCACAAGGGCAATTTGAGCCCAAAGTTACCCTCTGGACTTTTGAAAAGGTCTACTTTGTTCATCTCTTTCCCCCCATAAGGGCTACTTGGCCTTTAAATTTTCCTTTTGGAACAAATGTAAAGGTCTTATTTACTGATTAAGGGCCCTTTGCAAGGGGTCATACCCTTCAAGAATCTTGCAAATGACCCTTTGACTCTTCTACTTGGTCCATTTTCCTGATGAAAAGCCCTCAAAAGTTATTCACTTGTCTTTCAAAGCATCCAAGACCAAAATCAAGGTTTGCAAGTGGATTTACTTATGATTTTTTTACAAGTAAAGTCACCCATCAAACCTGAAATGCACTTGGCAAGCAAAAGAGGAAAACACTTGGTTTTTTCATGGGAAATGGCCTGATAAAGAAAATTTTACATAAGGTAGTTGAGGGATGAACTAGCCATAACATGGATTGAATGAATCTCATAATAAAAAAGGAGGGGGTGCCCAATTTTTCCTATAGGACCAAAAATTTGTCAACACATTTGGTGATTCATAGGGGAAGCATGCCTGCTATGCTTGAGAAGACTGGTGGCCTAAAGGTCCATTGGGTATGGAGTCAGGATGTAGCTTGAAAATTTGTCAACAACCTTGTAAATACATAAGAACCAAAAAATATTTTACCCCAAACAATAATGAAAAACACACACAAAGGCTAAAAATCTACACACATGCATAACAACACTTAGGGAAAATGAGAAAAAGATAGGGAAACTATGTAAATGATAAAAGAAAGATAGTGACAATGCTTAAGATATATCCCATTGACTGGGATATGTAGTTATTCACCATCCAAATTGGAGAGTTGGAAAGGATTATGTTTATTGTATTGGGTGATGACATATGGGCCACTCCACAAGCCATCAAACTTTGTGTGCCTTCCAGGTTTGGCTTGGTCCTTATCCCACTTCAAGACAATGTCACCTTCTAAGAAGCTCCTTAGCATAGATCTCTTATAAAAATGCTTCTTTGTTTGTTATTGGCAACTGGTCATTACATCCATATCTTGGTCTCTTTCTTCTTAAAGCTCCATTAGCTCATAATACCTAACTTTCAGGCTATCACTCTAAACCAATTGCAGCTGATGGGCAAGATCCAAGGCTGGTAACTCAAATAAAATAGGAAGTCTAGCTACCCTTCCATACACAAGTGTGTATGGTGAATTCCCAATCTCCCTCTTTAGAGTGATCATGTCTTCCTAGAGAGATATATTCAAGTTGGCATGCCAAGTCCTTTGATTTTCCTCCATTGTCCTTTTAATGATCCTAATCAGATTATTATTTGTGGACTTAGCTAGCCCATTCCCTTATGGGTAGTAGTTGGAATAAGTTTTGAGATACATGCCATACTTTAACATCCACTCACTTATCTTTGTTCCCAAGAAAGCTAATGCATTATCTAAGATGATTGTGGTTGGGACCCCAAATCTCATTACTATGCCTTCATAGAAGTCTAGGACTGCACTCTCATTGGCCTCTTTAAAAGCTATGGCCTCTACCCATCTTATGAAATAATCCATAGCAGTCAAAACCCACTGGTGGCTAATACTAGAAGGAGGATTGATCACCCCTATGAAATCCAACCCCCATTGCATGAATAGATATTCCACTTGAATAGGATGAAGAGGCATAGCAACTAGTCATTGCTTCCCATCAATGAAATCACATTTTTGACATTTACTCACCCAAGCATGAGTGTCTCTAAACAAACTAGGCCAAAAATAACCAACCCTCATAATCCTTGTAGTTATGGCCTTGAGAGCAAAGTGGCCACTAGTTGGTCCATCATGGAACTCAGATAGTACCCTATCGACTTGGTCTAAATTAATGCATCTCAAGAGTACCCTTGAAAAGTCCTTTCTATATAGAACTCCATAAGCTAGGACACAAGGAAGAGATTGGAGTCTAAAACACCTCCTCTTGGTCTTATCAAGACCTTGTAGACACTCACCAGTTTGAAGGAAATGAACCATATCTTGTGCCCAAATCTTCATGATTGTAGGCATTACTATTACAGCTTCATCATGGAGTACCAAAACATCCTCCTTCAGCTCTTTTAAGTCTATATCAAGGTGTTAACATAGCCTTCTTCCCCTTACTAGCTTGGTGGTCTTGATCTCTACGTCATACTCCATTACTTTGGTGATCCACCCTGCCCTTTTCTCATTCAAGTCTCAACTTAGAAAGAAGTCTTTTACACTAATATGTGGCACCATGATGTGAATCTTGTTTTTATACAACATATGTATGAACTTATTCAGACTTCATATGATTACAAGTATCTACTTCTAAACATATGTGTATCTAACATCATAGCCTTTTAAGCCTTGGCTTAAAAAAGCAAGAGGTTGTTCTAAATTCTCACCATTCACTTGAGTGAGCATAGTAGAGATTACCTTTTCATTTCCAAAGGTGTATATATTGAAGATTTGGAGAAGTCTAGACGAGTCAGGGTAGGAACTTGGGTGATAGCTTTCTTGATGCCTTCAAAGCTCTCTCTTCTCCTTGATATCCACATAAACATCTTATCCTTCCTCAACATGGAAGTTAGTGGTTTGACTAGCTCAAAAAAGTTAGGAATGAATCTCTTAATGAAAATTATTTTGCTAAATAAAATTTGTAGGCCCTTCTTGTGCTTAGGCAAGGACAATGCTAAGATGGCGTGTACCCTTTCTGAATCAATGGACAAGCCTTATTTTGAAATGACATGGCCCTAGATTTTTTCTTCATGGATGGAAAAAACACATTTCTTTGGGTTAAGAGAGATGTTGAACTATCCATACCTCTCAAATATTTGCCGTAGGTGATTCAAATGTTCAGTTGCCTCTTTGGAGAAGATTATCACATCATCAAGATAAACCAGCATAATGTCATTAATCAAACCTTGGAAAGCCATATCCATAGCATGTTGGAAGGTAGCTCCAACATTTGATAATCTAAATGGAATATTCCTATAGGCATATGTTCCCCACTTGGTGGTGAAGGCCATCTTGTATTGGTCACATTCTTGTACCAAGATCTAATTGTATCTAGAGTAGCCATCCAAGAGGGAGAATCTTTCACTACCTATCACCATCTAAAGAATCTACTCCAAACTTAGGAGGGGATAGTGATCTCTTAGTGAGACTCTATTTAGTTCTCTAAAATCCACACACAATATGATCTATCCATTCTTCTTCCTAATAGGGACCAAATTGGCTAACCAAGAAGAGTGTTTGATAGGGAAGATGAACTTGGACTCAATCAGTTTGGTGAGTTCCTTCCTCATGAGAGGCTCAATCTTTGGATTGATTGGCCTTTACTTTTGCATGATGGGTTTGGCACCCTCCTCTAGCTCAATGGTGTGTTGGGCCAAGCTTAGGTCAAAGCCCTTCAAATCACCATACTCTTAAATAAAGACATCAATAAACTCTTAGCATAACATAATGAAAGCATGGTTTTCCTCTTTTGTACATACCTTCCCAAGTGCAAGCAAATTATCCTTATAGATATCTAATCTTTCATAATTTTATTTCTTGGTTGACATGCTTACTTTGTCCTTCTTGAGTTAGTCATCTTCATTGAAGATGCTCTCAAGAGTTACCAAACCTTTGGGAAGCTTGTTAGTCTTTAGTTGAATAATCTACCCATCATATTGCTACTACAATTTGGAATAATTTTTATAAGTGAACTCAACTTCTTCTTGTAATAAAAGTGATATCTACTAGTCACTTTCAAACACCTACTAGTTGGTGACATTGTTTGGTATGGAGGGCCTCACAATCACCTTTAAGTGATGTTTATTCTTGCTTTGTCTCACCCCCTTTTGGATATCAAATTGAGCACCAATTGTTACTAGTCTATCCACATGTTGGTTTTCCTCTCTTGGAATGGAAATGATGTTGAAATTAGCAAAGCTCTCCACAAGGTCCCACACTTTGTGCTTATAAGACTTGAGTAAGGAGTTTTTAGTCAATATTTGACCCCTCACTTAGTTCACAATCAACTCGTTATCTCCAAGTACCTGTAATTCATTGATTCCTCTCTTCCTTACCCATTCTAGTCCATGAATAAGGGACTCATACTTCACTAAATTAAAAGTTTAGGAGAACTAAAACCTAAAATTTGAGAAGTATTTCTCCTTTGAAGGTGAAACTAGCATTTCTCCACCACTAGCTCCCAACTTGCTTCTAGATCTATCAAAGAATAGTCACCACAAACCATAGCCCTCTAGATCTGTCTTCATTAATTTTTTCATGAAAGCATCTTTATCATGCATGAAGTAGACTCCAAGACTAGCCTCTTCAATGAACTTGTAAGGATCATGCTCAAAATTGTCATTTCCCCATTCATCTAGGAGAAGGTCAACAACTCCTATAAAGGAAGATGATGTAGATTGGTCCACCTGGAGCTCTTATTCATCAATAATGGCATAGTTCACATTAACTACTTTAGGCAAGTATGGTTTTAGGTGATCCTTGTGGATGGGATCTAACTCAATCTTCACCTTAGTTCCATACTTTGTCCTAAAAACCATGTAAGACCAATTTGATGCCAAGTAACCACCTATCTTGGATGTAAAATCCATTGATAAGCAAAGAGTGAAGTAAGGAGGAACATCTACCCCTACCACATCATGGGGAATTGAGAAGGTCAAACATGAATGGAAAGGTATATTCAAGCCTCTTGCCACTCCCAAGGTCTTGACTGGTGATCCATCTAACTATAGAACTCTTTTGGTCATTTGCTCATATTTGAGGCCTAGCTTATTAGCTATGCATTTGGACATAATTGAGGTGTTTGACCCACTATCAATGATACAATTATGGACCAAAACATCACCAATAATTATGGATAAATATAAGGTAGGAACCTTATTGTCCTTCTTTTCTTGACCTCCAATGGGAGGAGCCCCATTTACTATCAACACATTATCATTTCTTGCTGGGATAACTTGCTCACCTAGCTCGTGAAATTCCTTTGGAGTATATCCTTTTACCTTGGTAGTGCTAATGAATCCCACAATGAGATGTTCATGTGTAACTTCTTCATCTAGTCTACTATGTTGAGTGAAGGATTTCCCCCTTTGGAGCTCTCCTTGGGGACATTCGTAACTTGTGGTGTAACTTGAGGAGTCAAAATTGCAACCAATGGTTTGTAATTGGGAAACTTTTGACCTAATTATGGTGAATGAGATGTTTTAGGTTCTTGAGCCTCATCTATAGCTCTCCTTTTAGACCTAGTGTTGGCTGTAACATAATCATTCTAGTCATTTATGCTCCCCACATAGTTGACTATGTAGAACTCTCCTTTTAGGTGATTCATAAGAGTGGAATCAGATTGAGTCTCCTACTATCCATCCCAAGTTGTGTTGATGTCTCAAAACTTGAGAATTTGGCTACTTGATCACCTTGTGTGGACATGCTTTGATTTGGTAACTCATTGGCAACCTATTCTTAGCCATGCCCCAAGGGTGGATAATTGGGCTGCTCTTGTGCCAAATTATTTTGAGTGGGGACAAGAGCCTTGGAAGATGAAGGGGCATTTGGGTTATAGCTCTGATAAAGATTGACTTGTGTAATTTGACCCTACCCTTGATTATAATTCTAGAAGGGAGGTCTATTTGTCTACCCAAACTACTAGTAGCCTTGATTTGGCCTATAACTCTAAGCTTGTTGCCTCTTGAGGGCAGCTAAATCATTGGTAACACTATGTAATAAGATCTTAACTTTGTGGAGATCATTTTTAGGGGTATAAGTCATCTTCTCTTGATTAGCCAAAGGAGTTAGAGTGGGTGCAATAGGATAGACTGAGGGTTGTAAATTAGGAAAAAGTGGCATATGAGGTCGAGCTATCTTTCCTACTTGAACAAGGCAATTTTCAATAGCTATGGATATCTCATAAGCAATGGGTAGAATATGTCCACCCATGGACTATATCATGATAACAATGTCACTATTCAGGGCCTCCAAGTAGTAAAGGAAAGCATAGCTTAGGGTTGGCCTCACAAGGATTGGGATTTTGTCCCAAGTCTTTTGGAACCTAGTGTTAAAATCTTGCATAAATTCATGTGGGGCTCTCTTCATGGTGGTCAATTATTTAGCTAGATATAAATGGTCACTTTTTTCCCCAAACCTATTTGTCAAGAGGGTCCCTAACTCATTCCATGAGCCAACTAAGTTCATAGGCAAGGTTCCATACCAGTCCAAAATTTTCCCTTTGAAGGACAAGGCTAGTAGTTTGATGGCTACATTTTACTCCGTCATATTATGGATGTTGCAGAGGTTGGCTATGTTTTTGATGTGCTTGATAACAGTGATTGGGCCCTCTCGACTAAATGGAGGAACAATTTTGAGAGCTATCCTTGGAATTGGGTCATACTACTGAAGGTTCAAGGGACTTTGAATATTGAAGGCCACAAAAGGGAAATCCATGGCTATGAAAGGATTTAACTAGGGTCTCCTTGAGTAGGTGTGTTTTATGGCTAGTTTGAGAAAGTGGTTTGCTATATAAGGATGAGTAGTTGCAAACCTTAGAATTTTTATTGAGTTCAAAGCTAGCTCAAAAATTCAAAAGGGACACCCTTAGAAGAAGATCTTGTAGTGACCTTTGGCATGGGATTCTAGGTTGATCATTAACCAGAGACTAAGTTCCTAAATGGAGTCACTTGGTGCTAGATTATAGCTCCTTCTTTTTTATTTTTTACAATATCAAAATCAACACCAATCCTGAAACTTGTAGGACTTAGGAATTAGTCCCACTAGGCATGCTAAAAACTATTGACATTGTGGATTTCACCCTCTAAAAGGAGACTCAGCTCCCTTCCTCCACACAACACAATGGATACATTCCTCTTGTTGTGGGTGGAAAACTTGAGGGATGAATCTTTACATTAGGGGATATCTCCCCTTGATACACCTTAAGGCCATAGATTTCCTACTAATAACAATGGGGGAGTGGAAAGAGAGAGAGAAATACTAAAAATAGAACCTAACTAATGTGGTGATGCAGGAAACTGGTTGGTCTACTTAGCCTTAACCTACACTTTAAACCAGAGAGAAGCAAACATACACTTCATTTGAATGAGAACATTCTTGCATCAGTGTTTCAATAGGGGATCCTATGGAGATACAAGGAGGAATAAACTACCAAATGCATTCTAAGATACACTATTGGATAGTCTATTCACCTACACATATACTCTGAGTTGGACACTTCTTGTTGACCTGTAGAGAAGAATTCATAATACACTAGATATGTTGGTATAAAATTATGAAATAATTAAAGGAAATGATGGAACATAAGATAAGACCACAGACATATGCAAAAGTGCAAGCTCAAATGGAGGTAAAAAAATTTCTTTTGATTCAAGGTAAATTCTTCAAGGCTTCACCATAAAATGCTGAGAGATCATTCTCAAATGAGAAGTTACAAATATATATAGAAAGCTTAGAAATAGATAATTAACCAATCAAGGGATGGAAACCCATACTATATTAAAAAAATTTACAGCAACTACAAGTCCATGTTGTTTTATCCTTCCAATTACATATGGGAGAGCCATGTTGTAGGTGTCCAAGTCACTACCCATGCTGTCTTAGACCTGTAGAAGCATGGGATATTTCTTCTAGTAACTGACAAGGCCATACCCATGTTGTGTTAAATGGGCCATGCTCTCTTCAATGCTAAGTTCAATTGGATATTCATTAATGGAAAAATAAGAAAACATGGGTCACTCCTTTAATGTTCACAACCAATCCTTTTATTAGTTTTTGGTGGAGACTATTTCACCTAAGTGCATTTACTCTTCCTGTTGATGACACCTATGCCACCTACCTTGGTATGGTTCATCTTTAGGTCTATGATTTGACTTGTCACGCCACCTAGATCATTTTAAGATTTTGTTTTATGTGCATGTGGCTACGTTTTGGGTTACCCACCTCATTTTCCCTTACTCTTCTATTTCCCTCATGTCCTACTAATTTAGGCTCTCAGTGCTTATTATTCTCTTCCAAGATATTTTCTTTGCTTGTTAATTCATTCCTTATTTTAGCTCTCAAGCTTTGAATTCCTTCAAACAAAATTCTTGAAGGAATTCCTTCAAGAATTTGGTCTAAAGGAATTCTCATTTAGGCTTGTTACCTTTTGACTTTACTTTGACGAGCCTTCAAGATTCCTTTTCTGAGTTCCTTCAGATAAAATTTATAAAGGAATTCTCCTTTGATTTTTTTCAAAAAATATCTTACCTTCCTAAATTTGATGTTCATAGGCCCATCATCAAACATTTGAATCCCAACAGCTAGCTTATTACCCTAAAATTGACGTTCACAGACCCGTCACCCACTAGGAGATTTAAATGGTCCTCTTTCAAACCTAAGTGCCCCTCGTAAAGACACCTACCCTTCAGACTTTTGGTCTTTTGAATTTTTTAAGACTTTTTATGACTATCGAATTTCTTTGAACAAAATATCTGAAGGAATTCCTTCAAAAATTTTGTTTGAAATAATTCTTCCTTGACTTTTATTCCTTGGTTTTCCTTCAAACAAAAAGTCTGAAGGAATTCTCTTTTGGCTTGCCACTTTTTTTGAAGGGCAAGTTCATTTCAGGCTTTCTGTCTTGCCCCTTTGCTCCAACTGGCTGCCCTCCATAAGAGTAATTCAATCCCAAAGTTACCCTCTAGACTTTTGAAAAGGTCCACTTTGTTATCACTTTCCCCCTCATAAGGTCTCCTTGGCCTCCAAACTTTCCTTTTGGAATAGATGTAAAGGTCTTGTGTGTCACTTAAGTGCCCTATACAAGGGTATATACCCTTCGGGAATCCTGCAAATGACCCTTCAGCTCCTCCATTTGGTCTATTTTACTGATGAAAATCCATTTGAAGTAATTCAATTATGTTTCAAAGCATCCAATACCAAAATCAAGGTTTTTAAGTGACTTTACTTATGAGTTTTTAATAAGTAAATTCACCCATCAAACCCAAAATGCACTTGGTAAGCAAAAGAGGAAAACACTTGGTTTTTTCATGGGAAATGGCCTGATAGAGAAAATTTTACATGAGGTAGCTGAGGGATGAACTAGATATGACATTAATTGAATGAATCTCACAATAAAAAAGGAGGGGGGTGCCCAATTTGACCTACAAAACCATAAATTGATCAACACCAACTATCACCCACATCAATAGTCCTCATCTTCTTGAATTTTTTAATATGCATTTAAATCTACATGTAACTCTCAAAGAATCAAATGATGATGAACCTAATGAATTACAAAAAATTTACAATACCACTTGATTACCTCCCTATATTACATAGTTTCTTCCCCATTCTCTTATTCCATGATATCTAACCATTCCTTTAATATATGATTCTATTGATATCCCTCCATCATGTAATGCAAATGAAGCCTCTTACACAAAATATGAATTTTCTTGCAATGAATACGAGGTGGCCAAACTCTTTCAAGATCCCTTAGCTATGTATCCTCAAACTTTTATTAACATGAAACTCTTCACTACTGATATTCTAATTAAAATAAATACATGTGATATATCTCAATCCTATGATGATACCTACATTCTAGCACAAGCTCAGTCATGAGATATAGATGTGTTAGATTATCAAAATACATTAGTAAAATGCATGCCTTGAATCATGATGTTCATGTCATTCAGATATCTTTTAACATTGAATTAAAACTAGAAGGTTATATACCACCTATCAATGTATCTTTGATAGATACTCCTTGGGTTGTATAAAAAATTAACCAATATGATCTAATCCAACCCTTAATGCCTAACTACACTTATCAAAGCAATCTACTCATCCAACATCCATTAACCTCAATTTATCCTTTTACTTAACACATTTTTATGTCTACTATCCATAATCTAATAACCTTCGATGTTATTACTTCTCCCATTATATTGATACTAGATTATATTGAATAAACTCACACCCCTACACCAAAAATTACCTTAGATGAAATAATCTATAATTGTCAAACAAATACATTCCAAATTTGATAGTCCATGCAACCAAATTTTGGATATTGAAGTAGATGTTGAATATTATGGAAATTTACCTATGCTTCCTACTAATGAATACATATTATAATTTCTCCATGCTATGAAGTCTCAAATCCCACACCAACATTGTAATCTAGGTCATTTTGAGAGAAAAATTCATATTTTCAATAACTTCATTTCTAGTATTGACTTTAACAAACATCTTGTTTCTTTAGTCCCTCCTGCTCCCTATCATTTCTAAGATGGAAATGCTATGCTTATTGAATAAACTATATAAATTAATTATGAAACTAATACTATTCCTCAACCCATTCTTCTCTCTAAATAAATTTGTCTTACAAAATACGATAATTTAAGTCTATTCTTCAATAAATATTATAAGATTTAGCATAGTCATATGAATATATGCTTGACATTGACCCTAGTATTATGTTCCATAATATCATAACTTATCTTGACACAAAACCCATATACAAAAACATCATAAATTACCTCCTGAGGTTTATACCCTCTGTCACAAAGAGATCATCAAATTCTTAGATGTAAAATTCACCAAACCTATAGATTATTTAGAATGGATTTCCAACATTATTCATGTACAAAATAAAGTCACCATGGTTGTTTTTATCTATATAGATTTTCATAATATTAACTTAGTTTATCCCAAAGATAAATTTCCTTTACCATCAATTGATGCCATCATAGATTCCACCATTGGTTATGAAATGTTATCTCCTGTGGATTGTTTCTCGAGATATAATAAGATTAACATCACTCCTGAAGATCAACATAAAACCATGTTTACAAAAAAGTTGGGCACTTATTGTTACATTAAAATGCCTTTCACTGTAAAAAATGATGGTGCCATATATCAATGTGCAATGACCCATATATTTCATGATCGCATACACAAAATTATTTAAATATATGTAGATGACCTTATCACAAAATCTAAGCATCATGAAAATCATATTATTTATATTTCTATCATCTTTGATCATCTCATTAAATACAAAGTTAGACCAAATGCTTAAAAATGTGTTTTTAGTGTCACCTCTAGTAAACTCTTATGTTTCCTAATTTTTAATCTAGGAATTGATGTTGATATAGATAAAATAAAATTTATTGTCAACATGCCTATTCCTATATCTATTTTAATTACAAACATACCTTTGTAAACTCATATCAATTTGACAATTTGTTCCTTATATGTCCCCTTGTATTTAGTTCATCAATCCCCACTTAAGAAAGGTATAACTCTAGAATGGACTAATTTATGTCAAAAATAATTCAATAACATTAAATAATCACTCCTAAATTCTCCCACTCTTTGATATCATTTTAATGATCAGCCTCTCATCTTGTATACTTCTTCTACCCCAATATCATTTGGGTGAATGCTTGCCAAAAAATATGAAACAAGTTATGAATATGCCATATATTATATCACCCACACCTAAATATATTATGATACATGTTATACCAAATTTGAAAATGATTGTCTCACCATTTATTTTAAAGCTAAAAATCTTTGCTATTACATGATTTATCAAAAAAATTAGGTCATCATCCATTCTAATCCTCTTCATCATTTATTCTCAATAGATTTCTTATTGAGTGATAGAATTGGAAAATGGATGGTCCTTTTGATGGAATTTGATTTACAAACCATTACATATAAACTAGTTAAAGGCCAAATCATTGCTAACCATCTCATCATAGCTCCTATAGCAACCACTGATCATATTAAATGCACTCTTCTCAATGAATAAATCTTGTACATTAATGGTCTTAGCCAAGTTATTTCACTCAAATATTATTTCTAAAATTTTATAGATGGCATTAAAATAAATAATCTTGATGAACTAGACACTACCATTTCTAAACCAAAATCCAAAATTACTATTGAATAACTACCTGAAATTATAATTGACCTGCATGAAGATAGTCAGACACTTCATTTTGATGGTGTTAAATGTCTTCAATGAGTTGAGGAATGATGTGTCTTAGTTTATCCTCATGGAAAAATCATTCCTCTTGCCTTTTGATTAACCTTTGATGTTACCAATAACATAGATGAATATGAATCTCCCATCCTAGGCATGCAATCCACTATTGAATTAGACATCCATTACTTGTATGCCTTAGGTGACTCAAAAAACATGTGTCATAAAATAAATGGTGAATACCAATGAAAGAGTGAAAATATCATATATTATCATCAAATTACTACCATTCTTGCTCAATAATTCAAATCCTTAACCATAGAACCAATTCCATGAGAGTAGAATACAATAGCTGACTCACTTGCCTCATCTACCTCTCTTTTTAACCCTTATCAAACTCTTCATGATTTCAAATTTCTCATACACATACTCAAATCACCATATTCATTACCATCCATGATTATTTCTCTTATCTTCTATATTGATGCTATAACTATCCAATAAAGCTCATGGTATAAAAACATCATACAAGTTATCAAGCATCATACTTATATTACTAACATTGATTCTCAAAAAAAAACAAAATTTGTAAAAAAGCTTATAAATATGTCTTACGACTTGATGTCCTATATTATAATAATACTGAAGGCATTTTTTTCCATTATGGAACACAAAATAAATTTCCTTCTCTTCTCAAACAAACACATCATATAATTTGTGGTGGTCACTGCAATGACAAAAATATGGCTTGCAAATTCATATGCATGGGATACTAATGGCCCACACTTACAAAATATGCCATAACATTAAAAAAAATTAATCCCTAATAATTCCATGCCAATATTATCCACTCTCCCCTAGCTAAGATTCAAACATTAGAATCTCCTTGGACTTTCTCCATGTGGGGATTAGATCTCATTGGTAAATTACCTCATTTCCAAGATGGTCATGTCTTCATCATCATAACCATAGAGTATTTCACTAAGTGGGTTGAATCTATGTCCCTTTTTAATGTTATAGGTATCACTATATCCAAATTTATACTTGATCAAATCATTTATCTATTTGGTATTCACAACACCATTATTTATGACAATGGTGAGAATTTTAAAAATAAAGATATGAAATAATTATGTGCTAAATTAAAAATAACACACAAATTTTCCATGACTTATCATCCTAAATGAAATGGACAAGTACATTCCACTAAAAAAATTCTTATTAAAATCATACTTAACAAAATTTGAGATTATCATTCTAACTAACATCTCAAACTTTTCTCTACACTTTGGGCTTATTACACTAAATTCATACTACCACTGGGGTAACACCATTTTATTTAGTACATGGTTTTGAATTTATATTACTTAATGAATTTTAGATACCATCTTTATGTATCTGTCTTCACAACATTATTCCTGATGAAGTACTTTGTGAAGCCCATATACATGCTTTAAATGTTCTTAATGAATGTTGTATGGGTGATCTATAACATAAATGATCATATAAATCCTAAACTTCCAAATAAAATTAAAAAATTATCAAAGTTATTACTTTAAATGTTGGTGAATTAGTCCTTAAATTATATTATACCCATATAAAGAAGGCAAGTATGCTAAAAATAGTGGGGTCCTTATCTAGTTAAAGACATTCCTAGTCCTAGTACTTATAAATTGTAAACTAGTGAAGGATATATTTTTAGAGAACCCACTAATGATCAAATTTTAAAAAAGTATTTTTATTAGATTATATTTTTCAATACTATTTTTATATTACATTATCTTTCATATGTCTATATATACTACGGTTCAAGCACTTCTTGTAGGTTTTTCAAAGCTTCTCACAGTATATCATTACATCAATTTTAGTATCCTTAGTTCTTATCATCTATCCTTTGGTATATATACATTCCTTCATATATTAATTAATGATTTTCATCATAATACCATGGATAGGGCCTGACCATCCTCATACATATGTTCTTATTTTTCTTTCATTTCATCGATCAACATTCATGTCTCCTTAGAGTAATTAATTTCTCGCTTGATTTTTACACATCACTTTTTGTGAGTTTTAGTGTAAGAGCTTAGATAGGACCATGCATTCCTCACAAAATCTCATTATGTACTTAATTTTTACACCTCCTTGGTTTTCATTTTATGAGTTACAATGTAAGACTTTGGATAGTACCAAGCCTTCCTCACAAAACCCCATTATTTACTTCCTTTTTACCTCTTTGGTTTACCTTTTGTGAGTTTCAATGTAAGACCTCAGATAGGATCAAACCTTCCTAAAAATTATTCATTTTATAAAATCACTTTTGTTTTCAACCTTGGATAAGTGTCTTCCCTAAAAAATAAGGTAATGGTTGAGAATTGTGAATTCGTACTCTTAAAATCAGAAATATTCTTTTATGGTAACAAATATATCAAACTATTCTCTTATCTACATTCAATTACATTATACCTATGAGTATGATTCATACTTGAATGCAATTATACCATGTTTACACCACATAATTTATTATGTTATGAGGTAACTCAATCATAACATGTTCACTTCCATTTTACCCCAATCCATTCCAATATGGGCACACCAAGGTTAGTTTCAAGATATCACTCTTATCTAGCATGAAAGTGCAAGAGTCTTAAACAACATGCCCTCTAATTTATTTTCCCTAGCCACAAATTTTAAGCTCTCTTGTGATAGTCATTTTTAAAACCCATGTTTGGTTTTCAAAATTTTTATGGAGGAGGAAAAGATAAAATCCATAAAATTAAAAATCCAAATCATTAAAACAAAAGGCAATGATCAAAAAGAAAAAATAAAAATGTCAAAAGTTAAAATCGCAACAAAAGACATGATTATTATCAAATACATATTCCATCCTTGTTGAATCTCAAAATCCAAAATTGGCCTCATGATATATCCAAGGTCCATTGGGGTGTGGTAGGCTAGTATATAAGGTTACAAGGTCTCATAATTTCAAAAATATATTTATATTTCCAACCTACTTTCTCACACAAGTACCAAATATTTGTAGTAGACCAATGACTCTATAAGGGGCCCTAAGTAATGATGAATATGTTGTGGGAAGGTAGGTCCATTTTAATTTTATTTCATGTATAAACTTTATGAGATGATATTCATACCTCACTAGTTAACCCAAATTTGTGTGGATAGGATATGTTTTGTAGAGTCCTTAATGCCAAATGTCTTTTTATCTTGAAATTTTGATTTTAATGTCTTGTTTATAATAAATATTATTCACCTTGGTGCCACCTTAATTTCCACTCCACCAATTTCATATCTCCCCTTGATAGGTAAGTTTATTTCCAAATATTTTTCCAATTTTTAAATTCCCTATTCTTCATCTCTTTCAGGCAAGCTCAAAATGTTCTAGTTCATCTATCATTATAATAAAAGTTACATATTTGACTAGCCATGAGATACTTTATTAATCATTTCCTTATCCTTCTCAAATTTCCATTGGTTACGATTAAGACTCATTAGTTATTTTTCAACATTTTTATGAACCATTTCACGTCATTTATTTTACATTCCCATTCAACTTTTCCATTATTGATTAAGAACAAAGTATTATTTCTCTTTGATTAATGTTGTCTACATTTCTATTATTTTTCTATATTATTTTGAGTATGGATTTTTACTTATCTTACATTGATTTTAAATCCATTATTTTAGTCTCATGTGTCCTTGGTTTTATCTAGTTTGCTAATTTTATTACTTATGATGCATTTGTTGATTTTGTCAGTCATTCAGTAGCATTGTATTTTTAGTTACCTTACTCTCATTTTTATCTATTTTCCTTGGTATTTTGGTTCTAACTTATCATGTTTCATCCTATATTAATAATTTTACAAGTGACATATTTAATTATGTAAGTGCTCATTTACTTTGATTTTCCTATGATTATTTATTTTTACTCTTTAAAATTGCATCCTAAGGGTTTGTCTAGATAATTTAAATACACCCTCCAAAATCAAGACTATAAATAAAATATAAACCATTCAATGATAAAGGTAAGCCAAGGTATGTATATGACACTTTAAACTATTTCTAAAAATTCCTTATTGTCATCTATTTTCTACTTTCTATGATAATGTATTAAATCAACATTGTGTATTTCTATGTTATTTCTCAAAGCACCATCCCATGTTACAACTACATGGCATGTAATAAGATTAAATTTGGTAATATGTATGCACACAATATTTTTAAACTTTATAATTTACTAATGTTTTATTTCTTGTAAGAACCTATTGATTTTTTATCTTTCTTAGTGAAATATTTTAAAGGGTGCACCAAAAAAGGGTTGGGTGGATCATTGGTGATTTAAATTTTTTTTTCAAATCTATCATTATCTAAAACCCATTACAAATCCTACTTATCCAACTCCCCAAGAAGTTTAAACCTTGTTCTCACATTTACCTAAGCATCTGTCCCTTAAAATAACCTCTAACTAAGAAAATACCCTCTTTTCATACTAAGTCAGTTAGGTTGATCATATTAGAAAAGATTAAGCACATGTTATAGAGCTAAATCAACTTGGCCAATTTAGTTTGAGGCTTAATGATAACTTTTTCAAACTAATAGGATCAAGATGGCCAATATTTTAAACTAAATTTTTGGAAGCGTTATGGCTTATTCATTGTTCTAAATACAAGGCTCATTTCAATCCAATATAGAGGGACATTCATTTTCACATCATTAAATTTTACAATTTACTAAATCTACATTTGAAGGATCTATTGCTTAGGGTTTGCCTTGAAAAGAAGATTACTTTATTATAGAAAATCTTAGATGCAAATGAGGAATATTTTATCCTTGAAATGATTTCTATAGTGTGATACTTAAAATCCAAAAAAACCTCTTGTAAATCACTATTATCCAAGGGAGAGATTGAGATATGATAGGTTATCCCAAGGTAAGTTTCCTTGACTCTTGATATTTCATTTGATAGATAGATATTTTACAAGTAATATGTGTTGTGGATGTATAAATACTTGCTTAGCTTAACTTTATGCTTAAACATAGTATAAAAATAGGGTTTTATTTTCTTTCCATATTTCAATTTAGGTGATATAGGCCCCCATTTGATTACCACAATTCCTTGATTATTTACTTATGTTTAACCATCCCCTTTGTGCCACAAGTTTTTGGTGATCACTAGATTGGTTTTATTTTATGTACTTATTCCTAGCTAGGGTTATTACATAGTGTCATTTTATTAGAGGCTTTGTTTAATCACCTTAAATTTTTATTTGGAGGTTAAGAGTGTCACTTGAATTAGCATATCCTTAGCTTAGCCGTAGAACTATCCTAGAGCTTTTGTCACATTTTTTAGTCATTATGCAAATCATAAATAGTTATAGTTAGCCAAAACATAATCCTAGGATATATTTCTTAGATCCTAACCCATTTTTATTAGTATTTTTCTAGGTGGTCATTATCACCACATGTGGGACACTACATCCACATGGCACTAGTGTCCCCCATTAGGCACTACTGTCCTTTTCCCTAACTCTCCCAAATGGATACTTTTTAAAATGTGTGTCCCTCCTAAGGTCATCCTAAGCATATTTTATTATCTGTATAAGCTAAAAATTTCTATAAATACAAGTTTATTTGATATTTATTCACTATATGGAAAATAGATATAAAATCCAATTAAAATAAAATATAAGTTGATAAAAATTTAGGTACTTGATCCCTATTCTGCCTTACTTCTAAATACTACCATCAATAGTATCCCTAAACATAGATTTCAAAGATTTAAAAGCTCAAAAATTCAAGGCTTCCAATTCCACTCTCATTATAGCATTCACTTGCCCTTGCATCCAACACTAAGTGGGAGCACTACATCAAGCTTAATCCCTCTTTGGAGAATTGGTATGTAGTAAAATATCTTCACAATATGGTGTTGAGGATGTCCAACCTATCTTACTAATAAATACACAATTATTTCTCATGCCATAATTTCAAGGAGGATTATGGTTTGCACACTAATTTTTTTTTATCCAAGCATAACATAGAGTTCTATACTTCTTGTATAAACAAAACCTAAAAACATAGGCATGGGTACTCCTAAAAAAATAATAGTCTTGCAAAGAGGACACTAGTGCCACTTTGAGGACACTATAATAACATGGCCCTACTTTCTATGTGGGGAACTATAATAAACTAAAATTTCACCCTATCTAGAGGTAGGAGTGTTTAGGTCTTACTTCCAAGCCTATCTCAACATGGGACTGACCCTAGGCTGTGGGTATCCTATAATATGGTCAGACCTCTAAGATTTTTAATGAGGCTAGATCTTATGATACATAATTTAGCTCATTTCCACACTACTAAAACCTGCTAATGATTAGGGATAATGGAGAGAGAGAGAGAGAGAGAGAGAGAGAGAGAGAGAGAGAGAGAGAGAGAGAGAGAGAGAGAGAGAGAGAGAGAGAGAGAGAGAGAGAGAGAGAGAGAGAGAGAGAGAGAGAGAGAGAGATAACATGAAAGGGAAACCTAAGCTGACATCGATGATGCACATAATTTATGGTTTGATCCACTCTATTTGACTCTTAAAACACTAATGAAACAAGCACAAGACTAGATCTAAGATTCCAATTATCTGACATGAATTAGTATTTCATGAAGAGGTTCACCAAATGATCTAAGCTAAGGGAAATGATGGAGAGGTATAAAGTAAGACACTAACCAATCACAATATCCACATGTGGGCTTCAATCAAGGGATGTAGAACACTAAACATGACCTACATAATAAAATGAACTAGTAACTAGATGAGATCATGACTTGGCAAGGGAGAAAGCTCTACCACATATGCAAATATAACATGTACACACTATACCAGAATAATAAAATCTAAAATATAGTCTCCTATTCATTTTAAGAGGTTACAAGATCCATCTTGGTAGAGTTTGGTCATACTCAAGAGAGGGTATAGAGAAAACATATACTGGATCCATTTTTTGGCTCAAAAGCCTTTATATATAGCAAAAAGAGATAGAGAGAGAGATGGGAATAATGGGTGGGAGAGTGGAGAAAGGATAATCATTTGGTGGTAGCTCATTGATTGCTTTTTTGCAAGCATGTCTTGATTAACAAACTAACCTATTTTTATCCCAAAAGTCCTCAAGATTTTCTCATTAGTTGATGTATCCCACTAGAGACAAGGGTTTATTATGCATGATGACCTAGTCTATTTAAAAGGAATACATTCTCCTTAATTGCCTCTTTAACTACTAGTTCACCACCTTGGGACCCTAAGTCCACTTGACTTATTTATGAGGATCAAATCCTTGAATCTTGAAACTAATAATGCCATGCCATGGATGGTATTTAGTACCTACTTTATTGATGATGGGCCCTTTTGCATTAAATGTCTATGTCATAGGTTCATCTATAGACAAAAAACTAATCTAAGGTTGTTGGTTTTCCTATAGTTTCCATATCAATATGGACCTATAGAATATATATCACTTTTCTATTTTATAATAGGTCTAAATAGACCCATTCTATCTTTGTAGGAACCAAAATCTTATATATGCATACACAGATCCTTCTTAAAATAACAAACATTGTTGTAAAAATAGCCTTACTCAAGAAAAAATACACCAGAGTTCCATATTTAGCCTTTGGTGATCCATAGATGTTCCTTATATCTTACTACATTAGTGTGTCCCTTTAATATCATTGGATCAAGCTTTAATGGTGGTGAATACCCTTTGAAAATGTTGCCCTATATTAACCTTGATCATGTGTTTGACTCCCAAGAACTCCCTTTAATTTTATTAGTCATTTATACCTGAATTAGCTTATTAAAATATTAACCTTTCTTATGGTGTCTGATCAAGATGTATGAGTTAACATGATCCCTCGAATTTGTCTTTGACTTGTCAACTTTATCCAAGATTATACCACGTGTCAAACATGTGTTAGTTATTAGGATTTGTTGTTAGTCTACTAGCCTCATGTGCTTACACCATATGTTAAACTCTCAATCCCTCTGACTATTTGACTCTTCATTGACCATTGGATTAGGATGTATAATGCAATATGGACCATTAGATCGATTAGGACCCACTATTTAAAATCTGATAACTAGTTTATGAGCTTAAAATTGATTTACTCACTCCCATCAAATGAAATTTTCATGGCCATCATTGGAATTTGCATGGGCATCAAATTTAAGATGAAAAGAGTTGGTCTTGATTGATCTTAAACTTGAAATTAACATTAAAATCTTATGTTTTAAGTCCAACTTTGAAGGCCTATAACTTGAAAGGCAAACGTCATAGAGGCACCAAATTTTAAGAGATGTTATTGAGACTAAAAGGGACAAACCCATTTGATATGATAGTCTTGAGTTATTTCCAAATATGTATATAAAATGATTAAGTTTATTAGTTCATTCATTCTTGAATGACATCCTGACAATGGTCTAGTTCATTTGGCTAATTATGGGAAACTTAGCAAAATTTGAGGAGCCAACTTTGAACATGCATAACTTCTAGTGCACTTTGGCAGATGATCTAAAACTTAGTACAAAGAAACTAGGGACCAAGATAAATAAACAAATATGATCATTTTTTCTTGAGACTACCACATGTATGAGATATGGCCTCATTAATATGCTCACTTGGCTCTATTTGAGCTTCTTCAAAAATGGATAAGTATGGAAACTTAGTGGATTTTGCCTGAGAGACCATCTTCATATATTTTGATGCACTTTGACAGATGACCAAAAACATAGTGCATATGTTCTTGGGACTAATGTGAACAAATACATATGACCAATTATCCCTAACTCATCCACACATGGAAATTATGATGTCATTAAATTACCTACTCAAAATTTATGCCACTAGACCCACATGTCAAGAAGAACACAATAAAGAACCAAATGAATGTTATGTAACTCCATACTCATCTCAAGCACTCTTAAAATCCCATAAGATCTATACAAAACTTTATACCTATCCCAATGAATTTTGATCCATTTCTTTATCAAACCATGCAAGAGCTTCATATGTTGTCCAAAATTGGCCAACATCTTTGGTGACTCATAGGGGTTGCATGCCTATCTAGGAAAAAGAACCCAACCCATGTGCCTATTCTAGTCCATTTGGCATGGAGTCTCTACTTGGATCCAACATAATGATTTGTATTTGAAACTGGTTACCAATCCTACTCTAACATCTCTTAGAAATAAACACAAAGACAAAAACGAACAAAATAGAACAGAGTGCCCAAGGCACTTATTGAAATGGAAACTAACCTAGAACAAAATAGGGAAAACAAACAAAATGTGCTATAAATAATGCTTAGATGAAATCATGAAAAATATTATAATATGTACATGGCTTCAATCTACAAGTATTTTCCATCTGGGTCAAATAGGAAACTATTTTGCGCACTTTGGAACTTTGAAGCATACTTGCCTTTTTTTTATAGCTCTCTTCTATAGCTATGATCAATTGGATGTTCATGTCTTCTTATGGAAGTAAATTTCTCCTCTACTACCAATTTTAGATGCATGAATTATAGACATGATTCCAATACCCAATCATACTCTTTCCAAAATTGTGGACTTTGCAAGAACAACTTCAGTTCTTCCTCATTCCTAAACTATTGATCATGAACATAGAGACCAATTTGATGTGTCTCTTTTGACATATCTATAAGGTTGACCTCTAAGTGATATGGACCTGATATTATAACTTCTTGGGACTATTTGAGCTCATTTTCAGCTTCCAAGAGTAGAGAGATGTCTAAATTTGGAGAGAAAATTTGATAACCAATTCAAACATGTCATGTCTTAAAATCTCAAACATGTCATGTCTTAAGAGAAAAATTACCTCTTGATTGATGATAACACTCTTCTTATCCTATAATGGACCAGATTAAAGTAAGTAAAAAATTAAATGAAAGAATCAAACAAATTAGAATATTTTTTCTCATGAAGCTACAGTTTAATTGGATCCTTTTCAAACTGAATTACAGAAACAAGCACATCAGTTTCTTGACCACAAACATGAGGCCAAAATCCTTATTTTTACATCTTATATTGGTCAATCAACACTTCTTCATTTTCAATATCAAGATTATGACTAAGCATGCTCTCAATTTTAACTTTTTCTTCACCTACAAGCTCTTATCCTTCATGATAAATGGTAGATTCTGTGTTATAAAAGAACTCATGGAAGAAATCATTAACTTACCTAATTGGGACATCCTTATCTTGTACATCAATAAATTCCTCCTCATGTACATCAACAACTTCTTCCTCATGTACTTTTATCTCAACCTCTACCTCATCTTTTTCTTACACTTGATCCATCTTTGCATCATCATGGAAAATCAAAGCATGTTTGTGCTTGCCAAGAGGTGTCCCAATCATGATTTCTTTTTTTTGGTCACTCAAGTACCCTTTATTTCCTACTTCTTTAGCTGCATCTTCTTGGTTTGCCTCACAAAGGAGAGGTTCTTTCTCAAAGAAGTGGCATAGTAGATCCTTGAAAATATTTAACAAGATGAGAGAGATCTAAATAAGTTACCATATGGTACATGATTTTGATCTTAAAGTTTCTCTTCTTGGATCACCTTCACCTCCTCTTCCTATTTTTTTGCCTCTTGAATGGATTTCTAAGAAGGAAAATATCTGGGCTTTTGAGGGGAAAGGATTAAAGGTTGTATGGTCTCTTATTTGACTTCCATAATCACCACTTCCTCCTTCTACATACTACTTTGAATGGATTTCCAAGATGGAAATGTCCTAGATTATTGAAGAGGGGAGGGAGGGGATTGAGTGACTTTAGATTTTCTTGACTTCATGATTTATTTATATGATGGGAAAGATAGAAGTTCTCCTTTTATCTTATGATTCTAGTTTTCCTCCTCTTTCCTTTTTTTCAGCCCCAACTCTTTGATTTGCTTTGCTATATTCTCTTAGAAGATCTTCTCTTTAAGGTGGTCAGTGACTTTGTGAAGATAAGGAACACAAGAAGATTATTAAAGAGGGGTGAGAGAGGTTTGTAGAGGTTCAAATCCTTTTTTATCTTGGGCCTTCAAATCTAGATTTTCTTTACTTTTCCCACCCCATGACTTCACCACTTTATTCTATCTTAGAACCTTGAAGGACTTCATAAGGGGTTATTGATAAATTATGGATTCTTGAATCTCAAAAACAAACTATTCCACAAACATATCCTTCTTTATTTGACAGCTCTCTTGGATAGATCTCCAAGAAGGGAAGGTCTAAGGAACATATGAAGAACTTGGCATACTCAAAGGGGAACTTTGAATGGTCCCTTGAAGAGGAATGGATGACACATAAGAAGTCTGAGGTGGTGTATATGAAGGCACATAAGGTTGGAAAGGTTGTACCTATTGTTACTTAAGGCCATTTAACTTTTCCTAAATACTTTGAATGTATCCACCTACATCCATTATCTCACCTATGATATTGTTATAATTTTCTCTCTCAATAGGTGTCCATTCTACTTTCATTCATTGCAATGACTCTCTCACATAATAGATCTAGTGATTAGGGACATTTTGGCCATAATAATTTTGTGATTTCAACTGTAGTGCATGCTTATGCTT
>JARHVA010003187.1:0-37500 GCA_037957365.1 Torreya grandis
CCAAATGCTTAAAACTAAGCCTAGAAAACTTCTTTTTCTAATAGGAACCAAACAAAAGCTTGAAAATATACCAAACCTCAGCCTAACATGAGAAAGATTAGACTAGGATATTATAGAAATTAAATCATGATCCTACGGGCTTATACAAATTTATCTGAGAAGAAGAAAAGACATTTTATGACACACCTTCTTTGAAATTGTAAAAATAAAAAATTCATAGGATAATATATGTGTTCCCCCCCCCCCCCAAATTCTCAAGACTAAAGTGAGATATTCTAGATTCAAGTAAGGATAAGGCCTAGTCGATTTGGAACACTATATTTCAACCAAATTAGAACTTATTTTCCATACCTTATAACTACTATGCAGAGTGATCAACCATCATTATTAGAACTAATTCATAGAAAAAATGATATTTGTAAAAAAAGTATGGCAAGGATTTAATTTAAATTTATATATAATATAAAATTCATCCTAATGGAAATAATAGTATATTTATATTGCAATGATCGTACTACATTCTAGACACTAAAATATTAACCCATAATGGACAAAAATCCAACCCATCCTAACCCATGATGGACTTATTTATCATTCACAATATATATTGGGCTCAATTAGGCTTATATTTCACAATATAAAACAAAATTATATTCTTACCAATGCAAGGTTATTTTTCACAAATTACAAATAATTCAATAGTATAATCATGCAATCTTCACATAACTCTCCTTCCTTACAAGGCCTTTTCACACCTGAAACCAACTTATATTATTTTCCATGCAAGTTTATCTTTTCATAACTTTAAAATGACTTAATATGAGTCTCACTCTTTTCACATGATTCTTCTTTACTTGAATAACTTCTCCTAGACCTTCTACAAAATTCCCTTTGACATCTCTAATGCCAATAGATGCATTCATAGTATGAGGTCTCAATGAATGGATGCCCTTGTCTATGCATCTAGAGTAACAAAATGAGAAATAACATTATTTATTTATTATTAAATGAAAAAAGATTTTATGACATATAAATTTGGTCACTCTATATTATCTACTCTAACATTAAACCTCATCAAAATTTACAATTGTACCTCTTTTTAAAAACTATTTATCCTTCAAACTTTGAGGCCCTTGTCTTAACTCTATTTTGACCTTTATCTTGCGGTCTCTCTTTTTATCTTGCTATTAAGCGTCTCTCTTTTCTTGGGCCTATTTTGTCCTTTTCCTTATGTATTTTTTAGGGTTCCATCCACTTCTTTGTAGTCACCATCCTCTTGTCTATTATTGTTCCTAGACTCTTCAGCTTCTTTGTAACTACCTCACCGATCTTGAGATAGTTGAACCACCTTATGAAATAGATTATTGACCTTTCTTGGTGATAAATTTCATTTAACAGATATTGCATGCCCCTTGTGCACTAGAAAATTAACATTCTCCTCAAGATATTTATAATGAGACAAAATAATCCTTATTTGAAAATATATCGTGAAATATGTAGGTAATCAAAATTTGTTGTGACACGTGCACAATGAACACTAATCACTATGAATTATGGCATATGTGTATTCCTTTGGGTCCATTACTTTTTAAAATTCAATTGGTGATTAGTCAAATATCTATTTATATTAATGTGATATATATGCTCCATGGAAATCTGGATGTATAAAAACCAATTTTTGGCTATTCATGCATTTTGCCTCGAATTGTAACACATAACATGTTATGACACTTGTCACATTTATATACTCTTATAATTTTTTGTGAAATTTTGGTGTTCCTTGAAATCTATAGGGATTTATCAAGGTCATGACTCCATGATTCATTTTGTGAACTCCATGAATTCCACTCCATGGGATCCACTCCATGGTCTCTAAAATATCCATGATCCATGCACCAACATTGAAAATTTTATTGTCTATGATTTCGTGCATGAACTTCAATAATTTATTGGCCATGATTCCATGTGAAATTTTTAATATTTTTTGTGGATATTTCCTAAGGATCTAGAACCATGGACTTATCAATTTCAAATTAAAAACTTATCAAGTCTATAATTTTGTTTATTGGTATAAGACTTGATCACAAACACTTAGTGGATTTGTGAGGTCACCATGAATTATATATGTATATGTATATGTATATGTATATGTATATAAGGCCTTCATTATATTTCAAATACTTAGGATTCTAAGTGTCATCCACATGAACACATGACAAGGGATAAATGTTAAAAATTTGTAATTTGATCACCATGGAATGACAAAGTAACTTGAAATTAACTTTGTGGCCTCCTTAATTTAGCCCAAGGACTCCATTACACTAAAATATTTGACCAAATACTCTTTATTGGAAGCTACCAATTTTTAATCCATGTTTTTGGTGATCCAAGATTATTTATTCTCCCTGGATGATCCTAAAATTGAGGAGCTCCTAGTGATATAAACCACTTTATTTTAGTGAATAGTTCAATTTTATGCTCGTAGTCATTAATTTTAATAGGTTGGTTTGGGTAGTTCATTTTATATGTGGTTGGGTTTGGTTTGAATACAAGCATATATATGCTTGTATGTAGTTGTGAATGTGTAACATGTGTAAGCTTATTTTAATCAATAAAATAATATATGATTTCTTTTTTAATTATGTTTACATTGCTTTCATTTTTTTGGCGTTTAATTTAATAAGGATTTATTTTGGATGAAAAACCTACACTATGTTTAGATTGCTCATAATAAATGTCTAACTTATAATAGACCAAAGACCTTATCTACATTCTCTTGTGTCCCGTATACTTGTGCCATTGTGCATGATAGTTAAGATGAATGGGTAGTAACATAAACATCATGAGAGGCCTCTTCGTGGATCTACCCCATTCTCTAGGTTGATTTTTAACCTCTTCTTTATAATATTGTTGCTTGTACCTAGTTCCACTTTATGTTATTTTCTATTATAATAGTTATAAAAAACATTATATTAAGTATATTCCAGTACTTTTAGGCCATTAACACCAAACAACCTCTTTTTATTATAAATTATCATATATTTTACATTCCTATACTTTATTAATAAATATGATAATACATTTTTAATTAAAAAAATATTATATAATAAATCTATAACTTTTATATTTAAACGAATTTATCCCTATCTTATAATTAAAAGATAGGCTGTAAAATGACAAGATATATGCAATGTTTGACAGATTAAAATTGAAATAATACCATGTTACATTATCTTTATGTATTACATGAAATAGGACATGAATAATTTATATAACTCATTAAGTCTATTCACATACAAATACAAGTAAATATATGTATTTTGAATTGTAATAAGACATAACTTACCTTATTTTTTTGATATATGTATATCTATGCCATCAAATAGATATGATCATGGAAATATATCACTGATACATTGGTTTATATACTTTGTATCCATCTCATATTTAGGATACTCTACATAAAATGACATTGATTTAATGGCATACAGACTCAAGAAATATTGTTCTATTCCCCTTATGGTCTTGGAAAATATAGTCAAATAAATTACTAATGGTCCCTTTTAAATGCTTCATGAGTACGTTGAAGGGTGTCATTGGGTAATCATTTTACACATTTAAATAATTTATTTTTAATCGACACAAAGTTGTTAATAAAATTAAATCTAATATTTATGTTTATTTCAAAATTTAAATGCAAAAAAATGAAAATATTCATATTTTATTGTTTTACTTTAAAACCAAATTAATATACATAAATAATATGTTTATCGGCAATTTTTAAAAAAAAAGAAAGACGTGCACAAACAATTTAAAATAAAAATAGTTGGAAGACTCATGACACATTGCACTAATTTATAGAACAATTATATGTTTAAATGTGAAGTTTTTCCTATCATTAAATGTTTTCGTATGATAAAAGAGCATTTACATTTAAATATCATTTTACACAGTTAAATACTTTATTTTTAATCAACACAAAGTCGTTTGAATGGTTTCTTATCTAATAAAATTGAATGTAATATATATTTTTATTTCAAAATTTAAATGCAAATAAATGAAAATATTCATATTTTATTGTTTTACATTAAAACCAAATTAATATACATAAATAATATGTATATCGACAATTTTTTTTAAAAAAAGAAAGAAAAGAAAGAAAGAAAGAAAGAAAGACGTGCACAAACAACTTAAAGTAAAAAATAAGTGGAAGACTCGTGACACATTGCACTGATTTATAAAACAATTATATGTTTAAATGTGAAGTTTTTCCTATCATTAAATGTTTTCGTATGATAAAAGAACATTTACATTTAAATATGACTTTTATGTGATTGATAATTGCATTGAAAATATATAAACATTAAAGATGTTATTAAAATTATATATATTAATAATTAAATTTAAATATATATTTTTAAAAGTTTGGTGTAATGATAAATTTTATATTTATTATGGAAGGATCAATATTTTAATTTTATAAACTTGAATCATTGAACAATTACAAGTAGTTTAGATGAAATTTGGTAAGGTTTTCTCAATGTAAGGTGCTTTTGGAGTAGATTGTGTGTGCCTAAAGTTACTTATTAACATACACATTTTAAATAAATTTACGTAAAAGATGTTGAGAGATAACATTCTTTAGGTATTCCACTTCTTTTTTACCAAATTCAAAATTCCACTTCTTTTAAAAACAATTCAAAATCATACTAAGAATAATATCTTTTAATACATTTTACATATATTTATCTAAAATATGTATACTAATATGGAAAAATTATATTAGTATTTCATATATATATATATGTGTGTGTGTGTGTGTGTGTGTGTGTGTGTGTGTGTGTGTGTGTGTGTGTGTGTGTGTGTGTGTGTGTGTGTGTGTGTGTGTGTGTGTGTGTGTGTGTGTGTGTATGTATGTATGTATGTATATGTGTGTGTGTGTGTGTGTGTGTGTGTGTATGTATATATATATGTATATATATCTGTATATATATATATATATATATGTATATATATATGTATATATGTATATATATATGTATATATATATATATATATATATATATATATGTATGTATATATATATATATATATATATATATATATATATATATATATATACATATATATATATATATATATATATATGTATATATGTATATGTATATATATATGTATATATACATATATATATATATATATATATATATATATATATATATAAGTTATTCATTATAATTATATAATATAAATAATATAATATAATATTATGTATATTATATTATACTATTAGATCAACAAATTATTTTCACTTTATTTTTGCATAATGTTCATCTACACAAATAAATTGTGTTAATCAAATACAATTTCTAGATAGATGTGATGGAATGTATATGTAAATCAATGTTTATCATATTCATCATTTTTGCTTCATTTAAAAAATCATTTAAAATTACACATTAAACAATCAACCATAGTTTGGACTACCATTAAGATAAAGTGAAAATTTGTCCCATAAAATCATTGACACCTCATTACACTCATCAATCACACATTTACACACATTTGTGTAGTAATAAAGGGAGGGACTCATGCTGCAACACCACCATTGTTATTGAGTTGAGATGGTCACACCGAATTTCTCAATCAAAATGTAAAATCAAATGTAGCAGGTTGATTTGATATAGTGATAGATAGAAAGCATTATATGAATAACACATATTTGTGGACACAATTCATGGTAAATCATTGAAAATGAAAAATAACTTCGAATTTAACTTATAAGTGTATTTTTAAAACCGTTGATTCGAAGATGATAAATTATAGGTGATTTATTGGTTAGAATCTTGTGTTGCAGGTTTACACAAAGATCAAAAGTGCATCTATAATAAGTGAAAGAGATATTGAAACTTTACATTTCCCATCAAATTTAAGCTACCTATATAATAAAGGACATAATATTAACTGAATGATAAAATGGAAGAATGGGTATTGGAAACCCAAATTATATCTCAAATTAAATATAGGCCCACCAATCCGCATTAACATGTATTGAAAACAATGAGACCTTGAAATGTTGAACATAACCACGTATTGTGATTGAAAGATGTGTTAAAAACATACGAATCAATTGGAGATATTTATATTACTATTTTTTACTTTCATATGAAATGCTTCCCTGGGCATGCTTAAGTATACAGTTTAGATTGATATAAGATCATGGTATTGCTTTCATCATACACAAAAAGATTTGTCATTCTGCCTAAAAAAGTAGTTGGTGGGTTTAGATCAGTTGGTATTGTGGGGGAAAATAAGAGATTGCTCTCAACATGCCTGTCACTATGTTGGTTTAAGAGAAAATCCTAGAAAAGATAGGGATGGATTACAACGGACGATGGAGATGGGAAAAAACCATCATTGTGGTCAGCATGCAGATTACCAACTTAACAAATAGCTTGAATTGTTGGTATTGTACACATTTCTAACATTTATTTAGTACAAGCATTGCACAACACCCACTTCTCTTCATAGAAGTTGTATATGGTGGAACCTCAATCACACTCATTTGCAATTGGAATAACATTTTTTAGCACTTATGTGTCAATATTTTGTTCCATCGTTCTTAAAATTTTCCAAGCTTGATAATATTTCCATGAAAGGGATTAGGGTTTATGAAATTCTAAATGCTAATTGTTAGTGTAGGTTTATGGAATTCTAGACACTAATTGTTATTTTGGTTTTCTCATTGTAAAGGAAATGCAGTTTGCAATTTATTGGGTTGAATAATAAGGTTGTTATTTTGATGTATCAAATTAATTTTGATGATGATTTAGACAATAGGTGATGTAGGAGCATTTTAAACAAATTGACAGTCTTACATCATCTAAAAATAAAGTTAGTCAAGCAAAGTAATAAAACAAGTTTGATTATGTGTAATTACATTGCATAGAATTTCAAAAGGCTATTCTGGATAGCACAAGAACCCACTTACATGGAAGGGATGTAGTTGAGAATTAAAAAGGAATTTGGAGAATAAGCAGGACATAGAAGTTTTGGCTTAGGAAATAAATGTATGCAAACAACTTGTCAATTGTATAAAGATGCACTATGAACATGAAGCAAGGGTCACAAGTAAAGACTCGTGTGGCAACACAGAGAGAAAGAAGCCCACAAGTTACATATGAGAATGACCAAAAATAATTTGTTCGATTAAGGTGTGTTGCCACAAACCAAGGAAAATTGTAACTTATACTTACATGACTAAGGTGTAATGTGTTTAGCTTCTAAAGGAAGCATATTGGAGTAGTTCATAGTGATAATCAAGGAACATATAAATTTGTGCATAAGGTGAGATATGCCAATGAAGAAACCCAAAATTACCTAATCACTAATGAGGATGGAACATAAAAATAATAAAAGTCCAAGAAAATGACATGTAAAAATTTAGGTGTAGTGTTAGATATGTGATAACAAATTTAAATTTTGGATCTTTTTGCAACACTGTTTATAACCCACTCCTTGGTAGGGGGTGTGGGAAGCAACCCACCTTTGCCCCCATCTTCCCCCATTCCCCTCTTCTAACTATTATTGCAGGGGGGTCCATGGAGGGTGGCGACATCCTATAGAGCCCCCTAGTGGGGATTCAGGGGTTGTGCCCTTGAAATAAAAATTTGAGTCAATCCCCTATTTTTAGGAAGATGAATTCCAAGAGATTATATTTTTGCAAGGAAAATCTTATTGGAATTTTACCACTAAATTTTTGGGTAACTGTACAATGTTGGGGGACAAAAAGGGGCCTACTCATATCCATGATTTTCCTAAAATCTCAAAAATCTAAACTTCTATAGATTATTTGAGATATCTACACTCTAAATTTGAAGATGTTGTAAGAACAAAAATTATAGCATTTCAAGTCTAGTTTTGAAAAGAATATTTTTTTTAAAAAATGGTAAATTAAAAATCAATAAAACATCTAAAATTCAAAGAGGAACTCCTACTTTTTTAAGAAAATAAAGTAGATAGATGGTTGTGTAGCACACCATTTTTTGAGTAGCGTTTAATATTGTTTGAAACCCTTTGGTGAACATTTATATAAGATATTTTAGTTTGTGACCTTTATTTTTTTATATTTTTTTATGAATTTTTCAAGTAAATAGATATTGAAAACTAACAAAAAATGGATAATTGACCATGTGATGTGCTTAACTACCTTAATAAAAAATGAAAAACTATTTTTTTTAATGTGTTTATTCTTAGGCTTAGTTTTTGACCATATAACATTTTTATTGGTTGGATCAATGAAAAACAAATTACATGAACATGTATAGGCATATATATTTGTCACATGTAGTGCCCTAAAAAAGGTATAGATGGAAATCAATATAGTTTGAAACCATAAATTAGTCTAAAAATTATTAAAAAAACATATTTTTGGAAATATGAGAGTGTGCTCATCATGGTGGTTTTAAGTTTTTGAATTTTACCATTGTAATTCATAGTGTATTATGTTATCAAATTGTTGTATTTTATCAAAACTCTTAGACTTGGCTATAGATTGACACGCCCAAGCCATTCCCAAGCTAAAAGGCTTGGTGTTTAACTTCAAATTCAAATAGCATTACAACATTCATAATCATGTTATTAATGCAAACCTATTAATGGATTGTGTTATTATAAAATCAATAAAACTATCACATTTATGTTATTTTTCACATAAAAGCATGTGAACATCTACATGAAGTAAATCTTAACCTAAAGCTTATATTTACTACTCTAAATGTTAAGTATAAGTTTACATTCCTTATACTTTAAATTTGTTTTAGTAAATATAATAATTTAGGGTCAGTCTGCATCTGATATAGTTGGTCACATAATTTCATGCCTTATTATGTGAAAAAGAGTTTTTCAAAATCTAATCTAGCCAATATTTACCATTTTTAGGGTTTAAGTATTGAACATAGGGATTTTAGGATATAACTTTTGTAATTGATGTCCATTTATGGTAAACATATAGTCCCTTTTTAGGTTTTTTTGCCTTCTTAATTTATTCTTGCCATTTCTAAGAGTCTTAGGTTTGTAAAAATTGAAGTTTGCAATCCTATCAATTTGAACTTGATCCAAAGTGGTGTGATTGTGTTAGTGTATATAACATTGATGAACTACACACATTAAATGACCTTTTTATTTTAATTTCACTTGTTTATAATCCCTCCCTTGTCCTTTATGACTTCTTACACATCCCACATCATACCTAATCACTATCTCATTTTTCTTCATTATCCATAATCAATCCCTCATTAACCGTCACTATCCATAATCATCTCTAATCACTCCCTTATCATTCATAATCACTCATACATTGAAAATCACTATCCCTCATCATCCTTAATCACTCCTTCCTCATCCTTCATCATACCTAATCACTCTTTCCTCATCCCTCATCATCCCTAATAACTTCATCATAATATATCATCATCCCTAACCAATCCCTCCTCATCCCTCTTCATCTTTAATCAATCCCTCATTGACCTTCATTATCCCTCATAATCTATAGTCACCTGGGGTTATCATCCCCAATCACTCCTTCATTGAATATCACCATCCCTCATCATCCATAATCACTCCCTCCTCATCCCTCATAGTCCTTAATCACTCTTTTCTCATCCCTCATCATCACTAATCACTCCCTCATTGAACCTCACCATCCCTCATCACTCCATCATTAACCCTCACCATCCCTCATTAACCCTAATCACTCCCTTATTATTTTACATAAGTATATACTTTAAAGGTATCTTTGATTCCAATCATATGGTTTTTAATCTATTATAGTATAAATTAACTCTTTTATAGAACTTGTATTGCTGTCAATACCCATTTATGATAGTCAATTTTATTAATGAATGAATTAGATGATCTTTCAAATGTATAGTCAAGTAATATTAGTACTAGCATAAAATAGAGTTTGTGTTATCTTTATTATGTAGCTAACTAGGTGAAACTTTATTTGGTTCCACCTTTGATAGCTTGGTTCAAAGGATAAAAATTAAACACAAATCTCTTGTATAATTTTCTAATTCTAAGAGGATTTGGATCTATGCAAATTTTTTTGGGGTTTCCCATTATTTTATGACTTGAATCTTAGTCAAGATCATACATGGATTTATTTTGTGTGTAATGTATCTAAAATATTTTATCTCTTGCATAAAAAATGAATATTTATTCATGATATCATAAAAATATGTTTCTACAAAATGTGAAACACTAGTTCAACATGGTGTAGATGTTCATCCCATGTTTTTTAAAGATTAGGATGTCATTAATATTGATTAAAATAATGACATAGTAAAGGGATTGAGGATGTTGTTCAATGTCTCAATGAATGAATTTTCTACATGAGTTAACCTAAAAGGCATAACCAACTTGTCAATCAATCCTTCCTTTATTTTTAACATTATATTCAAAATGTCTAGAGGTTCAACATGAATATGATGATGTACCCAAACTTAAGATCAATTTTAGAAAATAATTCTACACCATGGATGTTTTATGAAACTACCTTAATATTTATATGAGGATAATAGTTATTCATTTTAATCTTGCTAATATTTTTTTAATCGATTCATAACCTCATGTCCCATCCTTATTTGGCACAAATAGAATTGGACTTATGTAAGTAAATAATTTGGGTATGATGTCTCCATTATCAATGATTTCATGAAAATACCACTTGATCTATTCATTCTCTAGAAATTATATGTTGTATAAAGATGTTTTAGGTAGAGGTAATTAGGGGATCAAATCAATAGTATTATTTAGTGTGCAATATGTAGGAACTTATTTAGGTGACTGGAAGATATCCTTATATTCATATAGTTTATGGTTCAATTATTTTTTCTTTATTATTGTTGGAAAAACCAAACCATAATATGGTGTCATGAGGTTGTTATGATATTTAATTATTACCATCAAGAGTATACTTATTATTATAAATAACAATATTCTTGTACTTCTTGGCACTAATGTCTAAAAGCTTAAGAACTAACTTTGATATATGGTATTTTAGATCATGATAATCTATCAAAAGATATTAAGGATTTACTTCATATACTACACATCAATGGTAA
Source organism: Torreya grandis (assembly GCA_037957365.1). Taxonomy (NCBI): domain Eukaryota; kingdom Viridiplantae; phylum Streptophyta; class Pinopsida; order Cupressales; family Taxaceae; genus Torreya; species Torreya grandis. The sequence goes on from JARHVA010003187.1 coordinate 11,127, forward strand.
ATATATGGTTTTACACATGTATAACATCACATACCTCTAATGGTGATATATCACAAAGGATTGCATCTTTAAAAAGGTTGATTTTGTACACCAAGTGACACTACTAGGTGATCCATTTATTAAGGCCTACACTAGACCATACACTAGCATAAGGCTATGAATGATGCATCAATTTCAAGTTCAATTTTTTAAAATATTCTTTAGGATAAATTAAATTATTTTGACTTTCATAACAAATGATGAAGTGTGTTGCTTCACCATTGATCTACATTTTTTAATGAAACATTATTTTTAATTCATATAATTTCTTTTTGGGGGAAGAATAGATATTATTAGTACTAACTATATCATTGGGCTCATAATATATTAAGTGCTTACCTTTTTATAGTTCTATATAACTTTTACCCACTTCTTGAAATGTGCAAGTAGAGAGATGATAGTGTGACACTCTTGATTAGATTGAATATTCATGTTATGAACTAAGCACCACTTTTCATTCTTGGACTACTTATTCTAATAATTTGAAAATTATCTCCCACTCTATAGTATCATGACTCAATCAATAGACATATAAATAGAAAAAATTTAATGTTGTTATTTGGATCATAAAATGTGCTTAGATGGAAAGCAATTGATTGGTTTCAGGAAATCATAGAGTTTGGTGATCCCCATATTTACTAACCATTTTTGGTGCTTTGGTGGTTTTACCTATTTCTCTTTTTCTTTCATTTATTCAATTATGAATTAGATCATTTCTAATATGCCCATATTATTTCATAGGTGTTAAATATTTATGTTTTAAATTTACCTCCAAATCATTTTGATAATTATGTCTTATATTTTATTTTACCACTAAGCTCTCCACTTGTATCTCCTAGTATTGTTAAACCCAAACAAAATACCACCATCAAGGTATTGTATTGAGTGATTAAGGATGAGGAGGGACAAGGAGGAATTGAGTAGAGATAATGAGGAAGTCATTAGGGATGATGAGGGATAGTGAGGGTCAATGAGCAAATGATTAGGGAGGATGAGGGAGTGACTACGGATGATGAGAGTTAATAAGGGAGTGATTAAGGGTGATGAGGGATGAGGAAAGAGTGATTAAATATGATGAGGGATGATGAAAAAATGATTAGGGATGATGAGGGATGGTGAGTGTCAGGCTCAGCCAAAAATGCATCCAAAATAGTGCATGTGTGAAGTATAATGAAGGGTCCATAGCACAAGAAATCCATTAGTAGTGACAATGTACACTAAATAATATGATGTAAAACTTAGTCAAAAATGTGTCCATGAGTGCAATAAATGATGATAATTCAATCTAGAAGAAGCAAGAAAGAGGTTTGTGTTGCATGTGAGGGGGTCTAACCTTTTTCTAGACCGGACCTCACCCTCTATTATATGATAAATGATATACAAATCTACATAAAAAATAATGAATTTTCCCTCAAAAATACTCACAATATATCAAATGCATCATCACTAAAGTGTCACCACAAACTATAAGTAAAAGTAGCACAACCAATGCGAAGAGACTTCCCAAAATGTGTAACTTTATAAAAATTAGTGAATTTTTAAAATATGATGACATTAATGGATACGTAATTTAAAAAATTTACTTTTGAAAAAAATATTCAAATTTGAGTTATGGTTAAAAAGTTATAAGCCTTTTAATTTCCCGTAAAAATTGGTCAAAATAATTAAAAACACTACAAACTAGAATTTGAGACCAAATCGAAAACAAACATAGGCATGCAACCATTAATTAGAACTATAATTTCTCCATAGAATTAAAATTTTAAAAAAAAGGTAAAAATAGTATTTTTAGTTGCCTCATTATGCATGTAAATGAGTTTGACTTCCTCTTAAGAAAAAAATACAACTTGTAAAGAAAATAATGGATAAAAATAGTTTTTAAGGAGAAAAGAATGTAGATTATAGGTGTTTTATGCAAACATCAAATCAAAAAAGGAATCTCAATGTAGATAGAAAACCTTTAATTCTCCTTCTAATGCACTTCCACAAAGAGCAAGTCTTTAACAAATGCAATATATAATTGGATCAATGATAGGTAATGTGATACTGATTGACCACATGTGCAAACCTATTTCTAAACTCCACCCAAACAATAGTATGTGGCGGTGTGATGTATATTTTGATTCTTTAGTGTTGATAATTCCTTACACATGTAGTAGTATTTTATAATTTAATCACTAGTAGCAATATTCCACAACTCGAATGTAGCTATTTTGGTGAATCTCAATGTCACTTGTCATTTTTCTAAAGTTTGACAATTTATTTTAGCATGACATGGAGCTATTCTAATGTATACAATGTCAACTTATTCAGTGTTTGAGTGTATTTAGACCACTCATGTAGTCCTAGCTATGAAAAATCATGTGGAACAATTATGACTCAAACATAGAACCTTTCATTTATTGTTGAAGTTCTCTGCCATTTGAGATACTAGCCCCTCTATGGCCAACCCATTGTCAATTTGGGTATGGTTTTTTTCCAACACCCCCCACCCCACCCTTAAGCCAAACTTAAAATAATTAGGGATCGTATCCTAGCTTTTATATCATGAAATAGTTATCAAAACTCTTTATCCAAGATCTCTACGATGGCTCACTACCACAGCCATTGATGTTTCAACATAAACAAGAGAATAAACTAATTAAACACAAAACAATTGTTATTCACAAATGGGATACGAGAAAGATCATTAAAAAATTATATTACAAATAAGATCACTTGATTATATATGTAATGAAAATTAATATACAAGTTAAACAAGGCAATGTGGGACAATTCTTGTATAGGACAAAACTCGGTAAAGACCAATAACCTAGAACCTAGCAAGCATGAGTAAAAATATACTTTAACATAAACTATGTTTTTGCTCCACAAGCCTCCTACATGTTTGAAACTTAGAATAAATGTTTAACTCACTTTACAAATATCATTTCCATCTTCCATGTTAAATTTGGAGTTTTGAGACCCTATAAAAGTGGGTGAACCATGAAATGGTCAAAACCCTAGCTTAGGAGCATGTTTATGCTTCAGAGGCAACTTGAGAGATTTTTTAAGGAATTTTTGGCTTCCAATGTTTTATTTTTATTTTTTTGTTCCTAAAACATCATAAAAAAACTCAAATTTTGGAAGAAATCCCTCCAAGAGTTCTTCATAGGCCTTCAATAGAGCTTCTTAGTTAGTAAAATGGTGCATTTACTCTTCTAGTCTACAACTATTGACTTAAAAGGTACACCAACTACCTCAAGAGACCAATGGTGGCATGTATGAGATGATTAGATATCTTTCTAGGCTTACCAAGCCTCTCTCATTGATTTGGTGCTTAACACCACCTTAATCGTTCACAAACAGGTCTACAAATGCATTTCTTTGGCCTATTTTATAGAATGCACATTTCACATGTGGAAAGATAAACACTCCAATAGCTGTTAATAGTACATAAAAAGGTCATATAAATATTTATAGGGCCATTCATGAGAATTAGAAGTCATAATAAGGACTTGATCAGTCATCAATTACTAAGAAGGGGTTTTGGAGGGTTTGACGTACCTTATCATCTTAACAATGATTCATAAAGCACAAGACCTAGATGGAATGCTTAATGCCCCAAGTTTATATTTCATGTACACTTCTATCTTTCCATAATATATCATGCCACCATGCATCTTGTCATAAAGTATCTGAGTAGAATTTATTGCCTCTCAAGTTGTTGAGTATGCAATTATGAGGCCTATGAGAGAGTTAGGATTGAAGGTGGTGTTTTGAAGTTTTTTTTAAGTTGAAAATTTCTTGTGATATGATCAAATGGTAATCTCCTCCATCTATCTCAACCCTACTATATCCTTCATTGGCTCATGCCTAGGGTTCCATAACACAACAATGCAAATGACCTTTCTTGACTATGTTTGACCATTTACTCTCTTGACTAGTGAGTTAGAGCACATAGAATCATATTATAACCTATTAATATTTCCATCTTCAACTCTATTCATAACATGTAAATTTTGTCATATTTATGTATAATTTTGTGTAGGTTTGTGTATATGCCTTTAGGCATGTTAATCTTAAAGGGAGAATCAAATAGTCTTAACAGTTTTCAAATGTATTTTTTTGATTAAAGGAGTTTGAAATGGGTTTAATAACATCTCCATTACATTATAACATGCTCTCCATATCCCTTCAACTCCTCACATTGATCAGATTTGACTACTTTACCTATAGGCGAATAAGACTATGTGATTGTAAATTGGAGATAAATCTCTTTGATATCACTCTTTGATATATCTAAGGTCTTATTTAATATTTATTTCATCCTTATAACCTAATTACTCATATATAACCTAGATCCAATGTACCATTGGATCTTCATTCTCAACACTTTCATAGGCATGTAGGTCTTGTTTGATTGTAGAAATCAAGTTTGGTTGTTGGAATTCAAAAATGGGTCTCTAACTCATTACTCTACCTCAACTAAATATTAAACACATTCCCATAATTATTTATTTATATTTTTATTTTTCCATTCACCCTTTTAACATTATCATAGGAGCAAAATGTATTACATTTAGATGAAGGGTAGACTTATAGGTCTGCAGACATGTACATCTATGTTTTATCATTCAAAGCCCTCTGAATATGCATCTAAGACCATTATTTCACTAATAAAAAACCACCAATATTTTATACCCCTTTTTGTGAGGGTGTGTCCTCCTTTATGGACACTTGGCAATGCAGGATTATCACTTTCTTTCTTCAAACTATGTTGGCAGGCTTGTATATAGTCCATAACCTAGAATATACTATTAGGATCCATTCAATCCTTCTTAAGGCTAGTCTCATATATTTATTAATACAATTAAGTTTACCCTTATAATATCTCTTTCATTTGTATTTATGACTTATCCACTTACCATTTCATCATTGAAATTAGTCTCTTTTTTCCTTTAAGACTGCAACAATCTTATATATGCATATTGGGCTCTCTCAAGAGTCAAGACTGAAGGTATGAGTCTGTTGAACTTGTGAATGTTTCTTACCTAACCTATTTGATCCATTTAAACCTTGAAAACAATATACACACACACACACACACACACACACACACACACACACACACACACACACACACACACACACACACACATATGGTCATTATTTGATCATATATCTCTTAAACATACAAAAATTATATTTTGATCAACCTAAATGGTATTCCTCTTAAGGCACACAACCACTAGTACATTTTTTGAGGTGGCTATAAAAGTTTAGTTGATAATTATATACTTATGAGAACTTTTTAAGAAGTTTCCATTCTTTTATTCAAACCATCCAATCATGATAAAAATAATACATACCCCACAACACTGCCTACAAATTGATCGAAGCTTGCACTAGCACAAAAGGAGTTTTTTCTCACATTCTACTACCACACATGACAAAAAATGGTGTAATATTATGTGAGGTTATTTTATAATGTATTTAAATGTTTTTACAACCTTTCTTCATTATGAACAAGTTCACATTTTCACTGAAAGTGCCCAAAATTGATCTTGTAGGGTTTATATGTAGTTTTAGACCAACTTTCCTTATTAATGATTGTTCATAAAAGAGGGGCCACCAATATCATTAATATTCCCTCCTCTGTCAAAATTTTTAGGTCCCATCTCTTCTTGTGTTGTAAGAACCATGTATGTGAAATTTGCCTTTATAAACTTTCCAAGGGAGCGATGGAAGTTTTGAATAATTTTTTTTTATTCTTTAGAACTTTACCTTAAATAAAATAATTTATTTTACTTTTATAAAATAAACACCTATGAAATGCTTTAGGTTCCTAAGTAGGGGTAAATATTTAGGTTCCTAAGTAGGGGTAAATGTGACTTGAATAGGCACAAGATCTTTATTGGCTTTAATTTCCAAATCTTGGTATTCTTCATGCTCTATTTATTTTAAATCCAAGGCCTAAATTTGCTTGTCTATATTCTCTTGGAATATCTCTCCTTGAGGATGGTCAATGACTTCATGAGGATAATGAGGAAAAAATCTTGAAAAGGTATACAAGAGGGATCCTAAAAACATCTAATCCAACTCACTTTTTTGTCTCTCCCAAATATCCATCTTCTCCAATACAAATGTACATAGTTCATTCCTCTCTAATGGATCATTATGTGCCACTTTAAAAATCCCAATCACTTCCTAATATTGAGAAGTTAAACAAACCCTTTTTTCGCATGCTAGTATCTTGTTCTCCATTTCATCCATTTCATATTGATAAGACTGGAAAGATAATGGAGGAGGGGATGGAAGATATCATGGTTGAATACAAGGATGTTCATATGCATCATCATAGCCATATGGGGGGAGGTAGGTTGATTGTAGGACTAATATGGCTCACAAGGAGGATAAGAGTGATATTCTTTATAGTAAGGAGGGTAAAAATCTACCTATCTATATCAAAACTTCATTTTGCAAGTTGTGATATAGGCTAGGCTTGGAGGAATAATTAGTTGGTCATAGAATAACACTAATTATTATATAAGTCACTCAACATTCACACTTCAATTGAACACATCATATGACCTGTAAAGAAGCTTTAAAACTACATATGACTGTTAGAAAAGGACAACATGCCAAGGGAGACAAATAAGAACACTTGACAAGATGAGCTAGTCATACAAACCGACTAAAACCAATCAAAGGAGGTGGGAAAACCAATAGTTTCTCGTTGATCAAAGTAATAGAAATGTGTAGGATTCACCATACCCAGGTGGAGGATACATAACAAACTAAACAAGGCTTATTAAATAGAGAAATGAGAGTAAAAGAGAGATGTGTATAAGTGAGAAATTAGAAAGTATCAATAAAGAGTTACAATCAAGAAGGGAGTTGGAAATAGTCCTGTCAGATCCTCAATCACATGTGTTACTCTCTTGAATATGCTTCTTCTTCCAAATGGTGTAGGAGTCTCCATTTTTTCTACACGTTGTCTTCTTCTTCAAAAGTGCCCTTATATTGGATTAAAGAGTGACATGTAGCATACATGATCATAAATCACCTTGATTAGTTTTTGTCTCTACTATTTGACAACTTTTATAGGCTTTAAAATATCCTAATACTAACATTTCATGATGATCACACTCCTTAGGTGTCTTGAAACCCCTTTTTGTCTCACTACACCTATCTTTCCCAAATGGATCAAATATTAATTTTTTATTCATGACTACAGCTATTCACCATGGATGGAATCTCTTACTCATGACAAACCTAAAACATCTCATTTAAATCCATGAAACACTCAACAAGACCTCATTTTGCACCTTAAATTCTTTCTTGGTCTCAATTCCTTGTAGCCCTAAAAACACACAAAGCTCTTTGTGTATGATAATATATAGATGAACCTAAAAATATAGTCATGTATTCTAGTACTCAATGTTCCCTTACATCTCTTTGCAAAGTTTCAAGATCAAACACTGAGTGTAAGTAAACTTATTAACCTATTTTCTCTCTTTAATTAGGCCTTAGGCCTAAAAACTAAGTTTTTACTCCATAGACCTCTCAGACATGTGAAACTTAGAAAAGGTGTTTGATTAAATTTACATACCACATTTTAATTCTCCATATAAAATTTGGGGATCTAAGACATTATATAGATGCGTGAACCTTGAAATGGCCAAACCCCTAGTTTAGGAGCATGTTTATGCTCAAAAGGCATCTTGAGAGGTTTTATAGGGAACTGGAAAGTTATAATGTTTGATTTTTGTTTTTTCATGCCCAAAACATCATAAGTAAACTCAAATGATAGAATAAATCCCTCCAAGATTACTTCATAGGCCTACAATAGAGTTTCTTTGGTAGAAAATTTGTGCATTTACTCTTCTAAGCCCAAATTATTGACTTGAAAGGTAAAAAAATTTATTTAGGATACCCATAAATATATGTAGGAGATTATGAGATATTTGTATAGGCTTACCAAGCCTCTCTCATTAAATTGGTTCTCAACACCACCTTCATCATTCACAAATAGTCCTACAAATCAACTTCTTTTACCTATTTTGTATAATGTACCTTTCACATGTACCAAGACAAACACTCTAATAGGTGTTAAAAATACCGAAAAATGTCACACAAATGTTTCAATGTCCATTAATCAGCATTATAAGTCATAAGGACTTTCTCGGTTATTGAGCTCTAAGAAGGGGTTTTAGAAGGTTTGAAGTCCCTTATCATCTTAAAAATGATTCTTAAATCATATGCCATAAATGGAATAATTATTTCCCCAATTTTATGTTTAATATACCCTTATATCTCTCCCTAATATCTCATAACACCATGAATCTTCTCTTGGGAGATATGATAAATTTTATTGCCTCTTAGGTAGTTGAGTATGCAATTCTAAGATCTATTTAGTTATTTATCATATATTTTGAGATTATAAAATGGTAATCTCTTCAACCTATCTCTTGAACCCTACTATATTCGTCATTTGCTCATGCCTAGGGTTTTCTAGCACAAAAATGCAAATGACCCTAGGTGACTGTGTTTGACCATTTCCTTTATTAAAAAATTATTTAGAGCATATGGAATGAGATTATAATATATTATTTTTATACTTGGATATTTCCACATTTAACTCTATTCATAACATGTAGATTATGTCATCTTTATGTAGAAGCTTATGTAGGTTTGTGGGTGTACAGTTAGCCCTATCAAGCCTAAAAGGAGAATCATGTAGTCTTAACATCCTTAAAATTAATTTTTATCACTGAGAGAGTTTCCAATTTTTGTAATACCATCTACATGGCATTCTCACATGCTATACATAACCCTTCAACTACTCAAATTGCTTAGATTTGACTACTCTACATGTAGGTGAATAAGATTGGGTGATTGAAAGTTGGATATGGGTCTCTTTGATATCACTCAATAATATATTTAAGTTATTAATCAATATTTATTACCTCTATATACCCTAATTAAAAGTCTAGAACCCAACTCCAATATATCATTGCATCTTCATTCTGAATGCTTATTCTTGCTGTAAGCATCAAGTTTGGTTGTTGAAATTTAAAAATGGATATATAACTCATTATTATCTTTAATTAAATCTTATTCACATTAAAACAATGATCTCCATAATTTTTCATGTTCCATTCACCCCTTAAACCTCATCTTAGGCGAAAAATAAATTGCATCTAGATGATTGGGAGACCTACAAGTCTGCGGACTTATAGGTATGCCTTTTATCATTTAAATAACTTTGACTATGCATCTAGTCTATTATATCACTGATAAAAGAAACCCCAATGTTTTATTCCCTATTTCATGAGGGTTTGTCCTTATTTATTGACACTTGGTAATGCAAGATTATCACTTTCTTTCTTCATACTGTGTTGGCAGGCCTATACACAATCCATAACCTAGAATATACTATTACGCTCCATTGAATCCTTATTAAGACTAGTTTAATATGTTTGTGAGGAAAATTAAGATAAACCTATTACTCTCTCTTTCATTTCTCTTTAGGACTTATCCACTTACCAATTCATCACTAAATCTAGACTCTTTTTTTCCTTTAAGACTATAATAATCCAATTTATGCATATTGGCCTCTATTAAAAGTTAGGACTCAAGGTCTTAGGCTATTGATCTTGAGAAGGCTTATTTCCTAACCTATTATATCAATTTAGTCATATAAAACAACATATCCATTTTCATGATTTGATCATGTATCTCTTGAACATGCAAACATGTATTTTGCTCAACCTAAATGGTGTTCTTCTTAATGCACGCCACTAGTACATTATTTAAGGTTGATATAAATGGTTAGTTGATTAGGAGATATTCATGGTATATCTATAAATAATTTTCATTATTTTATTCAAACCATTCATTCACAATAAAACTCATACAAACCCCACACCACTACCTACATATTGATTAAACCCTACACATAGCACAAAAGGAGGTTTTGCTTAGTTTCTACTATCAAACATGCCAAAAAATAGTGGAATATTATGTTATGTGATTATATAAGGTCTTTAAATTATTTCCCAACCTTTATTTATCACCAAAAAATTCACATTTTTATTGAAAGTGCCTAAAATTGAGCTTGTAAGATTTATAGGTAGTTTTAGACCACCCTACCTTCTTAACTAGTGTTCATAAAAGAGGGGGCACCAATATTATGAATATTTAAATAAATTTTAATATAATTATAATACCCTCTTATGGAAAAAATTTAATTTCCCAACTCTCCTTTTGTTGTATGAACCAAGTATGTGAAACTTTCCTTTGTGAGCTTGCCAATGGAGTAATGGAGGTTCTAAAAAAATTTGCATTCTATGGACTTGTACCTAAAATCCAATAATTTATTTGAATTATAGAAGCTAAATATACACCTCTAAAACATTTTCATATGAAAGTGGATCTCCCATGTTTGTACAAGTGCTTGAAACAACCCTTTTTGAAGGTTAAACCTACAAAACTGACATGGTCTGACAATCCTAACATATATGGCAGTTAGATAACTCTTTAAATAAATTTGGAAAGTATATTTATACATATATTAAATTTATTTTTATTTTAAAAACGTTGGAGTTATTTATATGCACTTTTTTTTTTCCATAAAACTTACATTAAACATTGTAAAATAGTCTTAATCTTTCTAAATATGTATTAGATGTTTATGCAAGGTGATTAAGGGTAAGATTAATTGATGGAAAACTTATGAAACTATCACACCTTTTGACAAAGCTTATTTAAACCATAACATGTATGGACTAGTACAAGACTAATACAAATTATTACCTTAATTTTGTCAAAATAACCTTAACTTTTGCTAACAAGACCTTAGAAGGACAATTTCAAGACCTCACAAGGCATGAAATGGGATATGAACAAGGTTTTAAAGACATGACAAGCAAATAATTTTTTATAGTGGTTGATCTTTTGACCTGCGGGTTCAAAAATGGTAAAAAATTAACCAAGGCATTTTCAATCATCAAATACCATATTGCCACATAGATTTTTCAAAAAAGTATACAATTTAGAAAAGAAAACCCAGTGAAACAAAAGCTAGGCACAAAAAATTGATAACTTTACAAGACAGACAAAACCAGTAGGTGAAAAATATTACTGAGTGTGATGAAGAGATTCAACAAGTAGATTACTCTTGTCTCTAACTTGTACAACCATAATGATAACATAAAATTTACATTTATTTCTTCATTGAACTTAATGAAACATATATTCATAAACTAGGTTTTCCATACCACACTTTCCGTATTTATGTTTTATTATATTGCCTAGGTACATTCATATTCCTTTTCTCACCTCCAAAACTAACTAATTTTATACTATAATATGATTTTATATCTCTAAGATTCTTCTATACATCGGTGACAACATCAAATTCTTTGTATAACATAATTATTTATAAAAAATATTGACATATGAACTGCTTCAAAGCTTGTAAAGCATGCTATAGAAGAAATATGCTAAACACAAAAAATTATTTAATGAAACCATTTCGCCACCATGTCATTCAAAATGAAAATCCATGATTCTAAACCCTCACCAAATAACAAAAAAAATTACTCCTAAATTCTTATATGTTTAGTTTTGAAATGTCTTTATCAATGTGCAAGGAAAAATGATAGATATACATTTTTAAAAATTCTTCATCTCCTTGTAATTACATTTTTCCATATCTCACCCCTTTTAAATTGTATTGTTGCATAGGTTACATCTAACCCCAGACAAAAATAATAAGTACGAGCAAGATATCATGTTTTTAGTTACAAAGTCCTAAAAAAAGTATTGCATGGAAGATTAAAAGAAAATAATTTCAGTCCATATGCTTTTCCATGTATAATTATGATGAAAAACACAATCATTGCATAATTGTAGTAGTATGAACATGACTTCTTTCTCATGTATTTATTTCCAAATAATTTGAAAAAAAAAAAACATAGAATGGATACATATTAATGCTCTGTTTCATATTATTGATTTTTGTCTTTTTCTACTTCTACCAAATATTATAAATCTGATAACACCATGATGGGTTTCTTTAACATGATAAATAAAAAATGCTGAAACATTTTCATCATGTAGAATTTGTTACTAATATCACTCTAATCTAGTGACAAGATTTTATGTTCTTGGTCTATGGAATAGAAAAACCTACAAAATAACATAGGAAACAAGGTTTGCTCTTTGCTCATGTCACCATTTATGTTTATAACTTTTTGTTGTTTAATGAATAAGCATAAAATACATTACTTGAAATTTGATAACTGGACAAACAACCAAATAACTAGATGAGGAATACCTTATAAATGCAACAGGTAAGAAATTATTTTTCCTTGGACAACTATCTATAACTTTCAACAATAATAATTAATGTCATATGTTGTGAATTTTAACCTATAGTTTGAATAATTCTTTGCCCTATTTTTTGCAACATAGATTCAAATATGTCATAGGTTGCAAATATCATGATGATCATCAAGGAATATAAGTCATGTTTCAGCTTGAAATCTTAATAAAGCTAACTAACATCTTTTCATTACACATCCATGATATAGCGCGCGTGTGCGCACGCGCGCACACACACACACACACACACACACACACACACACACACACACACACACACACACACACACACACACACACACACACACACACACACACACACACACACACACACACACACACACACACACACACACACACACACACACACACACACACAGTTTTTCACTTGCAAGTTTATGAGTGTTAGATCTACTTTGTCAAATGAACTTGCTTACCATGTTAGCTTCAAAATAGAATACAAATATTTTATTCTTAATATTTACTAAGTATGTCATAATGCTTTTTCTTTTCATATGCATTTCTCAATCATTAATATGCCTATTGTTATCATGCATGTTGCTTTCACTACAAATTATGTTACTACATCCACAACCTTGAATTTGATTTCAAAATTGAGACATTTAAAAACTTAAATTTTCTATCTCGCTTTACTTTGGTTACCTACATACCAAAAAAAACACACGTGGATCAATATAGAACAAACAAAATTGTATAGGCAGTAAACATTTTCTATTGAATTATTTGCTTAAAATTCAATGTTGAGGCTACTGAGATAAATGATTTAAAGACTATTGCATTTGCTTATCCTTCAACATAAACAATTATTAGATGGATACTCTATGAATAGTTTACGTTTACCTATGAATTAGTGTATGGTGTGGTGGACAATTTGATTTCATTGATTAGTGGTCAAAGAGAAAATATAAGGCTTTTGCAAAGTCAATTAATAATTTGTTTAATGTCATGGATAAAATAATAATATTTGTTTGAAGTTACTTGGCTGATTTTTTTAGATGTTATGAGCCATTTTACTTGGATTGAGACCATGCAATAATAGTGCGATAGATAGAGTGGGCAATTGTACAAGGTGGGAATATTGTGCCATTCAATGTTGCTTTTATTCATGGGGTGTGGACAACTTATTTTAAAGATTTGATAGTGAATGTGACATTGGTAAATGGAAAACATGGTGATGGGTTTTAAAGACCTAGATGCATGTACAAGATTGCTATGTTTTGTTGTTTTCATATGTCTCTATAGCTACAATTTTGTTTATAATTTTTTGTTTGGAAACTAAGGTACACAAGCTTCATGATTTTATTTTTGAACTATCACAACAAACAAATTTCTTTTAGAAACATTATTTTCATACTAGTTTATGATTATCTAAATTATTTGTCTTGTCAATATGCATTTGAAATGAAAAAATATAGATTGCTCAGAAATGAATATATATATATATATATATATATATATATATATATATATATATATATATATATATATATATATATATATATATATATATATATATATATATATATGCATGCAATTCTATTTATATGGTATCGATCCTCTCACTTTTTTTCTAATCTAGATCACTTCAAACATAGTTCACAAATTCTCAATAGCCTAATGAACTTTAAAATCATTGTGGGGAGACTGCCAACATAATAAGTTTCTCTCTTATTTATTTAAATTATTTGATTATAGTCAATTCTATAAATTACCCTGTGAAGATTTTTTTTTTCATTTTTTAACATAAGCTTTTATGTGTATGCCATAATATATCAATGCCCAAATTGTATGCTAGATATATCCTCCAATTTATATTTGTATACTTTTTATTCATATGCTAATAGTTAGGTGTTATCTTTCTCCGACACTATGCATTCAATGAAACCAAGGACCAATGGTATAGTCCAATGTACTAACTCAGAAATAGTCATTGAATGCATCCATGTTCTAGCAATGAGTGCAATGTATAGAGATATGATCGAGAGGACAATGTAAGAAGAAACTAGAACAGTTGGTCCTTGCCATATTATCTTTCAAAATTGGCATACATTAATCAGTGGTTAAAATACCTATGGGGAAGTGAACTTGCATTGGATATATTACAAGTTGAAAGATTTATAGTCACTATACTTGGCATGCCAATAAACATTTTTGTATTTCTTGATTATGCCCCCTACATTTTATAGGTGACATATTTCTTGGTTATTCCCAACATTTCAAATATTATACAAAAACAATCTTCTAAAAGTTTACATTTTGGAATTTTGATCTAATTGATTTGTTTTCCAGCATTATTTTAATTATTACTTCTTAATCCTTCTTGGCCAAATATAATTGAAATCATCTATCATATAGTATTAAGTTTTGAAACTAATAATATGTGTTTATGTTACATGATCTAGACATATTCTGGTATTCTATTCAATAACAACAATCAAATGAATATAGTTTTCAGTCAAATGATAGAATATTTATTCAAATGTAGTAAAGATTAGTGTTCAATAATTTTGTCTAGAACATAGCATGAATTAAGATTATTTTTTTCTTGATTGTAGGTAGGACAATTGACTTATAAATTTTAAATGATTAAAAAAACAAATTTTTAAATTGTATGTACTCATCCATAAACACTTCATACCATGTATCAATTTCATCTCAAAACTTTTTCTCCCTCCTTCTACATGGACTTGGTGCTAGCACCCTTATTTTTTAAATTATCCTATTAAAAAGTTACTTTCTAACCATCGAACAAGAAATATTTGGTTTTTGAACAGACACATTCCAAAATCCAGGATTCAAAACACATGTTTTAATTATGCTACATTTGTTTTAATTAGGATGCTTTTCATATCATCAATCCTAATATCTTATGCTTCTGAATATAAAATAAAGTTTTGCATAGCATCATTGATAAACATGATAACAATAGAGGTAAAGTCCTTTGAGGAAATTTATTCTTTATGTTATTTTACATTTTATCTCCTATAGAAATTGGCTTTGATTTTTTTTTAAATGTTAGAAACAAATTAAACTCAATTTGAGTAACTAAAAAATTAGCACCATCTCAAATAATTAAATTCCTTCAAGATAGGCAACATAATTTGTTGATGGAATTTTTTGATTCTCGAAATGATATTTCTACTTTCCACAACCATATCTGAGGCTTCCTTATGTAGTTGAAAGATTTCTCACCTCAAGTAATGATTTAAGATGTGCAATGTTGGTTATTGGAGATGAGTTTGTCTATTTCTCATTTAGGTTGCCTTATAATTATATAATTATCAAATTGAAACAAGGTTCACATTTAATAAAGATGAATACTATATTCAATAAAAATTCAATGTCATCCTCAAAGATTAAATGAAAACTAGAACTACCTTCAACCATGGTCAAGAAACTTAATTGAGAGGGGAAGAAATTAACTCAATGGGTTGTTTATTATCACCTAGTGATCAAAGAAAATGTATTATTTCATAAAAGCCTAAAAATTTAAAATTGAGGGATTGATAACCATTTTATCGTCCATAGAGATTGGGTCCATTATAAGAAGAACCTTAAAAGTTTTCTTCATGCTATATAGCTGAATGTTTTATCATCTAAAAGTTGAATGCCATTATATGAAAATGGAAGACTAAAAATTATTTTTACCTTTATAAATTTTAATGCCAAATATTATCAAAGCTGAAAAAAAAAATTATTATTGAAAAAAATTGAATATACTTCAATGCCATATTGAATGATATTTATAATATGCTGGTCAAAACTGAATAGTATTACTTCAAATGGGAAAAATATCAATTCATTTACAAGAGATGTGTCATTATATATTGATTCAAACTACATTGAGATATGTATATATGTATACCTGGAATGCCAAAAATAAATTAAAACTAATTTTAAACTCTTGGGATGAAATGGGCATAGATGCACTATCTTGAACATAACCAAAGAGATGCAACAAATGGTGACCCAACAAAGACATCTGAAGACTTCCAAAGCACGCTTCCTTAATCCTAATGCATTTCTAGCACAAAAAATGGAGATGCAATTTATTTGGTGAAGTGGTGTCTTTGTTAGTGTGATGCACATACCATATCACTTCACACCTCAACTTAAAATTCACTAGATTTAGCATCATTTTCAATTTTTTCTCCTTTTCAAAATTTGGTGAGTACCAATAGTTATATCATTTTTTTTTAACCAACATTCGATTATAATATATTTCTATTTTGAAATAAATATTTTAAAATTATATTTCTATTTTAAACTAAATATTTTTCAAGTTAATCTTTATCAACATTTATGTTATGTGTGACCCTTAAAATAAGTTTTGGCTATTCTTTTTAAAGTAAATTTTATTCGAGAGAAAAGAAAGATGGCATGTACTATGATATATATATCATTTTGATTAAATTTAAAAAGAAAAGAGAAAAATAAGAGAAAAATAAATTATCAATAAATTTATTTTGAAAATGACATGAAAAAATTTGACAACTATCTTATAAATAAATGTTTGTCACATTTGTTATTTTGAAATAAATTTTTACTATTATATTAATATAAATAGAAATTTTCACTAAGAAAAAAGATTGGTTAAAGTTATATAGCATATCAAATATTTTTATTGATTATACCATATCCATCCACCCACACACACACACACACACACATTTGATGAAATATATCCATATAGTAATTAAACAAAAATATACAAATAATTCACACAAAAATAAGGCGGTATGAAAACACACCACGATACATTAGGTGGAGACTAGGAGCATAACCAAAGTATCCAAGTATCATCTAAGCAGAGCTTAGAAAAAAGTAGCTAAATCACAAAGTCATAAAAAGAGATAACTTCTATGCAACAAGAGCAAGGCTAGTAGGCAGACGATCCATATCATTGGGACCCCATCCCAAACTTGGGAAATCATTGGTATTTGGAGCATGCTCCCAGTTAATAACTTGGGCAGTGTCCGTATCCTCAAACACTTGTGTCCAAATAAATGAAATAACTAAAAAAATCTAGAAAACTTATCCAATACATATGCACAATCTCTAAATAACACAAATATTATTAACTTAAATATACAACATCCAAATATAATTAAAATGTTTCAATTCCACATCATTAATAGTCACATTATCATCAAGTACTATATGAACAAGTAAAGTAACACTCCAATTTATTTCCATTCCATGTGTATTTCCATAGTCACATTATCATCAAGTACTATATGAACTGCCATGCCAGAGGGATAATGCATATCGACTATTTCCATTTGTTTTTTAAAGATCCGCCCACCATTTATGATCTGATTTGTCAGTGTATGGGATCTATTATTTACAATCCACATATGTGGGTTATTGAGCACTTCAAGGTGATGTGTAATCATTATGTATATTTGTCTAATTTAATTAATTTGTTGATTGGGGATGATTTCCAAGGTGATTCAAACTTACATTTTCCATGCTTACATCTACTACAAAAAACAATTTAAACTTAATGAAATAAAAAATGTGTGGTTTTTTAATGACACGTATAGTAATAAGGTTTTTTTTCTTTTTTTCTTTTTGCGAGAGAGAGAGTAAGAAGGGAATATGGCACCTTACATTGTGGTGGATTAAAAACTAACAATCAGATCAATTTAATAAACACAAAGAAGTCTTTAAAGGGAATTTGAGGAAATACTAAGCCAACTGAGAAGATTAAAGAATGAAATCCTATAAATTTTGTAAAGAAAATACTAACAAATAAAAAGAATCATATTCTGGAGCAGTTCAAGATTTCTTGATGGAAGCACTTATATAGAACTGCTTAGAGAAGTAAGAAGAGAGCCACCATGAAAAGCTTTGGATACTAGCTACCATAACATCCTTCCATCTAGAAATCTCAAAGCTTCTCAATCGCAAGCTAAACCAAGTAGACAAAATAAAGAGGACAACATTCATTAATCAAAATACAAATCAAACCAGCTTCACAACAAAGGCTACTCAAATTCTTTAAAATATTAAAACCACTACCAATATTAAAAAGAGAACCAGTACTAAATGCCAAAGAACCACAAAACCCCCCTTCTACTAAGGATCTGATGAGAGACCAAAATCCATAAGGCCTAAAATAGGAATATGAAAGCAAGTCAAGTATTTTATGATTAATTATCTTTTAAAGGAGGGAGACATTTACAGTTATAGTTTTCATTAGGAGGATGGTTAAGAGTTCCAAAATTAACAAATATATCTGTTAGAGTGTTAGTCTCATGATAGTTATGAGAGAATGAAATATTTTATAAAAAAGAATGAATTGGAGAATATATTAAATGATTGAATTAAGTTGTAACTAATCAATTTTCCTCAATTTAACAACATTAATGATCAAGATAGAATCATTTTCCATATTTAATTTCCTAAAACTAGATTCCATAGCAATTCTAAATTCTCGGAGTAAAGCTATTGCTTCAATAGAATTTCTTGAAGACCAAGAAATTTTGATGGCATAATATGAAAACACTTGAAATTAATAATATTTGAAGATACCTACACCGACATAAATATTTAGGTTACCCTTGGATGCTTCATCAAAACTTATCTCAAAAATATTGACGCCAGGGGATTACCAAGAATCCAATAGTATTTTGTTTATTTGAGAAGAAAGGTTGAATGTGTCTTTAAATAAACTCTATTTTAAGAGAACATGATGATCTTCTCCAAGAATTTCATTGTTTTTAGAATGAAATTTAGCCTTTAAAACATCAAGTGCATCTTTGCATCCACACACACACACACACACACACACACACACACACAAACAAACTCTCTCTCTCTCTCTCTCTCTCTCTCTCTCTCTCTCTCTCTCTCTCTCTCTCTCCCTCTCTCTCTCTCTCTCTCTCTCTCTCTCTCTCTCTCTCTCTCTCCTCTCTCTCTCTCTCTCTCTCTCTCTCTCTCTCTCTCACACACACACACACACACACACACACACACACACACACACACAATTTAATTCCAAAACAAATTTACCATTCACACAAAAAGTACCAATGTGATTGGTGTGTAATTGAAATTTAAAATGTTCACTAGTCCAGATGACCAAAATTACATATACGACCTAAAGTATGATTTTTTTCTATTGAATAATAAAAACTAAACTAAGTAATCTTATCTACCTAAGAATACAAGGTGTCAAATTTAAATTTATTTTAAATCATAGGTCAGCATGAAAAAAATAAGACATGGCTTTATGAGAAATGTAGTTACGACTATGTAGACTATAAATATTTTTTCTAAGAAAAAAATGAATTTCTTAGGCCATGTATTTATTGGGTAATTATATTGAATTATGAACTCGTATAGTCATCCAAAATATAAATAAAAAAGGGATTCACTTACAAATCAAATAGGAAAAAAGTGATTTACTAGAATGAAAATACCAACGCATGATTTTTGTTCCCCAAATGCTTAAAACTAACCCTGAAAAACATCACTTTCTAATAAGAACCCAACGAAAGCTTGAAAATATACCAAAACTCATCTTGGCATGAGAAATATTAGACAAATATATTATATAAATGAAATCATGATCCTATAGGGATATACAGAATTATCTGAGAAGAAGAAAGGACATTTTATGACACACGTTCTTTGAAATTGTAAAATAGAAAATTCATAAATCACGTGTTTTTTTCCCAAATATTTAAAAATAAAGTGAGATATTATAGATTCAAGTAAGGAGAAGGCCTCGTCTATTTAGAACACTATAATTCAACTAAAGTAGAAATTATTCTCCATACCTTATAACTACTATGCATAATGATCAACCATCATTACCAAAACTAATTCATAGAGAATTTGAAATTTATTAAAATAAATTTCATTTAAATTTAAATTTAGATATACTCTAAAATTACTTCCTAATGGAAATAATAGATTGTTTCTATTTCAATGACCCTACTACATTCTAGACACTAAAATATTAACCCATAATGAACAATAATCCAACCCATCCTAACCCATGATATAATTATTTATCTTTCACAATATATATCAGACTCAATTAGACTTATCTTTTACAACATAATACAAACATATCTTGTCATCAATGCAAAGTTAGTTTTCAAAAATTACAAATGACTCAATAGTCCAGTCAAGCACTCTTCCATAACTCTTTTTCCTTGCAAGACTTTTTTCACACCTACAACCAACATATATTATTTTCCATGCAAGTTTCTCTTTTTACATCTCAAAAATAAGTTAACATGAGTCACACTTTTCACACGACTCTTATTTACTTAAAGCACTTCTCCCACACCTACTAAAAAACTCCCTTTGACTTCTTGGATGCCAATTGATTCAATCATAGTAGGAGATCCCAGTGAAGGGATGCCCTTATCTATTCATCTAGAGTAACATAATGGAAAACAACATTCATTATTTATTATTAAATGAAAAAATAAATTATGGCATCCAAATTTGCCACCTCTATATTTTATACTCTAACATTAAACCTCATCCAACTTTACAATTGTACCTCTATTACAAACTATATATCCTTCAAACATTGAGGTCCTTATCTTAACACTATTTTGAACTCTATCTTATGGTCTCTCTTTGTATCTTGATATTAGGACTCTATTTTTGTTTTGGTCTATTTTATCCTTTTCCTTATCTATGTTTTAGGATTTAATCGTCTTCTTTGCAGTCACCATCCTCTTTTCTACTATTATTCCCAGACTCTTCAACTTCTTTGTAACTACCTCAATGATCTTAGAAACAAAATACTAATCAGTAAAAAGAAGTATATCATGGAGTAGTCTAATAATTCTTGATGAAAGATGCTACATGGAACTGTTTAGATAAGTAGGAGGAGAGCCACCACAAAAAGCCTTGGATACTAGCTACCTTAACATCCTTCCACCATGGAATCTCAAAGCTTGTCAATCATAAGTTAAACCAAGTAGCCAAAATAAGGAGGACAAAATTCATTAATAAAAATATAAATAAAACCAAATCCACAACCAATTCTTCTCAAACTCCTATATATATTAAAACCACTACCAATATTTGAAATAAAACGAATACCAAATGCCAATGAACCATAAAACCCCCTTCTGCTAAGGATCTGAAGACATGTCAAAATCCAAAAAGCCTAATTTTAGGAAGATGAAATCAAGAAAAAAAATTTATAACTAATTATAATTCAAAGGAGGGAGACATTTACATTTACATTCTCAATCAGGAGAATGGTTAAAAGTTCAAAAATTAACAAATAAATCTGTTAGAGTATTAGTCTCATGATAGTTATGGGAAAAATAAATATTCTAGAAAAAATGAATGACTTGGAGAATATATTGAATGATTGAATTAAGTTATAACTAATTAGTGTTTATCAATTTAGTAACATTAATTATCAAGATAGAATTATCTTCCATAATTAATTTCCTAAAACCAGATTTAATAGCAATTCTCAATCCTTTGAGTAAATCTAGTGCTTTAGTCAAATTGCTTGAAGGCTAATAAATGTTAATGGCATAATAATAAAACTCTTGAACCTAATAATATTTGAAGATACCTCCACCTACATAAATATTTAGGTTACTATTTTATGCTTCATCAAATTTTTTTTTGAAAATATTGATGCTATGGGATTACCAAGAATCCAATAGTATTTTGTTTATTTGAGTAGGAAGGTTGATGTTGTCTTTAAATAAACTCTATTTTAAGAGACTACGATGATCTTGTCCAATAATTTTTTTTAGAATGAAACATATCCTTTAAAACATAAATTGAATCTATGCATCCTTACGACCAAACACACACACACACACACACACACACACACACACACACACACACACACACACACACACACACACACACACACACACACACACACAATTACTTCCAAAACAAATTTACCATTCACATAAAAATTACCAATGTGATTGGTGTGTAATTCAAATTTAGAATGTTAGTCCAAATGACCACTAGGACACATATGTCCTGTAATGTATGAGTTTTTCTACTGAATAATAAAAACTAAACTAAAAAGGATTCTCTGCCTAAGAAGACAAGGTGACAAATTTACAAGTATTTTAAAAAATGGGCTATCATGAATAAAATAATACATGTCTTTACTAGAAGTGTAGTTATGACCATGCAGACTTATACATATTTTTTTAAGAATAAAAAATGACTTTCATAGGCCAAGTAGCTATTGGGTAAGCATAATAAATTATGAAATCATATAGTCATCAAAAATGTAAATAAAAAAGTGATTCACTAGAATGGAAATGCCAATATATGATTTTTGTTCCCCAAATGCTTAAAACTAAGCCTAGAAAACTTCTTTTTCTAATAGGAACCAAACAAAAGCTTGAAAATATACCAAACCTCAGCCTAACATGAGAAAGATTAGACTAGGATATTATAGAAATTAAATCATGATCCTATGGGCTTATACAAATTTATCTGAGAAGAAGAAAAGACATTTTATGACACACCTTCTTTGAAATTGTAAAATAAAAAATTCATAGGATAATATATGTGTTCCCCCCCCCAAAAAAAAATTCTTAAGACTAAAGCGAGATATTCTAGATTCAAGTAAGGATAAGGCCTAGTCGATTTGGAACACTATATTTAAATGAAATTAGAACTTATTTTCCATACCTTATAACTACTATGCAGAGTGATCAACCATCATTATTAGAACTAATTCATAGAAAAAATGATATTTGTAAAAAAAAATATGGCAAGGATTTAATTTAAATTTATATATAATACAAAATTCATCCTAATGGAAATAATAGTATATTTCTATTGCAATGATCGTACTAAAACACACACACACACACACACACACACACACACACACACACACACACACACACACACACACACACACACACACACACACACACACACACACAGACACACACACACACACACACACACACACACACACACACACACACACACACACACACACACACACACACACACACACACACACACACACACACACACACACACACACACACACACACGCGCGCGCGCGCGCGCGCGCGCGCGCGCACGCACGCACACACACACGCACATGCGCACGCACACACACACACACACACACACACACACACACACACACATACACACACACACACACACACACACACACACACACACACACACACACACACACACACACACACACACAATTACTTCCAAAACAAATTTACCATTCACATAAAAATTACCAATGTGATTGGTGTGTAATTCAAATTTAGAATGTTAGTCCAAATGACCACTAGGACACATATGTCCTATAATGTAGGAGTTTTTCTACTGAATAATAAAAATTAAACTAACAAGGATTCTCTACCTAAGAAGACAAGGTGACAAATTTACAAGTATTTTAAAACATGGGCTATCATGAAGAAAATAATACATGTCTTTACTAGAAGTGTAGTTATGACCATGCAAACTTATACATATTTTTTTAAGAATAAAAAATGACTTACATAGGCCAAGTAGCTATTGGGTAAGCATACTAAATTATGAAATCATATATTCATCAAAAATGTAAATAAAAAAGTGATTCACTAGAATGGAAATGCCAATGTATGATTTTTGTTCCCCAAATGCTTACAAATAAGCCTAGAAAACTTCTTTTTCTAATAGGAACCAAACAAAAGCTTGAAAATATACCAAACCTCAGCCTAACATGAGAAAGATTAGACTAGGATATTATAGAAATTAAATCATGATCCTACGGGCTTATACAAATTTATCTGAGAAGAAGAAAGGACATTTTATGACACACCTTCTTTGAAATTGTAAAATAAAAAATTCATAGGATAATATATGTATTTCCCCCCCCCCACCAAATTCTTAAGACTAAAGCGAGATATTCTAGATTCAAGTAAGGATAAGGCCTAGTTGATTTGGAACACTATATTTAAACCAAATTATAACTTATTTTCCATACCTTATAACTACTATGCAGAGTGATCACCCATCATTATTAGAACTAATTCATAGAAAAAATGATATTTGTAAAAAAAATATGGCAAGGATTTAATTTAAATTTATATATAATATAAAATTCATCCTAATGGAAATAATAGTATATTTCTATTCCAATGATCGTACTACATTATAGACACTAAAATATTAACCCATAATCGACTACAATCCAACCCATCCTAACCCATGATGGACTTATTTTTCATTCACAATATATATTGGGCTCAATTAGGCTTATATTTCACAATATAAAACAAAATTATATTCTTACCAATGCAAGGTTATTTTTCACAAATTACAAATGATTCAATAGTCTAATCATGCAATATTCACATAACTCTCCTTCCTTACAAGGCCTTTTCACACCTGAAACAAACTTATATTATTTTCCATGCAAGTTTATCTTTTCATAACTTTAAAATGACTTAATATGAGTCTCACTCTTTTCACATGATTCTTCTTTACTTGAATAACTTCTCCTAGACCTTCTACAAAACTCCCTTTGACATCTCTGATGCCAATAGATGTATTCATAGTATGAGGTCTCAATGAATGGATGCCCTTGTCTATGCATCTAGAGTAACAAAATGAGAAATAACATTATTTATTTATTATTAAATGAAAAAAGATTTTATGACATCTAAATTTGGTCACTCTATATTATCTACTCTAACATTAAACCTCATCAAAATTTACAATTGTACCTCTTTTAAAAACTATTTATCCTTCAAACTTTGAGGCCCTTGTCTTAACTCTATTTTGACCTTTATCTTGCAGTCTCTCTTTTTATCTTGCTATTAAGCCTCTCTCATTTCTTGTGCCTATTTTGTCATTTTCCTTATGTAGTTTTTAGGGTTCCATCTACTTCTTTGTAGTCACCATCCTCTTTTCTATTATTGTTCCTAGACTCTTCAGCTTCTTTGTAACTACCTCACCGATCCTGAGATAGTTGAACCACCTTATGAAATAGATTATTGACCTTTCTTGGTGATAAATTTCATTTAATAGATATTGCATGCGCCTTGTGCACTAGAAAATTAACATTCTCCTCAAGATATTTATAATGAGACAAAATAATCCTTATTTGAAAATCTATCATGAAATATGTAGGTAATCAAAATTTGTTGTGACATGTGCACAATGAACACTAATCACTATGAATTGTGGCACTTGTGTATTCCTTTGGGTCCATGACTTTATAAAACTCAATTGGTGATTAGTCAAATATCTATTTATATTAATGTGATATATATGCTCCATGGAAATCTGGATGTATAGAAACCAATTTCTGGCTATTCATGCATTTTGCCTTCAATTGTAACACATAACATGTTATGACACTTGTCACATTTATATACTCTTATAATTTTTCTGAAATTTTTGTGTTCCTTGAAATCTATAGGGATTTATCAAGGTCATGACTCCATGATTCATTTTTTGAACTCCATGAATTCCACTCCATGGGATCCACTCCATGGTCTCTAAAATATCCATCATCCATGCACCAACATTGAAAATTTTATTGTCTATGATTTCGTGCATGAACTTCAATAATTTATTGGCCATGATTCCATTTGAAATTTTTAATATTTTTGTGGAGATTTCCTACGGATCTAGAACCATGGACTTATCAATTTCAAATTAAAAAGTTATCAAGTCTATAATTTTGTTTATTGGTATAAGACTTGATCACAAACACTTAGTGGATTTGTGAGGTCACCATGAATTATATATGTATATGTATATGTATATGTATATGTATATAACACCTTCATTATATTTCAAATACTTAGGATTCTAAGTGTCATCCACATGAACACATGACAAGGGATAAATGTTAAAAATTTGTAATTTGATCACCATGGAATGACAAAGTAACTTGAAATTAACTCTGTGGCCTCCTTGATTTAGCCCAAGGACTCCATTA
>JARHVA010003187.1:42500-90000 GCA_037957365.1 Torreya grandis
AAATCCTAGAAAAGATAGGGATGGATTACAATGGATGATGGAGATGGGAAAAAACCATCATCGTGGTTAGCATGCAGATTACCAACTTAACAAATAGCTTGAATTATTGGTCTTGTACACATTTCTGACATTTATTTAGTACAAGCATTGCACAACACCCACTTCTATTCATAGAAGTTGTATATGGCGGAACCTCAATCACACTCATTTGCAATTGGAATAACATTTTTTAGCACTTATGTGTCAATATTTTGTTCCATTGTTCTTAATATTTTCCAAGCTTGATAATATTTCCATGAAAGGGATTAGGGTTTATGAAATTATAAATGCTAATTGTTAGTGTAGGTTTATGGAATTCTAGACACTAATTGTTATTTTGGTTTTCTCGTTGTAAAGGAAATGCAGTTTGCAGTTTATTGGGTTGAATAATAAGGTTGTTATTTTGATGTATCAAACTAGTTTTGATGATGATTTAGACAGTAGGTGATGTAGGAGCATTTTAAACAAATTGACAGTCTTACATCATCTAAAAATAAAGTTATTCAAGCAAAGTAATAAAACAACTTTGATTATGTGTAATTGCGTTGCATAGAATTTCAAAAGGTTATTCTGGATAGCACAAGAACCCACTTACATGGAAAGGATGTAGTTGAGAATTAAAAAGGAATTTGAAGAATAAGTAGGACATAGAATTTTTGGCTTAGGAAATAAATTAGGGGATCAAATCAATATTATTATTTAGTGTGCAATATGTAGGAACTTATTTAGGTGACTAGAAGATATCCTTATATTCATCTAGTTTATGGTTCAATTATTTTTTCTTTATTATTGTTGGAAAAACCAAACCATAATATGGTGTCATGAGGTTTTTATGACATTTAATTATTACCATCAAGAGTATACTTATTATTAGAAATAACAATATTCTTGTACTTCCTGGCACTAATGTCTAAAAGCTTAAGAACTAACTTTGATATATGGTATTTTAGATCATGATAATCTATCAAAAGATATTAAGTATTTACTTCATATACTACACATCAATGGTAAATATATGGTTTTACACATGTATAACATCACATACCTCTAATGGTGAGATGTCACAAAGGATTGCATCTTTAAAAAGGTTGATTTTGTACACCAAGTGACACTACTAGGTGATCCATTTATCAAGGCCTACACTAGACCATACACTAGCATAAGGCTATGAATGATGCATCAATTTCAAGTTCAATTTTTTAAAATATTCTTTAGGATAAATTGAATTATTTTGACTTTCATTACAAATGATGAAGTGTGGTGCTTCACCATTGATCTACATTTTTTAATGAAACATTATTTTTAATTCATATAATTTCTTTTTGGGGGAAGTATAGATATTACTAGTACTGACTATATCATTGGGTTCATAATCTATTATGTACTTACCTTTTTATAGTTCTATATAACTTTTACCCACTTCTTGAAATGTGCAAGTAGAGAGATGATAGTGTGACACTCTTCATTAGATTGAATATTCATGCTATGAACTAAGCACCACTTTTCATTCTTGGACTATTTATTCTAATAATTTGAAAATTATCTCCCACTCTATAGTATCATGACTCAATCAATAGACATATAAATATAAAAAATTCAATGTTGTTATTTGGATCATAAAATGTGCTTAGATGGAAAGCAATTGATTGGTTTCAGGAAATCATAGAGTTTGGTTATCCCCATATTTACTACCCATTATTAGTGCTTTGGTGGTTTTACCTATTTCTCTTTTTCTTTCAGATATTCAGTTATGAATTAGATCATTTTTAATATGCCCATATTCTTTCATAGGTGCTAAATATTTATATTTTAAATTTACCTCCAAATCATTTTGATAATTATGTCTTATATTTTATTTTACCACTAATCTCTCCACTTGTATCTCATAGTATTGTTAAACCCAACCAAAATACCACCATAAAGGTATTGTATTATGTGATTAAGGATGAGGAGGGACAAGGAGGAATTGAGTAGAGATAATGAGGAAGTCATTAGGGATGATGAGGGATAGTGAGGGTTAATGAGGGAATGATTAGGGAGGATGACGGAGTGACTAGGGATGATAAGAGTTAATAAGGGAGTGATTAAGGGTGATGAGGGATGAGGAAAGAGTGATTAAATATGATGAGGGATGATGAAAAAATGATTAGGGAAGAGATTTCAAATGATAAGGAATGGTGAGGGTTAATAAAAGAGTGATTAAAGATGAAAGAAATGAAGAGTGGGTGATAAAGAATGATGAAGTGGTGATTAGGGATAGTGAGGGATTGAATAGGGATGATGAGAGATGATGAGACTCAATGAGGGAGTGATTAAAAATGATGATGGATGGTGAGGGTCTATGATGGAGTGATTAGGGATGTGGAGGGATGAGGAGTGAGTGATTAGCGGAGATGAGGGATAGTGAGGGTCAATGAACGAGTAATCAAGGATGATGAGGAAGTGATTAGAGATGATGAGGGATGATGAGAGTCAATTAGGGAGTGATTAGAGATAATGAGGAATGAGGATAGAGTAATTAGGGGTAATAAAGGATGATTAGTAAATGATCAGGGATGCGAGAGGGATAATGAATAAATGAAATTAATAAAAGGTGGTTATTTGATATCTATAGGGCATAAATAGAACCTATGATACCCTAATCACACCACTTTATATCAAGTTCAAACTGATTGGTTTGAAAACTTCAATTTTGACAAAACTAGTACTCAAGAATCAGTTTAGAAGGCACAAAAACCTAAATAATGACTATGTATACAAAAAATGGACATCAATTTCAAAATTTATGTCATGAAATACCGAGGTTCAATAATTAAACCTTAAAAAAAACCAATTACTGATCATATTAGCTTTTAAAAAATTATTATCCACATCATAATGCATTCAGTTATGAAACCAACTCTATCAGATGCAAAGTGACCCTAATTTCCTATATTTAATAAAATAAATTTAATGTATAAATAAATAAATGTAACAATATAAATGTAAACTTAAATTTATTTAATAAAATAAATATTAATGTTGAATATAATCTTTAGATAAATATTTGATTCATGTGCATGTTCACATGCTTTTATGTGAAAAATAATAAGAACACAATCTTGTTATTCATTTTATAATAATTCAATTGCATTATCTATTGACATGATCTTGTTTGTATTAACATGATCAAATTATGTATTAATTCAATTTCATAATAATTATCAATCCATAATTTGAATATCATGATCATGTTATCCAAAATATCCATAGAATTGTCTCCCAACTCTGTGCACATATCCTTTTAGGAGGATGAATCCTAGCAATTCTTTGATAATTAGGCATATTTATCTTTGTGTATTTTACATGTAATCTACATAATGATTTCACATTTAATTTGTTCATATTAGAACTAATAAAGCTTAATATCTTTCACAATGGATGTTTCCTTAACTTTACTAAGGTTTTACCTTGTAAATCTTGTGTTTTATCTGTTTGATTATCTTTGTTATTATATTTTGTTATTTTTCTTTTGTTGTAGAGTGCATATTTTCCTAACATGTATAACATTCAACATACAACCTATGTAAATGGAATATAATTGGATGAATAATCAAATTTAATGATTTACAATTGGCCTTTCCATAGCCTAGGTTGGCACTGTAAATGATGTAGTAAAATAGAAAGAGGTAGCCAATGATATCTACTGGGCATGTATAAAATCTAGAAATGGTCATTTATGCATATTTTTAGGTCCATTAAATGATACATTACTTTTAGGAAGGGTTTTTAGATTTACACAGAGCCTACTGATTCACTCAAAAGCCCATTATATATAGTTATTGGCCATATTGTGTGGGAATTAATAAAATTAACCAAGGCACATATGATATGGGTTTGAAATAAAATGCATTAAAACTTTAAATTCAAGGATAAAACTCTATATAGTGATCCCATAAAGTGATTAAAGCATGAAAGGATAAATAAATATTGTAACTTTGAGAAAAGATTAGCCTAAAGAAGCCATGATAGAGAAGATAAGATGCAAGTCTATGGACTAGATTAAGTAATGTTTTGAATCTAATAATGTCATGTATCCCCCTTAATAAATAAATAAAAATATCTTTAATAACAATATCTATTATGAGAGACTCTAATAGTTTTGAGGTTAAGGTTTCCCTTCACTAAGAAACCTAACCTACACTAGATTGGTACCAAAGTAAGGTTGCATACCTTGTGAGCATGTAAGAAAAAAATATGGACATGCAATTGAGATATGAGCTAGTGGAAGGAAGGCTATCATATCACCAAATTGGAGGCTACTAGTAAAATATTGTTATCCACTATGAGAAGGTGAGTAGAGAATGGCATGCTAGAGGAGAAACCATGAGAGTAGTGTAGAGGCTAGAAATAGATCTATGATATTATGAAAGAGCCTTGAGAAAAGGTGCAAGAGTGAGAACCAAATCCAATAATGGAAGGTGTTGATAATAAAGTTTTATAACAAATGTGTGTAATCAGAAAAATCAAATAATACACTCAATATTAATAATCTCAAATGGGCTAAGGTAAGGTGGATATCAGTTCACAAGATCCAACAAGAATATAGAATGATACCCAAGGTGTAAAAAAGTTTACATAGAGATGAGAAGGTACAATAAAAACCATGAATAAATCATGCGTGTTCTAGTGAACTATGTGGATAATGTCCAAAATAAGAAGAATGATCATTTAATTCCCTTAACACTATTAATTGTATGAAATCATTGTAAAAATAATTATTCATAGAACATTGGAGCTATGTGACAATCATAAAGCCTTAGAAAGGAGTGGCTATATAAGATTTTTGGACAAATTAAGAGAAATCCATGGTGGAGGCATGGTAGGAAAAATTAGAAGAATGTGTTACATAAAGAGAATCATATTTGTTTATAGTGCAACTAGGAGTTTTTGACTGCAGCAAAAGTGAAGGTAAGGTGCATCTACCTAAACATGCACTAGTGGAGTTAAAGAAGTTAAATAAATCACTAGTTGAAGTATGTACTTTAGAAATAATGAAGATATAGAGGTATCATCTTGAAGTTGGACATGAGTTATCTTACATAAAATAGGAGAACATCATTTTGAATAAAGGAAATAAATGAAAAGAGTAGAGGTAAACGATAGCTAGGAAAAACTCACCATATTGCACAAAGGTAATTTTTTTTCCAAATAAAAGATTAGCTCGTATAAGAGGTTTTGAAAGTGTGCATATGGAGTATCATAGGTGGGTACACAATCGTTGTAGTGATGCCCAAAGGGGAAAGTGGAAAGATTCATAAGAAAATGATTAAATTAATATTATAACTAACAATGGATTAACATTATTTGCATATGAAAGACATGAGTTGTTGGAATGATTTAGCCACAATTAGACAAAATCTATTAAGGGAGGAAAAGTATTTATTGCATGAGAATTAAAATGGCCACCATAGGAAATAAGAGTGAAGTATCAACTCAATGTTGATATGGATATCTCATTTTTTATTGAGTGCAAGGAGAAGAACTCATTGTTGATGAAGGGCAAGGTAAGAGAATTTTAGTATAAAGAAGATAAAAGAACGTAATTATAATGGATATTAGTCTAACTACGTAGAGTGGAATATGTGATAACAAAGGGAGAATAGAATCTTAGAGTTGATAGACCCAATAAAAACATTCATGGTAATAAGGGAAGATAAAATAGAGAAAAACAAGGGAAACAACATAACCACAAAAATGTACCCATTGATAAACATGTGGAAGAACAACACAAAATTATTCCTAATTATCATGTGAAATAGATGAAAGGATTTAGGAATTGGATAGGAGAGGTGTAAGGTAAATAGAATATATAGAAAAAGGTCTAAATATCTTTTGGTAGAGGTGGACAAACAAAAGTGGCCATATAACCATAAGGGACGAGGGTGGGTAAAGATCCATGAGAGATGAAAGTGAGCATAAACCCATAATAGAAGGTAAAATGAGACACAGGTGCTTAGGAAGGAATCTATGTAGATTTCATTATATAAGTGTTGAAAAAAATGGAGGGAAATAGATAGATGTGGACATAGACCCGTAAGAGTAAAGAGGAGTATAAATAAGAATAAGAGTGGTGGCATTTGATCCAAATTATTTATTCCCCAAGAAGGGTTTAGAGAAAGAGGAATCATTGAGTGACCTTATTTAGGTTCCAAATTAAGTATAATGAAACATCATGGTCAAGGTATCCTGCCAAAAGGTTGGTTCGACCAATTCAACCCTAATGGTAAGTGATAACTTACATTTTAATTACCTGATGAGTCTAATACAATGGAATCCTAGATGAATTGATAATCGTACATAACCAGAACCTAATGTCAATATGTTTGATATATAGACCAAATATGGGTGTGCATACTTGTGGCATATCATTTTATAAATGATATTATAGATAAATCAAGAGTCCAATTTCATGGAAGGGATGATACTTAGAGTTGCATATGAAGTTGGATAAATATAAGGTTGCAATTTTTTACTAAGACAAATGATGCATACAAAAAACTATCAAATGCATAAGGATACTCTAGGGAAATGAAGCAAGGGATAAAATTAATTACTCATGCTAAAACATAAAGAGATAGAATCATCCATAAAATAGAGGATCATGGTGTAGAAGAAGTTTGTTGAAGGTGTACAACATGAAAACAATGAATATTGCACCTGAATATAGGTTTGGACTTGTATGACAAAGGTGAAAAATGTCAATATTATCAAGCATGCATATTGGAGAAATGCATAGAAAATCTAGGAGTATGAGAATTACATGTAGGGAGAGGTAGGCCACTAAAGAAAAAAAAAAGGTACCTAGTGGCCAATGATGATGGCATGTGAAAGGAAGAATAATCCCAAGCAACCACATGTAGAAGTTTAATATCTTAACATCTACCTCATAACCCATGGAATTAGAAGATAGATTGATGAATGGTTATTTATGAGGAACTACACTTGGAATTTATTTACATGATAAGTTGGTAATGTTGAATAATCAATAGTAGGTAAGGATAGCCAATGAGATTTATTTATGTGGATATTTTTTGAAAATAATCAAATGTTCATGGATCAAAGTCTATAAAAGGTTATGCTTATTCTAGGTTAGGTTTTTATATTTTTACAAATCTTGTAGATCTACTTAGAAACCTAATAAGTATAGTTATTATCGATATTGTGTGGGAATTAAAAAATTAACTAGGGTGCAGATGGATATAAATATGGGGATTTGGTTCCAGCCTTTGTAACACTCATAATCCAATGAGGATAATTTATTAGATTGATCCCATAGAGGAAAGGAATCTTTGCATGAGGGATAAGGCCTATAGTTATAATAAAATGGTAATCTAAGGATGCCTTGACAAAGAAATAAAGATCAAAGT
This sequence comes from Torreya grandis, assembly GCA_037957365.1. Classification (NCBI taxonomy): domain Eukaryota; kingdom Viridiplantae; phylum Streptophyta; class Pinopsida; order Cupressales; family Taxaceae; genus Torreya; species Torreya grandis. Next base: position 49,949 of record JARHVA010003187.1, read on the forward strand.
AAGTGGACCTGATTAACCAAAGTTGAGAACACAGTGTAAATTTGTAAAATAAATAAGATTATGTAACATCCTAAATAAATAAATAAATTACACTTCAATAGAAAGATTTAATCTCAGATACTCTAATAGCTTTGAGGATAAGGCTTCCATTAATTGTGACCCCACCCCTAATTTTCACCAATGGATTAGTTACTCCCAATATTTTTGAAGTGAAGATAATACAAGTCACTTTGCTCTTCCCTACCAACTTGTATGTTTCCATCATTAATAGCTAACAGATAGAATGTCTAAATTTGAAGTGAATAGTTCAGTGATACCAATGTAAATCATCATAAATTTTATAAATTGTCCTTATGAAAGTGTAAGAATCCATTAAATATATAATTATTCTGATAGGGGTTCACTGACTGGATTGAACCTTGTGTTCCATACCTAATCAGGGGACCACAATGAATGTTGGAGAATGAATATGATCATATCACCCTACTTCTAGTGCATGGCATACATTTATGTGACTATGTCATAGGTATGAAGAGTGAATTTTATGGTGTTTATATTTACTAGAAATATGGTGGTACATAGGAAATTTTGACTGGTTAATAATTGAAACAATGGCATGTGTAGCATTGTTTCCATACTAGCAAGACTACTACGTCCATATATACATACATACACACACATATATATATATATATATATATATATATATATATATATATATATATATATATATGTATATATATATATACATATATATACATATATTGTGTTAAATGATAGTAATATATATATATATATATATATATATATATATATATATATATATATATATATATATATATATATATATATATATATATATATATATGTCATTGTGTTAAATGATAGTAATATTTTTTGTGGTGGATTTAATCAAGTATTTAAGGATGTAGATACTTATTTTATGCTATATTAACAAAATAGTGGAAAACATATAATCTATAAATGAGATTGCCATGTATAAGATCAAATTTGATATTGTGTTCAAAGTAATTTTTTTTTTGAAGATTTCAAACTAAGGGAAATTCTAGATCTTTGTTATAGTCTTATAAAAGGAATTTCATAGGAAACTACATGGATGAGTTTTGATCAAGGATAACATAAATTAAAGGTAGGATCTATCATCTAAATAACACAAAAAGTTGTCTATGTTTAAACTATTTTTCTATAATATTATGTTATTTGATGACACAAAATGATTGGCTTCTTGTAAATAGAGCTTTGTTAATTTTCCCTTTTGTTTGGTGTAAATCTATTTTGTAACTACAATTTTTATTTTATTTTTTAATTTTAGAGAAGGGATTTGTTGAGAAATTACATGGACAAGTGTATGTAGGATCTAATTTTTTAACAACAAAAATAACTAGATGTGATTGCATTCCTTTTTATATTATTTTGTTGTTTGATGGCATGGAATAGATAGCTTCTTTTATACATATTTTTTTTATGCTCTTTTGTTTGGTGGCAACAAGATAGTGAAGCCCTGATATTTTGATGGCTCAACACATAGACTACATAATGTGCATGTTACCATTTTTAGGTGAGATAACAAAACATATTAGAACCACCTTGTTTTCCTAAATCACTATATGGGTTTTTCGTATTTTTTTGGCTACTTGATGAAATGGTAAGTTTTTTTTTTAAAACATAGCTCTATTGATCCTCTTTTTTGTGATTGTGGGACAAAAAATCCATGGTCTTTTGATAGCTTTATTTACATAGACAAAAGACAAGGCATGCAAGCATTTCTAGGTGAGTTAACATAATGTATTAGGATCACCTTGTTTTTTTAACTGGTTATATGGCTTGCTTGTGATTCTTTGTGACTTATCACTATGTTTCATTTTCTCTTGAGCTGATGCATATGTTTGAAAAGACTTGATTTCATTTTTTTCCAAAGTCTTGTTTTACTACATGGACAAGTTATAGTGATGGTGACCATTAAATGAAGGTATGATTTTCTCCATGAACAACATGATGAATTGGTTTTGTTTTCATTATTTATGTATAATATCATCTTGTTTGATGACATGGAATTATTGCTTGATGTACACAACACTTTGTAGATGCTCTTTTGCATTTCTTCAAATTAAAGTCCTTTAAATATGGATAGGACATAATAGGATCAGATAATTTAGAAATATTGGTTTCTTGGTTTAACTTTTAAACATATAAGGGAATAAAATAAATAAATAAACTATTATATAATATAGTATTATTATATTAAAATTATAATACATTATATTATATGCATTTTTATATAATATGTATAATTATATAAATATAATGTTAAATAAATTAAAATATATAATTATATAATGTTGATATTTAATAATATTATTTTATTTATATAATAATGATATATAATATAATATTTATAATTTTATAATATTATAACTGGTTACATCATTTATATATAATAGATAAGATATATTCTAGTCAACACCAACCTCTTCAGCCTCTAGAAAGGTAAATATGAGGCATTGGGGGACTATAGCTAGTGTACTCTATATCTATATGGGTTTGGGGTGAGATAGTCAATAGTATTTATGCTCAACCATCATTGAACCCCGAACCTTTCATAGACCAGTTGGGAGATGGAGATATTCTCCTCTATCAATATCCGAAGAAAGATAAAATGACAGGTTGATATGCATTAGCTGTCTTAGCATAATCTAGTGGGCGATGCCGACTAAAAAATAAGGATTCTCTTCCTTCCAATCACCTCATTACATATGAGTGTCTAAAGTCTTGATCACCGATTGTATTCTCTGAACCTGACCTGACCTGACCCGACCCAACCACCTGCCCCTTTTGTATTTTTTATTTATCCTTTGAATTAATGAGAATATGTTTAATACTTGTTCAAATGTATTTGGTGGGAAAATATTATAGGTAGCAATCTTGATTTAGTGAGAAATTTTTTGTGCCTAGGATAGGGATGTGTTCGTAATAAAATCGATTTGGTAAGATTTTTTTTTTTTTTTTTTTTTCCATTTTCAGTTTTATAAATAAAAATTGATATTTGAAATGATAAAATTAATATTTATTATTTGTTTCAAATATCAAATTTTTTAAATCAGATTTTTTATTTACATTGAGATTATTTATATTATGATCAACAAGTGAGCACCATAAAATTAGTATCAATATTTTGGTTTTTTTTTTTTTTTTTTAATAACAGATTTTAGTGTAATTAATATTAACAAATTTCAAGCATCACTTTTCTAACTTATAATATGGGGGCGCATGCACCTTAGTTAATGTTATTAATCAGTATGTGTTACTAGAATTATTTTTAATATGAAAAGTTATTGATGTTATTATTTTTTAGTGGTGGCAAAAGAAAAAAGTTATGGTCTTTTGATAGCTTGAGGACATAGACTAGAGATTGCAAATACAACCATTTCTAGGTGAGTTGACATGATTTATTAGAATCACCCTCTTTTTCTATAAATGATTTTAGGAGTCTTTTATGATGCTTTGTAGCTACTTTATGGCATGGAATCGTTGTCTTGATATAAATAGAGATTTGTTGATGCTCTTTTGTTTGGTGGTAGTGGAATAGTGAATCCATAGACTTTTGATAAATCAACACAGATAGAAGCAAGAATTGGAATGAAACCATTAATAAATGAGTTAATTGAAGGTGATTTAATTAACATTTTTTAATTTATAAATGACCGTATGGGTCACTCATAGTTCTCTATTACTCCTCAATACATTTATAAATACTATTTTACTATGTGAAAAAGTTCCAATGGTGGTGAGCATTGAATGAAGGTATGTTCTATCCTATGAAAATCTTAAGGAATTACTTGGTTTTTTTTTGTTTTTCCTTTCATTTTTTATGGCATAGTATTATGTTATTTAACAACATGGAATTATTAGCCCTTTATATAATAATACCCTTTTGTACTTCATAAAATCAAATTTGGATAGGAGGTATTAGGATGATGTTATTTATAATCATTGGATTCTTGAGATAATTATAATCATTTGAAGAATAAAACACATACACGGACTATATATATATATATATATATATATATATATATATATATATATTTTTGATACTAAATTAAAAAAGGGGTCCCAGTCCCTGAAACATAAAACTTCAAAAAAATCAAAAGATGTCTAGCTTTGTGGATTAATCGCCAAGGCATTTGAAAAACAAAAACTAAAAGTGATGAAAATTTGAAAGTTTTAAAGATTAATTTCAGACCATAAATACAAACTAAATCCAAAAATTGTTGCTATGTTATCTTCCATCAAACTTGAGAACCCAAAGTCCTTTAGGAGATTTTGGAATAATATGGCCTTCCTTTCTATTTCTGACTACTATCCATTATTCTTGATTACTCAAGTTATTTGAATCCCATCTTTTCACTCTAGTTAAGCTTTCAAAATTTCCATTATCTATTCTCTTCTTATTATTCTAGTCCCTTTCTCTTTTCTCACTAGATCTTACGATCTTGGAATTCAGAAAGAGGTCTTAGTTAAATCTATATTTCTTGAAAAGGATTTTACCAATTTACCTTAATATAGTTCATAACTACTACTGGGATTGACATTTAGAAGCTATTCTTTAATCTCCTTCCCCTAAGATGAGACTAATTTTCTCTTGATTTTGGGGCATGGAGCTGAAACATGACCCAATTGAAAGCAATTTTTACATCTAAAAGGTATTCCCTTAAAATCCATAGATTATGAGCAACATCTCTCTTTAAATTTTAAATTGATCTTATCTGGTAAAACCTATGAGATATCTAAACAAACCAACATTCTATCAAAAGTCACTATAGAAAAAATAAGTGAAGAAGTAGCAATTTATGGTAATTCCCCCAAAGCTTTACCGATAATTAAAAGTCTAGATTTATTCTAGAATTGAAGATGAAGGTACAAAATCCTTACCCAAATTGGATGAATGGAAAGATTCTCAATTAATGGGTTAAAATTAGGGAACCAAGGTTTCAACTAAAAAAGGTGATTATTCATCTACCAAGATTTTTCTTGAAGGATATTATTATGATCAATCAAATTATCCAAAGATACTAAAAAAATACTTTCATAAAAGGGTAAATTTGAAACTCCCATGTTAACAACAGATGCCAAGAAATTGAAATCCATTTATGTCGATCAAAAAAAGATGACCAAAATCTATCAAAGCAACAGATCAAGCCCCTCTCCAAATACCCTTATTTCATTTCAAAAATCTCCTGTAGAGCTTTACCTTCAAAATTTACCATTAAGGGTTTCAAAACCCATACTTTATACATTTTGACATAATCCACGGAAGCCCTAACCTTAGAAATTGATCCAGTTAGGGTCTTTTGACTAACTTCTACATTACCAATTTGCCCTTCTAACTTATCCATGAATAATTTTTGGTTTTCAACCTGGTGAAAGAATGACTACAATTTTGGATAGAAATCCTTGCCCTCTAATGGCTTCGAGCTCAAACTGACTTCTACCCTATTCTAAAATCCAAACCCTGTGATCAACTTCTCCTTGAGCATAGATGCTCTTGTGATATGCATCTCAAACACTCAATAAAAAACCCAAAAGTAGAGTAAAGATTTGACTCAAGCCTTGACAGATCCCAAGAAGAGGTGAAGTAGGGTTCACTTCAGGGCCAAGCCCTAAAGCCACTTGTAGGACCTCATTGCTCCCAAAGACATGATGAAAAATATATTTATTTCTTCAAAGTTATACATTATTTTTATAATATAACTATATTTATTACATTATAATTATAATATACGATATATTATTTTATGATATTTTTTATAATTACATAAATATTATATTAATATAAATATATAACTATATAATGTTAATATTTAATAATGTTAAATTTATTTACATGATACTATTATATGATAATGATGTTAATATTATTGGTATATAATATAATTTATTTATTTGTATATTGATTATTATAATAAAGATAAGTTATGTTATTATTTTGAGTTATATTTGCAAGAAATGAAAAACTTTTTATTTGTTTTATTTGTTCTTTGAATTTATGAGAATAATTTTAACATTTTTTTAATTGTCTTAGATTGGAAAATGTTGCATGTAGCAAGATTGTTTTTGTGAGAAATTATTTGTGCTCGGTTTAGGGTTATGCAATGGTGTGTGTGTAACATAATTGATTTGGTGAGATGATTTATTTTATAAAAAATTATCTTTTATTTTATTTATTATTTTTAACTCTACATTAAGAAAATAATCTTTATTTAATTACTAAATGTGTAATTTCAAATATATTAAAAAAATTAAATGTTGGTTCTATATTTAGATTATGATTATTTATATTACAATCAACAACCAAAGGCCTTAAAAGTATTGATTAATTTTATTATTATTATTTTTTTCTTTATTATAAACTTAGTTATGATTAAAATTCATAAATGTATGGCAACATTTCTCTAAATCAAAACCTAAGCACATGTGCTTTTGTTTAAGCCAGATGATTTAATTTTTAAGGGATTTATGGAATATAAACCCTAGGTTATTAAAGGGATGGAACATAAAATTAGGGAATAAATATATGATAGCTACATCCACTGACTATTTTTAAAAATTACTTAATCTAATTATTCTAAAAAACATTGAACTACATAAGCATTTACTTAGATGGAAATTGATTAAAATGAAAGAATTAGAGGCTAGAAAATGATACAAAAGCTAATCAAAGTGTCATAAATTAGAAACTAAAGTTAAAAATCCTATTCAATAGTATCACAGTCCTCTAGATAGTATTACACCATGTTATCATCCTCAGGGGCATGACAATGTCCCTTGTAGGTAGATACTATGAGCTTATAGGAGGACCCTCATTTATGTCCAATATGCAAGTGTCTATATATAGGTAAGCCTCGATCCACTATCTAAGACCTATTTTTTATTAATTTGGAATGTAAAATCCTAAACCTCCATGTTATTAAGGTATTTGTAGAATAGAAGTAGAAAAAGTGTAATTTTAACTGGATAGGCTGGACATGACCACAAAAATCCATTGTCTTTAGAGTTGTCTACATACCAATACCTCTAGAGGAGATCAACACTGATGTAATTTACCCACTTAAGTGTTTGGTTCAAGTGTAAGTCAATTCTAGTATAAGTGTTGATGTGAATGTTTTGAGCCTGCTTGAGATAAAAAAATATGAGTAATTTGAGCTTATGAATGTTGTAGATGGTTATATGTAGATTTAGGGTAGAATAGGGATTAATGACGTTAATATTCTCAACTATTTTTGAGTTTGATCATGAGTATTTGAATCTGATTCCCATGTAGTAGGTAAAGGGATAAAACTAATGTAAATGTATTGATATGATGCTTGCCAAGGTATGTAATAGGTCTAAACTAACCCAAAGGTGTCTTAATAAGTGGAAATATGTCTCTTAAAGGAGAAAATATGTAAGGATTCATAGTAGCCCAGTCTTTTGATCACTAGTGCGATGTGCTAGTGTCCAAAGGGATGCACTAGTGTTTATGTCACAAAATCTAGTGCATTAGGGGCCTAGATGCCTAGGGGATGGTTTGGGGCTTCTCTTGGTACATCTGGGGATGGATTTGGCTTATAAAAAATCTAGATAAGGATTGAAATAGGCCCTAAAATATGTCTAGGCTAAGAAAGGGATAAGGTAGTCTCAAGAAAGTCAATAACGAGAAATGACTGGGATAAATGGAAAAGAAGTGTACTTGGACTTCTATGAGGTGAAGCCGATGAATCTAGGTCTAAGTATTCAAAACGTGCTCCATTGCATATCCTATGAATGAAACATGAATTAATCAATCCTTAATTAGTAACCATAAAAAATAAATACTAAAATGAGTAAAGAGATAAGAGAGAGAGAGAGAGAAAATGAATGAAAGCACCTTTGATATGTGAACCAATGCTAAAACCTAGTGACATATTATGTGTCTATGTAGCTAGTGATCAATGGTAGATAGCTTGGACTAAGTTGATGTCTTGTTCAATCCTCATATGTGTGTGGATCAAGAAGTCAATCCAAATTTGAATTCATCATTTCCCACCTTTCTCAGTGTATCATAGACTATGAATAACTTGAATTGGATTGATGGATTGTCTAACCCTCCTATGCAGGTGTCTCAATAACTCAAATAGGATATGATTCCATCATTACTTACCCATTTGTAGTTGATGCATCTGTATTGAAACTATATAATGTAATTGACATGATGTGATGTAACTAAAACTATACAGGATGGATGTGGGGTCACTCAGAAACTCTAAAATGAAAAATGGCTCAAGGGCCTCCAAGGCACTTGTGTATGTATCTCAAGGACTACTTGTTAATCCCAAATAATGTAGATATAGAAAGGCATCAATCTGGGGAATGTTTTTTTCAAATGTATTCTAGATTAATAATATGGAGAATGACAAGGAGTTTCCCATTATATATAATTAACTGGTGTAAAAGTGAGCATATAAAAACAATGTGCCACACACATGCCACAATTTTGAGCTCTATGCATATAGATTCTAAATTAAATTATCATAATATATATCTAAGAATATCTAAAATAGAAATGGAAATGATTATGCTACACATGATGCCTCCAATCTAGTCAAACTATTATGATTCTATGCAAAATTGAGAATAAAATAAGCATAACTTATAATCTATCACTAATAATGTGTAAATATGAATTGTAATTATTGTACCTTTTTGGGTGATCTATATTTTCCTATTTATGGAGATATTGGATAGTAGGATGGTCCCTTGGATAGTATCACATCGTGCTAGTGTCCTTTTTTACTCTTTCTATGCCATATTGTAATTGATTTGTGTCTAAATTTTTTCTATGTTTTCTTAATTTTGTACTCTATTCTATGTTTACATGATTAAAATTTATTCTAAGTGCAATGAGATTCCCTGATCTCTATCAAAAACCTATATGAATGCCTCTCTTTTGAGGGGATTTTTTGAACATGTATAATAACTATCCTAAAAATAAATCTATGCAAGTGCAACCTAACTATTAGAATGATCTATATGATATTTGCATGATAAAAAAATATAATGTGTATATATGACATTCAAAAAAAAACTAAAAATAAGTTTGTAATGTAATATGTATGTTAGAAGTATAATTCAGCAGGTTGTTGAGATAGATATAACAATGTAAGCATGTATATAAACAACAAATTTGGATATAATTTGAGTAACTACTTAGGGGGATGGGGCATGATGTCCATCAAATAACCTAAGGAGGAAGACGATATGCATGAAGTCCCTCATGGCATCTAGAATTGAGTGTAATTGTAACAAGCAAGAGACAAGTGTCATAGCCATGACACATACATGAAATCATATATACAACACACATGAGACATGTAAATTAGGCCAAGGGGACACAATATAAGGAACATGGGCACGTCACTAATTTTGAGAAATTAATATATACAAGGATGTATTCAAAGGTCTATATAAGAAAAGAATAAGCAAGGTTGGCTTAGAGTCACATGGAATGACATGTTTAAATGTGTGCATACACAATAAAAAATCACACATAAGGACATAAGCACATGTCCAAAGCATATATATAGTGAAAAGAAGAGACTTAAGGCAATAGGATAATAGCACATTCAAATTCCCTTAAATATATGTAGAAGCAAAAAATAATCAAATCTAAACTAGGAAAGCTAGAAATGAAAGTATGTATGAACATGTGGTACAAATCTATATAAGATAAAAGATGTATCTAAGTTGAGTCTATAGTAATCTTAGTCCCCAAATAAAAGGAGTAGTATAAGATGATCGATATCAAGATATAAAAAAATTTAAATCTATGATATGGAGTATAGATTGATATAACTTGGTAAATCAGAATTTGTGCATAGAATGCCCCCAATGTAAGAATGTATCAATGATGATCTATGCATCTATGTATGCTCCCCTAGTGGGTAGATTGTAGCAAATATGGATATATGTGATGGACCTTAGTCTTGTAATAATATGTGACCATTAAAAAAATTACAATTTAAGCATGTATGTATGATAAAATTGACTAGACTAGCATATATAGAATATGTAGTACTTGGAAAATATAAGGATTGTAAACACGAAAATGCATACAATATAAAAAATTGATTTTCTAAGAAATATTTGAATGCTTTTGTGTTATGAACATATTATACAATTATTGTTTTTTATAAATGTAAGCTATGTACATGCAATCATGCAAATGAAAATATATACAAGGATTAAGGTAAGAGAAACTATGTACAAGAGGAGAGATAATACTAATTGATGAGTCTCATAAGAGACTTGAAATCAATGTGTCTTTTGTTAGATAGGGGACATGTGATCATGCATGTTATGTGATAAGTTATCTGAGATCAAGGAATTATATGTACTAAGTGATCTATAGCTAAAACTAATTATGAAGTGGGACTATGAATCTGTGAAGCTGACTAAGTTGTCTTATGGACAATGGAGTTATTGGGAACCCACTTGGTAGAATAGGTTATAATTGTATCAAATGCTCTATGTTGTAACACTAATCTATGTAATAATGGGTTAGGAAGAGTCTCTCTATAATCCACAACATGTCTTTGACTTAAGGATCTCTCTAATTTAGGTATTCATGGGAGAGTATGTGTATGTGGTAATGCCATAGAAGTAGACCTCGCTTGCACTAGTGGCTCAAGTAATGTTGGATGTGTGTTAATAGACTTCGTATGCCAAATGATAACTGGTGTTTACTATATAACTGTATATAGAATAAGTAAAGGATACTCATATGGAAGGCCCCCAATTGTAACCACTTGATTAACATGTATATATTTGTGGTAGATGGGATAGCCCAAAGTTATTGTATCTAAGTCCCACCCAATAACATGTCAAATTTATTGGCGCTAGGTACCACTATGAAGCTAGTGTCCATGCTTATATGCCCAACCTATAAAGGTAATACTATCTCCTCAATGGAGATTTGAACATGGCTACTGAAGTGATGAATAACTATATATGTTTGAGAAATACCTTGTTTTGAATACCCCAAGATGTGTAAATTGTGATAGTACACATGTTAATTCTTGACCTATTATCAACAATGACACTCTCAATAAGATGATGATAATTTTAAGCTCATAGAAAGAGTACATATAAAAATGATTCATTGTCAACTATCTCTTTCTCTAAAAATGTGATGAGAGGTCTATCTAGCACTATAGTAGTATACACACCAATGATATTACTAAGAGGGCGTGTGTACATCATATGTGTATGATAGAATGCTAGTGATGGATGTGCCTAATAAGTATAGTGAACAACTAAAGTTCCTATTATCTCATTAGTTGTATATTTTGGAAATAAATATGAAAATATTTTCAATGCTTTCACTTCCATTGGTTATGGTCTACGTACCTCTATAGGAGTTTTGACATCAACAATATTAACATCTATCAAATATTTTATCTTATGTCATAGACTAATGCATTATTTTGTAGTATGGCCTAATTCCCTATAATAGTTGTAGAATGCATTGGAATAATAATTATTTGGAAGAGGATGAGTCATATCAACCAATTTTATGGGTGGGATATATATGATGTTACATTGCAAGAATTGTTGAAGAACATGTGTTGGCAATTTAGGAAGATTTGTGAAAAGTTTCCTTTGAGGATTTAATAAAATGATGTGAGGAGGTGGTTATGAAGATACATTAACTATTATATTTTGATTGCTCTTATTTTCAGTGGGCCTCACCTTATATGGTGTCTAACTAAAGCTCTTTTTAGTTTAATATGATCCAGTTGTGTACTTTAAATTGCCCATAGAGAGAAACTTGACTTCCCATTCATTAAATGTATAGAATAGATATGTGAATGATGAAAACTTATTTAATAGAATAGATTCATCTAAAACTAGTAGTAAAGTGTGTTTGAATATTTTTTTCTCTATCTACCATGCGGATAGTGATCTTTATTAATATGGTTTTATATCACAAGACATATTTAGCTATTGGTTCATTATATTTGTGTTTGAGTTGAGCAACCTGAGCATATGAAACCTTATCACTGATGTCGATCAAAAAGTGTGCCAAAATCTTATATTCCAATGTAGTGAATGTTTTGATGGACTGATTAGGAATATCATAGAACCATTTCAATGTATAGTCTTTTAAACTATGAGGGAACAACTTAATTAAGAGCCAATGATTGGACACGTAGTCTAAACATGTTATATTATAATATCATAAATGGTGATTTGGGTCACCCTTACCATCATACAAAGTAATCTTTGGTACCACAAATCTAAATGGAAAGGAGTTTCCACTATATGTTGTGTTATATGTGTATGTAGAATAACATGAGAATCTAAGGTATGAGATGGTCTACTGGCACCCTGCTAAAGATGTAACACCTTGGCCTACAAATCATGGATCTCATGTATAAGTGATTATACATATAGAGAAGAATAATATGTACTAGCCATAGGAGGAGTTTCCACTTATGAAGGTTGTTTATTTATAGCATGTTTTTGTATAATCTGAGTTATCCCCATACTAGGTATAAAAATAATAGCATATGTGAGATTAGAAGATTGACCAAGTGATGTGTTCTTGACTTCCAATATAGATTCCTAAATATGTACATGATAATGTGGTTGTTTCTAAACCCTATCTTTGAAAATTTATAATATCTCATCCTTATTGACTATAATATTATCATTATCAAGTGTGGGGAGTGTATCTTGAGTCCCATCATGTGCATCCTTTTGATCTTGATTGCATTACTCATGTTTAGATGTGTTATCATTAAAGTCCACAAATCAAGATGTGAAAGATCAATGTAGGGGTTTGTAATTGGTCATTTATCCATGGTATAGGCTCAAATAGAAGGAACTTGAGTATGCTTAGTAGGGTTACCACTAAGCCTAGCACTTTTTATTAAGGAAAAGATAAATTCTTTTTAGATGGTATATAGTAAATAGAATTAAAGATGGTTGTTATGAAAAATATATATGAAATCTGAAAAGCCTAGCACAATAAATGGAAATATGAAAAAGAAGGGTTCAAACCCTAATAGTATATAGGTCTAGGGTTTTGAGCAGTATTAGAATTAATTCAGGTTCAACAATTGATTTAACTTTGAATGGATTTATGGAATGTAAACCATAGGTTTTTAAAGGGATAAAACATAAAATCAAGGAATAAATATGTGATAAATACAACCACTAATGTGTAAAATAATTAACCTAATCTAATTATTCTAAAAATATCAATGGACTACATAAATATGTACTTTGTTGGAAACTATTAAAGATGAATGAATTAGAGGTTGTAAACTAGTACAGAGGATGATTAGTGTGTCAAAAAATAGAATCTAAATTCAAAACTCCTCCTAGGTAGTAGAATGGTCATCCAGATAGTATCACATTACCCTAGTGTCTCTAGGGATGCAACAATGGCCCTTGTAGGTAGGGATTGTGAGATTATGAGAGGATCTTTACCTATGTATAATATGATTCTATGTGTATAGGTGACCATTGATCCTTTATTTGAGACATATTTTTGACTAATTTCGAATGTAAATCCCTAGAAATCCATGTTGTCAAGGTATTTTAAGAGCACAAGAAGAAAAAGTGTAGTGTTATATTGATCCAAAACTCAAAAGTTTTGATTGAAATAAATTTCAAGAATATGAAAATAACACAGTAACAATGAATTCCTTGAGAAGAGATGTTTTATTACTCAAGATTGTAATACAACTATATGCTTATCTCTAGTAAGAGATGTATGATTTCCATTTTGGGTTACATCTTCATTTATACACAATTTTAAATTAGGAGGATGTGTAAGGTCACCAATCTCAAGGGAGATTAAGTGGTTTTATTTGTATGATTTAAAACAATACAAAATTTAAGGAATCACTATTTTTAGAAAAATATTGTTTTTAGATTCCACTACTAAAATTAAAATTTTGGGCACTTCCATTGAGTGTTTGGGGGTCAAAAACCACTTAACAAATATTCATGCCATCTCATCATGTTCTCCTCATTCTTATCTTTCCAATAGTTCAAACAGGGAGTCAATTGGAGCTATGGTGTTAAAGTTATGGCTCCCAAAAGTTCCATCATCAATTGGGGTAAAACCATTACCCAAAATCTTGCCTAAATTATTGCCTAGATCATTCCTCCCTCCTTGAGAAGAAATAGTCCCCATTGTATAAATATTCTTCATTAGGTCTAGCATTTGCGTCTTAATTTGATTCTCTGTGAGCCACTCAATTTGGTGGCTAAGCTGGCCCCTTTTGACCACCCGATAAAGTGGAATAGAGCATCCTCTTGTTGTCTTCATCCAGGTGTCCACAATTTGATCCTCCTCCACTAGAGAAAAACTCTATGGATCAATCTTATCAATTTCTATTTGTTCTTCTACGACTGAAGTGTCCAATAGAGATGGATGATATGGTTTGAAAAGTTGTATGTTGAATATTAGATGCAAACCAAGGTAGGTTGGTAGGTTCAACTAAAAATCATTTTCTCCAACTTTTCTGGTGATGGTGTAGGGACCATATCATAGAGGCCAAATTTTTCTATGTGGGCCTTCAAGTCATTCCTTTTGAATCCACAACCAAACTTTGTCACCCCCAACAAAATGGTGTGTAATCCTATATTTGTCATGGCGTAGTATATATTTTAGATTCATCTTCTCTAAGATGTCATGAAATTGATGCTAGATGTGTTGCATTTGTTCAATGAACTTTGTTGCTTTTGCTACCTCAGATCTCCCATGAGGTGTGTATTCCATGGTGGAGAATGGAATGCTTATATCAATTGGTGCTATGGGTTAGAACCTGAAGCATACTTAGAATGGACTATGCTTGGTCAAGCTATGTAGGGCCTGATTATATCCATGTTGTATGAAAATAAACCCCTCATCCCATGTGTGTGAATGTTTGGAGTGATACATCTAAATCATGTGAACAATCAAGCAATTGACCACTTCTATTTGACCATCAGTCTGTGGATGGAAGGTTGTGGACTTCATCAACTTGGTATCCATCATCTTCGATAGAGTAGACCAGAAGATGCTCAAGAACATGCTATCTTGATCTGAGACAATGGACTTGGGGAGACCAAAATGGAGCCATACATGACTAAAATATAGTTAATCAGTTTCTTCAGTAGATATATTTTTCTTACAAGCAATAATGATAGCTATTTTTGAAAAATGATCAACTAAAACAAAAATACAATCCTTGCCATGTTTTAAAGTGGGAAAACCTAAGAGAAAATCCATTAAGATAGATTCCCAAGGCCTGATTGGTTCTAGCAATGGCATGCATAATCCTTACTTCTTATGTGTTGGCTTGGCTATTGCACATGGGGTGCAAGATTTGAGGTACCTTTCCACATCCTTTCGCATATGGGGCTAGTATAAGTGTTTTTAAAGAACTGATAATGTCTTTTCTACACAAAAGTGTCCATTTGTCTTACTAAAATGTGTTTTCCATGTCATCTTTTATTGCTCCATAGTTGGAACATAGATGTGCCCCTTATGATAGAGGACATTATCTTGCAAATAGAAATTAGATTTTTTTTACCTTCTTGAAGCACTTGATATGTATCAACAAAGGTAGGATTTGCTTCATATAGAGAACCCCAAGTGGTAGTCTCATGTCCACATAGGTCAAGAACTATTATGAGTGCAGTAATTGGTGGGTGGCTCAGATAATCTATAGCTTTATTTAAGCTCCCCATTTTGTGTTTGATTATCAAATGGAATTGTTGTAGATATGTGGCCCACATTCGGTGCCTCTCATTTCATAGTTTTCTCTATGTTTAGATGAATTCTAATGGTCTATGGTCAGTGTGGATGACTGTCTCTTTCCCCAAGATGTAGTGTTTCCATTGTTTATAGGCTTACATAATGGTATAGAGCTCCTTGTCATATGTCAGGTATTTCTTGACTGTATCAATGAAAGTTTCATTGTGATATGTAATAGGATGGCCATGTTTCATGATGATAGCTCCCATGGCATATTCATATGCATCTGTAATCAACTCAAAAGGTTGATGCAAATCTGGCAACGTAAGAATAGGGGTTGATCAAAGTCTATTCTTCAAATTCTCGAATTCCCCTTTTTGTATTTTTACCCCACTGAAATGTTGTTTTAGCTCCTCCTTTAGTCACTTGGGTTAGTAGACAAGCAACATTGAGAATCCAAGAACAAACCTATGATAGAAATTTTCAAGACCTAAGAAGCTGTGAAGTTCTATGAGGGTCCTTGGTGTAGGGCATTCTTGAATAACCCAAATCTTCTCTAGATCAACATGGATCCCTTCCTCATTCATAATGTAACCTAAGTACTAAATTTTTTTCATCTTGAATGTTCATTTATCAAGATTTCCATACAACTTGTGCTCCTAAAGAGTTTCAAGCACCTTAGGAACATGTTGCAAATGTTCCTCCCATGTTCTATTGTAGATGAGTATGTCATCTAGGCAGACAACCATGAATGAATTTTTGAAGGGTCACAGGATGTCATCCATCATCCTCATGAAGGTTTTAGGTGTGTTAGTTAAGCCAAAAGGCATAACCAACCATTCAAAGAGCCCCTCATTAGATTTGTTTGCAGTCTTCCAGACATTAGTGGGATCGATGAGAATTTGGTGATATCTAAATTTGAGATCAATTTTGGTGAAGAACTTTGCACCACAAAGTTGGTCTAGCAGGTCATCAATCTTGGGGAGGGGGTAGCAATTCTTCATAGTAATTTTATTTAGGGACTGATAGTTAATACAAATCCTCCATGTTTTATCTTTCTTTGGTGCCAAGACAATTGGGTTGCCATAGGGTGAAGAGCTTGGTCTGATGTGACCCTTTTAGATCAATTCTTGAATCTATCTTTTATCTCATCATTCTCCAAAATTGATCTATGATACATAGGATTGTTAGGCAAAGGTGATCCTGGGATCAAATTGATAGAATATTTTACCTGGTAATGCAATGGAACTCTTGTGGGTGACTTGAATAAGTTCTTCTATGATTTGTGCCATCTCCTTATGTTATTGTGTTGATTGTGTAGTCAGGACTGCAACATTGGATTTCTTGGATTTCTATGGTTTGACCACCATAAGAATGAATTGCTTTATCTTCACTAATCTCTTACATTTATTAGCACTAACCAAGGAGATAGATGTGGGAGGTGGTACCTTTGGTACCCTATAGAACCACATTCCAAGAGTGAGGGTTATTCTTCAATTTTTTGATTCATAGGTGCCATATCAATCATACATGAATAAATGACAAAGGAGTACATCAAAAACATCTAGATTGACCACATCACACAAGAATTCATCTTGGAGAGGTTTTATTGCATATGAAAGAAGACACTGATGGGTGACACAAAGGTCTCTCTCTAAGCTCAACCATCTAATACTGTATGGCTTTGGGTGAGGATTCATGGATAGATTTAGACTTTTCAAAACTTTAGTAGAGATTAAATTCTTTTGACTCTCACTATCAAGAATGAAATTTGGAGGCTTACTTTTTACCCATAATTTGGAGTGAAATAATCTTTCCTTGTCATTTGGCCTTTCCTCACAAGTCTATGATGAATTAACGATGGTATCAAGATCAACATATAAAATCTCTTCTTCATCCTCTTTGACTATAGGTTTTATATGAGATAGAGTAGTACATGTCAAGTATTGTCACTCAAAAAGTAGTGACTTGATGGCTCAACATTCTTCTTTAGAGTGAGTTCTAGTTTTGTGGTAATCACACCATTTTCTACTCTTCCCCTTCTAGGGTTTCTTATCTTGAAACTCCTTTTTCTTCTAGTTTTAGCCTCATGTTTGACCTTCCTTGTCACTTTTCCATTTTGAAGGCTAACTCTTCATATTCTTTCTTCCATGCTTCTGCTTAATCTTCACTGCAAACTTGTATTCCTCAACGAGGGTTTCTAAATTAAAGAGTTCTATTTCCCTCCATATGTACCATTGTAGTCCACCATAATATTTGAGATTCTTATGTTTCTCACTTTCTTGGATGCACAATCTTGTAGATAGAGAATGAAAAACTGTTAGTGTAATCTTAAATAGATTGGTCCTTACCTTGGTGAAGTTGTTGCCATTGTATGCACAGATCATCATATACTCCAATGGGATAGTATTCTTCCTTTACTGCTTTCACAAAATCATCCCATGTAGGTTCCACCTCAAGGCCAATGTCATTTGTACTGAACCTCTTTTTTACACTTCTCACTAATTTTTCACGAGTAATGATGATTTTAAAAGAGTAAAAGCGATCTTTTCCCCATCAGTGAGTTTATTTACAGAAAAGTAGGAAGACAATTGATCCAACTAATTTTCTACTACATCAGCATTGATTTTTCCTTAAAATGTAGGGATATCAAAATTCACCTAAACCTTGAAGGGTGTTGGAGAACTCAAAGGGTGTTCCATGGATGAGGAGCCAGGAATTATAGATGAGGAGCCATAATTTCTCATCGAGAGTTGTTGGAGAATTTGGGTAAATTACTGCAATATCTAAGCTTATTGTCATTGGAGGGATTCATTAAAAATTTCCTTGAAGGGATTGGATGTCTCAATGTCATTTTCCATTTTAAGTCATTTGGAACGAATAGGTGGATAGTTTGGAAGTTTTATTATTTTCCACCCAAGTTTCTTGTAGTCTGACCTCATCCTCAGGATCATACACTCTCAAGACAAACTGCTCTGATAAAACTGATCTAAAACACAAAAATTTTGATTGATAGATATTTCAATAACATAAAAATAACACAGTAACAATTAATTCTTTGAGAAGAGATGTTTTATTACTCAAGATCACAATACAACTATATGCTTATCTCTGGGAAGAGATGTCTAATTTTTATTATAGGTTATATCTTCATTTATACATATTTTTAAATCATGAGTAGGATGTCAAAGGTCACAAATATTGAGTGAGATTAAATGGTTTGACTTCCATGATTTAAAATAATATAGAATTTGAGAAATTATTATTTTTAAAAACTTACTATTTTTAGACTGCACTATTAAAATTGAAATTTGAAGCACTTCCATTGTATTTTTTAAAGTAAAAAACAATTAAAAAATATCAGTTCTATCTCACCACATTCTCCTCATTGTTATCTTTCCAATGGTTCAAATGGGGAGTCAATTGGAGCTATGGTGCAAAAGTTATGGCTCCCAGAAGTTCTGTCATCAATTGGGGTAAAACCGTCACCTGAATTATCACCTAAATTATTGCTTGGATCACATATGGTTATAATAGATGTGACCTCAACACTTTATTATGTTCATATTTTCCTACATACTAATAACTCTAAAGGGGATCACGCCTGATATAGTTCTCCCACCTCTGTGTTTGGTGCAAGTGCAAGTGAATGTTAATATGAGTGTTAGCCTAACTGTTTTGAGTGTGCTTGAGATTGTAAATCTAATTAATCTAAGATTATGAATGTTTTAGATGGATATATGTATAAATAGGGCATAATATGGATTAATGACCTTGATTTTTATAATTATTTTTGAGTTTGTTCATGATTATTTTCATATAATTTACATCTAGTGGGTAAAGGGATAAAAATGGTGTATATATATTAATCTGATATTTTATGAGATATGGAATACATCCAGGTTGACCCTAAGGTGTATTTTGAAGTGAAAATATATTCATTGGATGAAAAAATAACTAAGTAATTATGGCATAGTCCCTTGGTCACTGACATGTCTAAAAGGTCATATGAGTTTTCAGGTGGTAGAATGTGGTAAAGTAGGGCCTTGAATGCCTAGGGGATGGTAGCAAATCTCACGTCTAAGGGAGGGAAGGAGGGAGGAAATATTCAAAGGGGAAATATTCTTAATCAGGGGTAGGGGGAACACCACTGATGAGAAAGGGGAAATAGGAGTTAAAGCCTTATATAAAACATCATGATTAGACCAGAAAATCTTAGGTACAAAAATACATTCCTTCTTCCTCCAACCCTGAGAAGAGGAGGGGACATGAACAGTAGTTGGGCACGTCCCCACTCTATAATCCAAGTGATTACATCAAAAATAGTGGAAGGGGAGGCCTTTGTAATTAAGGAATTGAGTCCAATTACCTAAGGAATAAGTCAAGATAACTGTGTGGAAGATGAGATTGAATAGGTCTAAAAGAGCACAAACTCTAATAAATTTACCTTCTAGTGAATTATCTTCAATCCTAATAAAGTATCCCATTTTATTAACAAATAGTTCAATGTGCTCTTTATTTCACAGAATAGGACGAACATGGTACAATCTAATCTAAATGGGCTAAGTGGGAACCAAATAAATTTTCACTAACAATGGTCAAAGAAGGTTATTTAAAGATGAAGGAAAATGTTGAACTTGCCAAAGAACCATGGGCTAGATTTCCAAAATAAATTTCTATCATAAGGGGAATGGAAGATAGCCTAAAAGAATCCACCACCAAGGAGTGACAAAAAGGGAGCCAAAATCACATTCCAAATTGTATTTTCCCAATGAGATAATTCATCTATGGAGGGGTGGGCTCTAATGCACTTACCAAAAAAGGAACAGTGGCCCAAAAAGAGATCCAAATCATTGAGAGCATATTCATATGTGGCCAACTCAGGAGAAGCATTGGAGAAAGCCACCAAAATGCCTCCTAGGTAGAAGGAAGGAGGAATTAAATGCCAATCAAAAGAGATTTATAAATGTCCACATAGCTATGGAATGGGTTTCTAGCATTCCTACACCCAAGAATAGAAAAGTAATCACAAGAGCCATCGAAAACATGGTAACTAGAGGGCCACAATCCTCTAGCATAATCACTATCAAAATCAATGTGGTATGAATCCAAATGACATTATAATTCTTTAATCAGTTGTCATATTGTGCATCGAAGGGTCCCCAATATGCCATTCATCATAGGGATAGTTAATTCCTTGTGTTATCTAGTAGATGGTGGAGAACTAAAGTGACACTCCAATTTATTCCAAGTCTAAAGAATGCTCACCAGTGGGTTACAAGAAGGATTTCATCTAGCTACTGAGATACCACTTGTATTTCTAGTCACATTATCATCAAACTATATGAACAATCATGGCAGATGGATAAAGTGTATTAACTATTTCCATTTATGATCTAATCTATCAATCTATGGGATCTATTACGTATAATCCATATATGTGGGTTGTTAAACACTTCAAATCAGTGTGCAATCATGATGTACATTTATCTAATTTAATCAAATTATCAATTGGGGATGATTTCCAAGGTGATTCACACTTACATTTGTCATGCTTACATCTACTAAACAAAACAATGTAAACTTAATAAAATCAAAATTGTTTGATTTTTTATTAACATGTATCGTAATAAGATTTATAATTTTATTTTGGTGATAGATAATAGTAAGGGAATATATCACCTTAAATTATTGTAGATAATAAACTGATAATTAGATCAATTTGATAAACACAAAAGAATTATTTGAGAGAATTTAAGGAGATAATAAGTTAGTTTCAACAAGTTAAATAATAATATAGTTAGCTAAATATAAGAGAAGATTAAGAAATAAATCTTATAAATTTTATAAATAAAATCTTAACTAATAAAAATAAGTATATCTTAGAGAAGTTTGAAAGTTCTTGATCAAAGTACCTACATATAACTGCTTAGAGGAGTAAGAGGAGATCCACTACAAGAAGCCTTGGATATTAGCTACCATAACATCCTTGCATCATGGAATCTAAAAGTTCCTCAATCACAAGCTACACCAAGTAGCCAAAATAAGGAGGATAAAATTCATTAATCAAAACACAAATCAAACTAGTTACATACTGAAGGCTACTCAACCTCCTAAAAATATTTTTAAAAAAACCAATATCAGAAAGAGAACTAATACCAAATGCCAAAGAACCTCAAAGTCCCTCTTATACTAAGAATCTAATGAGAGGCCGAAATACATAAAGCCTAAAATAGGAAGATGAAAATAGGTTAAGTATTTTCTAATTAATTATCTTCTGAAAGAGAGAAACCTTTAAAGTTATAGTCTTCATGAGGAGGATGGTTAAGTGTTCCAAAATTAATGAATAAATTCATTAGTGTGTTAGTCTCATGATAGCTATGGGAGAAATAAATATTTTAGGAAAAGGAATGATTTGGAGAATATATTAAATGATTGAATTAAGGTGCAACTAATTAGGTATTCTCAATTTAACAACATTGATGTTCAAGAAAGAATCATCTTCCATAATTAATTTCCTAAAACTAGATTCAATAGCAATTCTCAATCCTCTGAGTAAAGTTATTGATTCAATCAAATTGATTGAAGACCAAGAAAAGATAAAGGAATAATAGGAAAATACTTGACTCTAATAATATTTGAAGGTACCTCCACCTACATAAATATCTAGGTTACCCTTGGATGCTTCATCAAAAATTATTTTCAAAAGATTGATGCCTAGGGATTACCAAGAGTCCAATAGTATTTTGTCAATTTGTGTATAAAAGTTGAAGTTGTCTTTAAATAAACTCTATTTTAAGATAATATGATGATCTTCTCTAAAAATTGTATTATACATAGAATGAAAGTTATCCCTTAAAATATCATGTGAATAACTGCATCATTATGCACATGTGTGCCTGCGTACACACACACACACACACACACACACACACACAATTTAATTCCAAAACAAGTTTATCATTCATATAAAAAGTACCAATGTGAATGGTGTTTAATTCAGGTTTAGAATGTTACAACATGACACCTATGACTTGTAATATATAAGTTTTTATATTAAATAACCAAAATTAAACTGAGAAGTCTTCTCTACCTAAGAATACAAGGTGACAAATTTATAGTTATTTTAAAACATAGGCTAACATGAAAAAAACAATACATCGATTTACTAGACGTGTATTTGTGACCATCCAGACTTACACATATTTTTTTGAGATTAAAAAATGACTTTCCTAGGCCAAGTATGTATTGGGTAAGCATACCAAATTACAAAACTGTATAGTCATCCAAAATGTAAATAAAAAATTGATTTATTTAAAAATCAAATAGGAAAAAATGAATTCACCCAAATTAAAATGCCAATGTATTACTTTTGTTCCCCAAATGCTTAAAACTAAGCTTGGAAAACTTCTCTTTCTAATAGGAACCTAAGGAAAGGTTGAAAATATACCAAAACATAACCTCACATGAGAATTATTAGACAAGGATATTATAGAAATGAAATCATGATCCTACTAGCCTATATAAAATTATCTATGAAGAAGAAAGGACATTTTATGACACACCTTCTTTGAAATTGTAAAATAAAAAATTCATAGGACAATGTATGTCTTTTTTTCCCAAATTATTAAGACTAAAGCGAGATATTCTAAATTTAAGTGAGGAGAAGGCCTATTAGATTTGAAACACTATATTTCAACCAAAGTATAACTTATTCTCCATACCTTATACCTACTATGTAGAGTGATCAACCATCAACATCAGAACTATTTCATAGATAATTTGATATTTATAAAAATAAAGTTCATGGCAAGGATTAAATTTTAATTAAGATATACACTAAAATTGCCTCCTAATGGAAATAATAGATTATTTCTACTGAAATGACCCTTTTACATTCTTAGCACGAAAATATTAACCCATAATAGACAACAATCAAACCCATCGTAACCCATGATGGACTTATTTATCTTTCACAATATATATTAGACTCAATTAGGCTTATCCTTCAAAACATAAAACAAAATTATCTTATCACCAATGCAAGGTTATTTTTTAAAAATTACAAATGACTCAATAGTCTAGGCATGCACTCTTCACATAACTCTCCTTCCTTGCTAAGACTTTTTTCACGCCTGCAACCAACTTATACTATTTTCCATATAAGTTTCTCTTTCCACAACTTGAAAATGACTTAACATGAGTCTAACACTTTTCAAACTAGTCTTATTTACTTGAAGCACTTGTCCCACATCTGCTACAAAACTCCCTTAGACTTATCTAATGCCAACTGATACATTTATAATAGGAGGTCCCAATGAAGGGACACCCTCGTTTATGCATTTCGAGTAACATAATGGAAAATAACATTCATTCTTTATTATTCAGTGAAAAAATCAATTATGGAATTGAAATTTATTGACTATATATTTTATAATCTAACGTCAAACCTTGTCAAACATTACAATTGTACCTTTATTACAAACTATCTATCCTTCAAACTTTGAGGTCATTGTCTTAACACTATTTTGACCTTTATCTTGTGGTCTCTCTTTTTCTCTTCATATTAGGCCTCTATTTTTATTTTGGCCTATTTTATTATTTTCCTTATGTATTTTTAGGGTTTCATCCTCTTCTTTGTGATCACCATCCTCTTTTATATTATTGTTCCCATACTCCTCAACTTCTTTCTAACTATCTCACCAATCTTGAGATTGTTGAACCATCTTATGAAATATATTCTTGAACTTTCCTGGTGATAAGTTTTAATTACCATAGATTTCATGCCCCATGGGCACTAGACAATTAAAATTTGCATCAAGAGATTTTTAAGGAGACAAAATATTCCTCATTTGAAAATCTATGATGAAATATGTAGGTTCTAAAAACTCATTGTACACATGCACAATGAACACTAATCACCATGAATTGTGGCATATATGTATTCCTTTAAGTCCATGAATTTATATAATTCACTTGGTCATTAGTCAAATATCTATTTATTTTAATGTGGTGTATATGCTCCATGGAAACTTGGATGTATAGAAACTAGTTTATAAATATTCATGCATTTTCCCTCGAATTGTAATGTGTTAACATAACATGTTGTGACACTTATCACATTCATAGAATAATGTGAAATTTTTGTGTTCCATGGACTATGTGTGGATTTATCAAGGTCATCATTCCATGATCCCATTTTGTGAGCTCCATGAACTCCACTCCATGGGCTTCAAAATCTCCATGATCCATGCATGAATTTTGAGAATTTTATGGTCTTTGATTTCATGCATGAACTTTAATAATTTTATGGGACATGATTCCATGTGAAATTTTCAATATTTTTGTGGATACTTCTTAAGCATCTAGAACTATGGACTTATCAATTTTAAATTCTAGACTTATCAAGTCTATAGTAAAGTCCATTAGTATAAGATTTGATCACAAACACTTAGTGGATTTGTGAGGTCAACCTAAATAACATATGTGTATGTATATTAATATTTATATGTGTATGTATATTTATATTTATATGTATATGTATATAAGGCCTCTTTTATATTGCACACTTAGGATTCTAAGTGTCATCCACATGAACTCATGATAAGGGACAAATGTTAACCATTTGTAATGTGATCACAATATAATGACAAATTAACCCCAAATTAACTTCATGGCCTCCTTGATTTATCCCAAGGACTCCATTATACTAAAATATTTGACTAGAGACTCTTTATTGGAAGCTACCAAGTTTTCCTTCATGTTTTTGGTGATCCAAGATTATCTGTTCTCCCTAGATGATCCTACATAAGGCTCCTAGTGAGATAACCATTTTAGTGAATAGTACAATGTTATACTAGTAGTCATTAATGTTAATATGTTGGTTTGTGTAGTTCATTTTATATGTGGTTGGGTTTAATTCGAATACAAGCATATATAAGCTTACATGTAGTTGTGAATGTGTAACCTACGTAAGCTTATTTTAATAAATAAAATAATGTATAGTTTCCTTTTTAATTGTGTTTACACTGTTATCATATTTATTGTGTTTGATATATTAAGGATTTATATTGGATGAAAACCTACACTATGTTGAGATTGCTCATAGGAAATGTCTAGTGTATAATAGGCCAAAGACCTTCTCTACATTCTCACATGTCCAATGTGCATGTGCCTTTAGTTGTGCATGATAGTTAAGATGGATGGGTAGTAACATAACCATCATGGGAAGCCTCTTCTTGGATCTACCCCCTTCTCTAAGTTGATTTTCAACCTCTTCCTTTTAATATTGTTGCTTGTACCTAATTTCACTTTATGTTATTTTTTGTCATAATAATTATGAAAACTTGATATTAAGTATATTCCAATACGTTTTGGCCATTAACACCAAACAACAACTTTTTATTATAAATTATCATATATTTTATATTCCTATTCTTTATTAATATATATCATAATACATTTTTAATAAAAAATATTATATAAAAAATTTATAACTTCTATTTTTAAGCTAATTTATCCTTATCTTATAATTAAAACATTGAAAACATGGAAAACTATAAACATACAAATTAAAATGTAAATAGGGCAAGATATATGCAATGTCGGAAAATTAAATTTAAGATAATACCATGTTACATTATTTATACGCGTTACATAAAATATACATAGTTCATTAAATCTATTTACATACAATAATTTAAATGATTCATTAAGTCTATTCACATACAAATATAAATAAATATATATTTTTTAACTATAATAAGACATAATTTACTTTATTTTCTTGAAATATGTATCTCTATGCCACCAAATGGCTATTATCATGGCATCATAGCATTAATACTTATTGTATATAATTCATTAAGTCTATTCACATAGAAATAGAAATAAATATAGATTTTTGAACTATAATAAGACATAACTTACCTTATTTTCTTGATATATGTATCTCTATGCCATCAAATGGCTATTATCATGGCAGCATAGCATTGATACAATGGTTTAAAGACTTTGTATCCATCTCATATTCAGAGATACTCTACATAAAACGACATTGATTCAACGGAATATAGACTCAAGAAATATTGTTTTGTTCCTTTATAATTTCCCTTATGGTCTTGGAAAATATAGTCAAATAAATTAGCAATGGTCCCCCTTTAAATGTTTCACGAGTACGTTGAAGGGTGTCATGTGTAATCATTTTACATAGTGAAATAATTTATTGTTAATCGACACAAAGT
Source organism: Torreya grandis (assembly GCA_037957365.1). Taxonomy (NCBI): domain Eukaryota; kingdom Viridiplantae; phylum Streptophyta; class Pinopsida; order Cupressales; family Taxaceae; genus Torreya; species Torreya grandis. Next base: position 76,985 of record JARHVA010003187.1, read on the forward strand.
AACGTTTGGATGGTTTCTTAACCAATAAAATTGAATGTAATATATATTTATTTATTTCAAAATTTAAATGAAAATAAATGAAAACATTTATATTTTTTAATTTTAATTTAAAACCAAATTAATATACATAAATAATATGTTTATCAACAATTTTAAAGAAAGAGGAGAAGAAGAAAAGCTGGCACAATCAAGTTAAACCTTAAAATATGAGTGATTTGTAGAACAAATATTGACAGTTACTCTTCAAAAGACGTGACATATATCTAATTATGTTTATCAATAATTATCTTTATCAACAATTTTAAAGAAGAAGAAAGGCTGGCACAATCAATTTAAACCTAAAAAATAGGTGGAAGACTCATGACTGATTGCATTGATTTATATCTAAAGGAGCTACGAACCCCACGCCCCCGTCCCTGCCCCTATCCCCGTCTCTGCCCCTCTCCCCGTCTCCCGCCAAAAAAAATCGACCGTTTTAATTCGAATTTTTTACTTTCATTATATGTTTTTTATGTATAAAATAACATTTACATTTAAATATGACTTTTATGTAATTGATAATTGAAGTGAATATATATAAATATTAAATATATTATTAAAATTATATATATTAATAATTAAATTAAAATATATATTTTTTAAAGTTTGGTGTAATGATAAATTGTACGTTTATTACGGAAAGATCAATGTTTTAATTTTATAAACTTGAATCATTTAATAATTATAATAATTTTACAAGCAGTTTAGACGAAATTTGGTCAGGTTTTTTAAATGTAAGGTATTTTTGGTATAGATTATATGTGTTTAAAGTTATCTATTAGCAAGCATTCTTTAGGTTTTTCACCTTTTTTTTTCACAAATTCAAAATCATACTAAGAATGATATTTCTTGACACATTTTACATAGATTTATCTAAGATATGCATACTAATATGCAAAAATTATATTAATATTTTAATATATATTATAATATTTATTTTCTTATATGTTATTTATGTTTTGTATATAATATTAATTATTCATTGTAAATATGTAATAAAATAATATTAATATAATATAATATTTTGTATAGTATATTATAATATTAGATTAATAAATTATTTCAACTTAATTTTCTCACAATAGTCATTTCCTCAAATAAATCATGTTAATCAAATGCAATTTGTAAATATCTATGTGATGAAATGTATATTCAAATCATGTTTATCGTATTCGTTATTTTTGCTTCATGTAAAAATTCATCTAAAAGTGCACATGAAACAATCAGTCATACTCTGGATTACCACTAAGATGACAAAATAAAATTTTATCCCTTAAAATCATTGAGGTGATTTTAACACCTCCTTGAACTCATCAATCACACACTCACAAACATTTATCTACTAATAAAGGCAGGAACTCATGCTGCACAACCACCTTTGTTTTTGAGTTGAAATGGTCATACCTAATTTTCCAATCAAAATTTAAAATCAATTGTAACACGTTGATTTGATATAGCGATAGATAGAAAGGATTACACAAATAACACATATTTGTGAACTCGATCCATAGTAAATCAATGAAAACAAAAGGCAACTTCAAATTTAAGCCATAAGCGCATTCTTAAAGCCATTGATTCATAAATTATAGATGAGTTATTGGTTAAAATCTTGTGTTGTAGGTATGCGCAAAGATCAAAATTTCATCTGAAATAAATGAAAGAGAGATTATTGAGAGACTATAATTCCCATCAACTATTAAGCTACCCACATAACAAGGGACATAATATTAAATGAATGATAAAATGGAAGAACAGAGATTGGAAACCCGAATTATATCTCAAATTAAATATACGCCAACCAATCCGCATTAACATGTATAGAAAACAATGAGACCGTAAAATGTTGCACGTAACAATTAGAGGGATTTATATTACCGTTTTTTACTTTGATATGAAATGCGTCCTTGGGCATGCTTAAGTATATAGCTTAGGTTGGTATTAGGTCATGGTATTGCTTTCGTCATACACAAAGCTTTTTGTCGTTTTGCCTAAATAAGTCGTTGGTGGGTTTCGATCGGTTGGTATTGTGGGGAAAAATAGAAGACTGTTCTCAACACGCCTGTACTGTGTTGGTTTAAGCGAAAATTCTAGAAAGGATAGGGATGGGTTACAACTGACGATGAAGATGGGAAAAAACCATCATTGTCGTCAGCATGCGGATTATCAACTCAACAAATAGCTTGAATTATTGGTCTTGTACACATTGCTGGCATCTATTTAGTAGAAGCATTGCACAACACGCACTTCCCTTCATAGAAATTGTATATGGTGGAACGTCAATCACACTCCGTTGCAATTGGAATAACATTTGTTAGCACTTGAGTGTCAATTTTTTGTTCCATGGTTCTTAATAGTTTCCAAGCTTGATAAAATAGCCATGAAAGGGGTTAGGGTTTATGGAATTCTAGACACTAATTGTTATTGTGGGTTTATGGAATTCTAGACACTAATTATTATTGAGGTTTTCTTGTTGTAAAGGAATTGCAGTTTATTGGGTTGAGTAATAAGGAGGTTATTTTGATGCATCAAATTAATTTTAACAATTATTTAGATGAGGGATGATGTATGAGTATCTTAATCGAATTGATAATCTTGTATTACCTAAAAGTAAAGTCAATCAAGTAAAATAATAAACTATCTCTGTTTATATGCAATTACATGGCATAGCATTTTCAACAAGCTATTTTAAACAACACAAGAATCTACTTACATAGAAAGGAGGAAGTCAAGACTTATGGAGGAAGTTGGAGAATAAGAAGGGGTTAAAAGTTTTGGCTTAGGAAATAAATGCATGCAAACAAACTATTAATTGTATAAGCATACATTAGGGACATGAAGCAAGGCCCACAAGTAAAGACTCATGTGGCAACACAGAGAGATAAAATCCCATAGAGTACACATGAGAATGACACAAAAGAAGTTGTTCGATGAAGGTGTGTTGACATAAAATAAGGAATATCACAACTAAAGGTAAGTTTAGATTTGAATGACTAAGGTTCAAAGTGTTGAGATTTTAAATGAAGCATATTAAAGTAGTGCAAACTAACAATCGAGGATCATAAAAATTTACGTGTACGGTGAGACAGGCCAACAAATAAACCCAAAGGCACCTAATGACTGATGATGATGGCACATAAAAAGAAGAGTATTCCAAGGAAATGACATTTAGAAAGTTAGGTGTAAAACATTCAATGTAGACCATGAGGAAATGGAAGATAGTTGGATGCATAGTCAACTGCAATTGGATTTACAATTGGCCTTTCTTTAGGCTAGGTTGGCAATGTAAATGATGTGGAAACATAGAAAGACAACCAATGATATCTATTGTACAATGATATTATCTGACAATAGTCATTCATGTGTAGTTTGAGGTTTGTAAAAGGCTACACTACCTCTCAGGTAGGTCTATAAATTTATGCAAAGCCTACTGATTTAGCTAAAAAAACCCATTATATATAGTTATTTCTCATATTGTGTGGAATTAATCAAAGTAACCAATCAACAAATGATAGAGGTTTGAAATATGCCTTCTTATCACTTGAAATTCAGGGATAAAATAATATAGAGCGATCCCACAAAGGGACTAAATCTTAGCAGGAAGAATGAGTCTTGTACCCTTGAGAAAAGTTTACTCTAAGGAATCCATGACAGAGAACATAGGATCCAAGTCTATTGACTAGATTAAGTGAAGTTGAGAGTTCAGTGCAAAGTTGTGAATTTAATAAGATCATGTATCACCCTTAATGAATAAAGCAAAAACTCTTCAATGACAAGACCCAGTGTGAGTGACTCTAATAGTTGTGAGGTTAAGGTTTCCATTCACTAAGACCCATGACCCTAGCCTACACTAAATGGGTATTAAAGTAAAGTTGTAAAACTTGTGAGCATGTAGGAATAAAAGATGGACATGCAAGTGAGATATGAACTAGTGGAAGGAAGGCTAGTAGATCACCAAATGTGAGGATACTTGTAAAATATTACTCTCCACTATGACAAGGTGAGTAGAGAATGATGCATTGGAGGAAATGCCAAGAGAGTAGTGCAAAGGCCATAAAGAGATTTGTGAGATTATGGAAGAGCCTTGTGAAAAATTAGAAGAGTGAGAGCCAACTCCAATGAAGGAAGGTTTTGAGAATAAAGATTTGAATGGGAGTTTACAACCATAAGAATTCAATAATAAACCCAAAAATGACCGACCACAATGGGTGAAGGTCAGGTGGATATCATTCCACAAGAACCAATAGAAACATACAAGGATACCCAATGTGTAGAAGTAGTCTATATAGAGATGAGGAGGTAGAAGAAAAGGCATGAAGAGATCACACATTTTCTTATGCATTATGTGGAGGATGGACAAAAGAAGAAGAGGGTTCATTTGATTCCCTTAATTGACTGTAAATTATACACAATCTTTGGAAATATAATTATTCACAAAAGATTGGAGTTATGTGACAATCGTAGTGCCTCAGAAATGAGAGGCTCTATAATATTTTTGGCCAAAAGATGATACATCCCCAAAGTAGGCATGATAGGAGGAAAAATAAAAAGATGTTGTAGAAGGAGAAGCAAATTTTTCTAGAGTGAAACTAAGAGTTATTGAGCGTAACGTAAATGAAGGTAAGATGCATATGCCTAAACATGCACTAGTGGAATTAAAGAAGTTAAACAAATCAACAATCAATGTGTGTACTTTAGAATGAATGGAGACAAAGAGTTATCTTCTTTCAATTGGACCTAAGTTGCCTTGGATAAAATAGTTGAATATCATACTGAACAAAGGAAACATATGAAAAGAAAAGAGTTGTATGGTAACTAGGAGAAACTAGCCATATTGCACAAAGGTAGTTTTTACACCTAAGAGAAGCCTCACTCATATAAGAGGTTTTGCAAGTGTGCACAAGGAGTATTATATGTGGGTACACAAGAGTTGTAGTGATGCCAAAAAGGGAAGGTGGGAAGATGCACAAGAAGAGGATTAAGTTAATATTGTAACTAATAAGGGCTTAACATTATTTACATACCAAGGAAAGGAGTTGCTAGAAGGATTTGGCAGAAATTAGCTCAAAGTTATTAAGGGAGGTGAAGTATTGATTGCATGAGTGTCAAAATAGACACCACAGTAAATAAGAGTGAAGTATCAATTTAATTTTGATATGGAGATCTCATTTTTATTGAGTTCAAGGAGAAGAACTCACTGTCAATCAAGGGAAAGGTAAGAGAATGTCAGTCAAAAGAGGATAAAAGAATGCAACTATAATGGATATCATTCAAAGTACATAGAGTAGAGTGTATGATAACAAAGGTAGAATATAATATTAGAGTTGAAAGACCCCATAGAAACTTTCATGTCAATAATGGCATCAAGTAAGATAAAATAGAGAATAATAATGGAAATAAAATAGCCACAAAGACATACCTAGTGAGAAATATGTGGAAGAATAACACATAAGTATGCCTACTTGTCATGTGAAATAGATGAAATAATGTGCTATGGCATAGGGAAGTCCTAAGGTACATAAAATAAAGAAAAAAGGTATAAGTATCTTTTGGTAGAGGTTGACAAACAAAAGTGTCCATAGACCCACAAGGGACAAGGGTGGGTAAAGACCCACAAGAGACGAAAGTGAGCATAAACCCATAATGGCAGATATAATGAGATAAATGTGTGGAGGAAGGAATCTATGTGGAATGCATAATAGAAGTGTTGAAAAAACAAGGAGGAGGCAAATAGATGGATGTGGGCATAGACCTATAAGAGTAAAGAAGAGTATAAATAAGAATAAGAGTGGAGGCATTGGAGCTAGATGGAGGAAGACATGGTTTAAGTCCAAGGAAGAGATTAGAGAAAGAATAAACATCAATTGGCCCTAGTCAAGTGCCACATTAGGTAGAGGGGAACACCATGGTCAAGGGATCCTACCAAAAGGTTGGTTCTACCACTTTAGCCCTACTTTTAAGTGGGAGATTACATTATAATTACCTAACGAGTCTGATGTAGTGGAATCTTAGATGAATTAATAATATTGCATCACCAAAAACTAATGTGAGTATGTTTTATATATAGACCAAATATGGGTGTGCACAATTGTGGCATATCATTTAATAAATGCTATTATAGACAAAGAAAGATTTCACTTTCATGGAAGGGAGGTTGATCAGAGTCGTGTATGAAGTTGGATAAAAAGAAAAGGTTTTTATTATTTACTAAGGAAAATAATGCACATAAACAAACTGCCAAATGCATAAGGATACACAAGGGAAAATAAGCAAGGGTAAAAGTAAATACTTGTGTGAGAACACAAAGAGATAGAAGCTTGCAAATCACAAAGGAACATGGTGTATAGGAAGTTTTTTGAAGGTGTACAACATGGAAACGAGGAATATTATACATAAAGCTATGTTTAGACTTGCACGACTGAGGTGAAAAATGTCAAGATTATCAAGCAAGCATATTGTATAAATGCATTAAAAATATAGGAGTGTGAAAATTGCACATAGGGAGCGAAAGGGCACTGAAGAAACAAAAAGGTACCTAATGACTAATGATGATGGCAAGTGAAAGGAAGTATAATCCAAGGCAACCACATGTACAAGTTCAATATCTTAACATTTAACACATGACCCAAGGAAGTGGAAGATGTATTGATGAATAGTTAGGTATGAGGACCTACACTTGGACATTCTTTACGTGCAAGGTTGGTACTATAGACTAATTAATAGTGGTGAAGGATAACTGATGAGATCTATTTTACATGGATATGTTCTAAAAATGATCAAATGTGCATTGATTAAAGTTTGTAAAAGGTTACACTTCTTCTAGGTTAGGTTTTTATATTTTTACAAAGCTTGCAAATCTACTCAGAAACCTAACAAATATAGATACTATCGATACTATGTGGGAATTCAAAAAAGTAACTAGGGTGTAGATGGATATAACTATGGGGCTTTGGACCAATCCTTTGTAACACTCATAAGCTAAAGAGGAGAATTTGTTAGAGTGGTCTCATAGAGGGAAGGAATTTTTACATGATGATAAGACCTATAGTTTTGATAAAATAGTAATCTGAAAATGTCATGGCAGAGAAATGAAGATCAAAGTATATGGACTTGATTAACTAGAGTTGAGAACGCAATGTGAATTTTTAAAATAAATAAGATTATGTGACATCCTAAATAAATTACACTTCAAAGGAAAGATTGAATATGAGAGACTCTAATAGCTATGAGGATAAGGCTTCCCTTCGTTTGGACCCCACCCCTAACTTGCAACAAGGGACGAGTTACTCTGCTTATTCCTAAAGTGAAGATAATACAAATTACTTTTCTTTGGCCTAACAACTAGTATGTTTCCATTATTAATAGCTAACATATAGAATGTATGCCTTTGTAGTGAATAGTTTGGCAATACCATTGTAAATCATCATAAATTTTATAAATTGTTCTTCTGAAAGTGTAAGAATCCATTAAATATATAATTATTCTGATAGGGGTTCACCTACTATATCAAACCATGTGTTCTATACCTAATCAAGGGACAATAATGAATGTTGGATAATGAGTATGATCGTATCACCCTACTTCTAGGGCATTGTGGAAATTTATGTGACTATGTCATAGGTATGCAAAGTGATTTGCAATGTGTTTCTAGCTACTAGCAACATGATGGTACATATGGAAAGTTGATTGGTTAATAAATTGAAACAATGGCATGTGTAGCATTTATTCCATACTAGCAAGACTAATACGTGGATATGTATGTTGTTGTGTTAAATCACATTAATATTCTTGTGGTGTATTTAAAGATGTAGAGTCTTATTTTTTGTTTCATTAACAACATAGTGGAAAATTTATAATCTATAAATGAGCTTGCCATCTATAAGATCAAATTTGATATTGTGTTGAGAGTAATTTTGTTTGAATATTTAAAATTGAGGGAAATTCTATATCTATGTTACAGTCTTAGAGAAGGCATTTCATAGGAAACTTCATGGACAAGTTTTTATAAAGGCTAACATCAATTGAAGGTAGGATCTATACTTTAAATAACACGAAGAAATGGTTATGTTTATACTATTTTTTTACAATCTTATGTTATTTGATGACACAAAATGATTGGCTTCTTGTAAACAGAGCTCTGTTAATGCTCCTTTTTGTTTGGTGTAAATCTATTTTTCAAACACTATTAATTTTATTTGTTTTATATTCTTAGAGAAGGCATTTTTTGGGAAACTTCATGGACAAGTGTATGTAGGATCTGATTTTTTAACAACAAAAATAACTAAATGTGTCTGCATTCCTTTATTGTATTATTTTTTTAAAATAACTCTATTGATGATTTTTTTTTTTTATGGTGGAACAAAAAATCTATGGTCTTTTGATAGCTTTATGTACATAAACATAAGACTAGGCGTGCAACCATTTCTAGGCGATATAACATAATGTATTAAGATCACCCTGTTTTTTTTTTTTAATGGCTATATGGGTTTCTTGTGGTTCTTTGTGACTTATCAATATGCTTCATTTTCTCTAGAACTCATGCATAGGTTTGCAAAGTCTTGATTTCTTTTTTTCCAAAGTTTTGTTTTACTACATGGACAAGTTGCCGTGATGGTGAGCATTAAATGAAGGTATGCTTTTCCCCATGAACAACACAATGAACTAGTTTTGTTCTCATTATTTATGTATAATATCATTTTGTTTGAGAACATGGAATTATTAGCTTGATGTACGCATAACTCTGTTAATGCCCTTTTGCATTTCTTGAAATTAAAGTCCTTTAGATATGAATAGGACATATTAAGATCACATAATTTAGAATTATTGCCTTTTTGGTTTAAATTTTAAGCATTTAAAAGAATAAAATGAATACATAAACTACTATATAATAGAATATTCTTGCATTAAAATTATAATATATTATATTATACATATCGTTATATGATATATTTATAATTATATAAATTAGTATATATAATTATATAATGTTGATATTTAATAATATTATTTTATTTACCTAATGATGATATATAATATAATATTTATAGTATTATAATATTGTAACTGGTTACATCTCATATATATAATAAAGAAGATTTAGTCTAGTCAACACCAACCTCCTAATCCTGTAGAAAGATACATGTGAGGCGTTGGGGGACTATAGTTAGTGTAGTCTATATCTATATGGGTTTGGGGTGAGATAGTCGATAGTCTATGTTCTCAACCAGCATTCAACATATTATAATATATTATATTATATATATTTTTATATAATATATGTATAATTATATAAATATAATGTTATATAAATTAATATATATAATTATATAATGTTGATATTTAATAATATTATTTTTTTTACCTAATAATGATATATAATATAATATTTATAGTGTTATAATATTGTAACTGGTTACATCTCGTATATATAATAAAGAAGATTTAGTCTAGTCAACACCAACCTCTTCAGCCTCCAGAAAGATATATGTGAGGCGTTGGGGGACTGTAGCATTGAACATAGAACCTTTCATAGACCAGCTGGGAGATGCAGATGGATGGTTGAGATATTCTCCTCCATATCGATCTCCGAAGAAAGATGAAAGCGCGTGTTGATGCACCTTTCATATTTGGTAGAATTAGCTGTCTAAGGATTCTCTTTCTTCCAATCACCTCATTACATATGAGTGTCTAAAGTCTTGATCGCCGACTGTTTTCTCTCTCTCCACCCGACGCCCTCGCAAATCTTAAACGAGAAGATTTATAATACTTGTTCAAATGCGTTGGGTGGGAAAATATTACAGGTAGCAAGCTTGATTTAGTGAGAAATTGTTTGTGCCTATAGTAGGGATGTGTCCGTAATAAAATCGATTTTGCAAGAATATTTTTATTTTTATTTTATTTTTTTGGTTTAATTTTTTATTTACATTGGGATTATTTTTTAAATCAGATTTTTTTATTTACATTGGGATTATTTCTATTATGATCAACAAGTAAACACCACAACATTAATGCTTAATATTTTAATTATTATTATTTTTCTAAATAAAAAATTCAAGTGTAATTAATATTAATAATTTTCAAACATCACTTTTCCAATTTATAATATGGGCATGCATGCACCTTAGCTAAAGTTATTAATCAGTGTGTGTTGTTGGAATTATTTTTAATATGAAAACTTATTAATGTTATTATTTTTTAATGTTGGCGAAAGAAAAAAGTTTTGATCTTTTGATAGTTTGAGGACATAGATTAGTGATTGCACATACAACCATTTCTAAGTAAGTTAACATGATGTATTAGAATTATCTTTTTTTCTATAAATGATTTTAGAAGTTTTTTTTATGGTACTTTGTAATTACTTGATGGAATCATTGTCTTGATATAAATAGAAAAAAAATTTATGCTCTTTTGTTTGGTGGTAGTGGGATAGTGAATTCATAGACTTTTGATAGATCGAGATAGATGGAATTGAGAATTGGTAGGCAACCATTATTAAATGAGTTAAATGAAGGTAACGAAATTGCCATTTTTTCTTCCCGAATATGATTAATCATATGGATCATTTGTAGTTCTCTATTACCACTCAATACATTTATTTTTTTGCCAAAGTACTATTTTACTATGTGAAAAAGTTTCAATGGTGGTGAGCATTGAATGAAGGTATGTTTTATCATGTTAAAATCATAAGGAACTTATAGTAGTTTTTTTTTTTTTTTTCCTTTCATTTTGTATGGTATAGTATTATGTTGTTTAACAATATGGAATTATTAACCCATTGTAAACAGAGCTAGAACTATAATACCCTTTTGTGCTTCATAAAATTAAATTTGGATAGGAGATATTAGGACGATGTTAGTTATAATCATTGGATTCTTGAAATAATTAAATGCATTTGGAGAATAAAACACATACACTGATTATTATAATATAATTATATATTATTATATTATAATTACAGTATATCATATATTATTTTATAATATTATATATAATTATATTTATATAAATATTATATTAATATAAATATATAACTATATAATGTTAATATTTTTCTAACGTTAAATTTATTTACATGATACTATTATATGATGTTAATATTATTGGTATATAATATAATTTATGTATTTGTATATTAATAATTATAATAATGATAGGCTATGTTATTAATTTGAGTTATATTTGAAAAAAATAAAAATAAAAATTATTAACATAAAAAAGAAAAACAAAAATTGTTTATTTTATTTGTTCTTTGAATTTATGAGAATAATTTTTAATTTTTTTTTAAATGTCTTTGGTGGGAAAATATTGCATGTAGCAAGTTTGATTTTTTGAGAAATTATTTGTGCCTAAAGCAGGGTTATGCAATGGGGTGTGTGTGTAACACAATTGATTTGGTGAAATGATTTATTCCTTACAAAATTATATTTTATTTGATTTATTATTTTTAATTATATATAAAAAATAATATTTATTTAATTGATAAATGTATAATTTCAAATATATTAAAAAATTAAACGCTGGTTTTATATTTAGATTGTGATTATTTATATTATTTATTTTAAACTTAGTTATGATTAAAATTGAGAAATGTATGGCAACATTTCTCTAACTTAAAACATAAGCACATGTGCCTTTGTTTAAGCCAGATGATTTAATTTTTATGGGATTTATGGAATGTAAACATTAGGTTGTTAAAGGGATGGAACATAGAATTAGGGAATAAATATATGATAACTACATCCACTAATTTTTTTTAAAATGACCTAATCTAATTATTCTAAAAAATATATTGAACTACATAAGCATGTACTTAGATGGAAACTGATTGAGATGAATCAATTAGATGCTAGAAAATGATATAGAAGCTGATAAGAGTGTCACAAATTAGAAACTGAAGTTAAAACTCCTCTTGAATAGTAACACACCATGTTATCATCCTCAGAGGCATGATAATGTACCTTGTAGGTAGAGACTATGAGCTTTTAGGAGGACCCTGCCATGTGCTTGATATGCATGTGCCTATGCATAGGTGAGCCTCAATCTGCTATTTGAGACCCATTTCTGACTAATTTGGAATGCAAAACCCTAAACCTCCATGTTGTTAAGGTATTTGAGGAACACAAGTAGAAAAAGTGTAATGTTAATTAGATAGGTTGGACATGACCAAAAAACCCTATTGTGTTCAGAGTTATCTACATACCAATACCTCTAGAGGGGATCAAGCCTGATGTAGTTTGCCTACCTATGTGCTTGGTGCAAGTGCAAGTGAATGCTAGTATGAGTGTCGATGAGAGTGTTTTAAGTGTGTTTCAAACTAGAAATCTGAGTAATTTGAGCTTATGAATGTTGTACATAGCTATATGCAAAAGTAGGGTAGAATAGGGATTAATGACTTTAATTTGCATAATTTTTTTTGAGTTTGATCATGAGTATTTGTATCTGATTCTCATCTAATGGGTAAAAGGATAAAAATAGTGTAAATATATTGATCTAATTTTTGTAAAGATATGTAATAGGTCTAAACTAACCCAAAGGTATCTTGATAAGTGTAAATATTTCTCTTGGAGGAGAAAAAAGCTAAGGATCCATAGTATCCTAGTTCCTTGGTCACTAGTGTGATGTGCTAGTGTCCAAAGGGATGCGCTAGTGTCTATGTGGCAGAATCTGGTGCACCGATGGCCTACATGCCTAGGGGATGGTCTGGGACTACTCTTGGTACATTGGAGGATGGATTTAACCTACACAAAAGATAAATAAGGATTAAAATAGGACTTAAAATAGGTCTAGGGTTAAGTAAGGAATAGGGTGATCTCAAAAAAGCAACAAATTGAAATGACTAGGATAAAGGGAAAAAAGCATACTTAGACTTACATATGATATGAGGCCCATGAAAATGGGTTTGAGTATGCAAAATGTGCTTCATTGCATGTCCTATGAATAAAACATGAATTAATCAATACTTAAATAATAAAAATAAAAAA
>JARHVA010003187.1:95000-197500 GCA_037957365.1 Torreya grandis
CTCTATAGGATTTTTGACGTCAATGATATTAACATCTATCAAATCTTATATCTTATGTCATAGACTAATGCACCTTTTTGTAGTATGGCCTGGTGCCTTGTGATAGTCGTAGAATGCATCAGAATCATAATTATTTAGAAGAGGCCTAGTCATATCAACCTCTTTGATGTGTGGGAGATATATGATGTTACATTACAAGAACTGTTGAAGAACATGTGTTGGTGTGTCATGAAGATTTGTGAAAACTTTCCTTAGAGGAGCTAATAAAATAATGCAAGGAGGTGGTCCTGAAGCTACATTAGCTATTATATTTTGATCACTCTTATTTTTAGTGGACCTCACCTTATATGGGCTCTTATTAAAGCTCTTGTTAGTTTAATTTGATCTAGTTATTTGCTTTAAATTGCCCATAGTGAGAATCTTGAATTCCCATTCCTTAAATGTATAGAATAAATCTGTGAATGATGGAAAATTATTGAATAGAATAGCTTCATATAATTTTGGTAGTAAATTATGTTTGAATATGCCTTGTAGTTCCCTATCTGCCATGGGGATAGTCATCTTTGTTAATATCATTTTATATCACAACATATATTCAACTATTGGGTCATTAGACTTTTATTTAAGTTGAATAACTTGAGGTTATGAAACCTTATCACTAATGTTGATCAAAAGGTGTGCCAAAATCATATCATCCAATAATTGAATGCTATGATGGACTGACTAGGAAGATCATAGAACCATTTCAATGCATAATCCTTTAAATTGTGAGGGAACAAATTAATTAGGAGCCAATGATTGGACATGTGGTCCAAAAATTCTACATTGGGATATCATAGATGGTGATCTAGGTCACCCTTACCATCATACAAAGTAATCTTGGGTGTCATAAATGTAGATAAAGAGTTGTTGTTATATGTTGTGATATAGGTGCATGTAGAATAACATGAGAATCCAAGGCATGAGATGTTCTAGTGGCACCCTACAGAACATGGATCTTATGCATAAGGGATGATACATCTAGAGAGGAATAGCATGTACTAGCTATAGGAGGTGTTTCCACTGATGAAGGTTGTCTATTTATAGCATGTTATTATATAATCTAAGTTAACCCCATAGTAGGTGTAACAATATTAGTATATGTGCGATTATAAGATTGACCAAGTGATGTGTTCCTGACTTCAAATATAGATTGAAAAATATGTACATGATAATGGGGCTATTTCCAAAGCCTATCTTTGAAACATTATAATATCTCATCCTTATTGACTATAATATTAACATTATAACGTGGGGGTAGTGTATTTTGAGTCCCATCTTGTGCATCATTTTTATCTTGATTATATTACTCATGTTTGGATGTGTTATCATTGAAGTCCAAAAAATTAGTATGTGAAAGATCAATGTGGGGGTTTATAATTGGTCCTTTTTCCATGGTATAGGCTCAAACAGAAAGAATATGGGTATGCTTAGTAGGGTTACCATTAATCCTTACACTTCTTCTTAAAGGAAGAGATAAATTTTTTAGATGGTATATAGTAAAAAAAAATGAATGATAGTTTTTATAAAAAATATATGAAATCTGAAAGCCTAGCACAACAAATGGAAATATAAAAAAGAAGGGTGCAAACCCTAATAGAACATAGGTTTAGGGTTTTGAGAAGTAATCAAAGTAAGTCAGGTTCATTAAATTATTTAACTTTTAATGGATTTATGGTTGTTAAAGGGTTGAAACATAATATTAGGGAATAAATATGTGATAAATAGAGCCACTGATATGTAAAATAATTAACCTCATTTGATTATTCTTAAAATATCAATGAACTACACAAGTATGTACTTAGATGGAAACTGATTAATATCAAAAAACTAGAATTTAAAGTCAAAACTCCTCCTAGATAGTATAATAATCATATAGATAGTAGCATATTGTCCTAGTGTCCTTATGGTTGTAATAGTGTCCCTTACAAGTTGGGATTGTGAGATTCTATGAGGACCTTTACCTATGTCTTATATGCCTATGCCTATACAAGTGGGCCTTGATCCTTTGTTTGAGACCTATTTTTGACTAATTTGGAAACTAAAACTCTAGAAATACATGTTGTTAAGGTATTTTAGGAGGAAAAAAATAAAAAAGTGTATTGTTATATGGATAGACTGGATGTGACTTTAGCACCCTAATGTGTTCAAATTTGCCTACATACCAATAACTCTAGAGGGGATCAAGCCTGATGTAATTTTCCCACCTATGTGTTTGGTGCAAGTTCAAGTGAATTCTAATATGAGCGTTGACATGTGTGTTTTAAATGTGTTTGAGACTATAAATCTTAGTAATATAAGATTTAGAATGTTGTATCTATGGCTATATGCATAAGTAGGGTAGAATAGGGTTTAATGACCTTGATTTTCATAATTATTTTTGAGTTTGCCCATTATTATTTGCATCTAATTTATATCTAGTGGGTAAAAGGATAAAACTAGTGTATATATTGATCAGATGATTTTTCAGATATGGAATATGTGTAGGCCAACCCTAAGGTATCTTGAGAAGTGGAATATGTTCATTGGAGTAAAAAATAGATAAGTAATTGTGGCATAGTCCCTTGGTCACTGGCATGTCTAAAAGGTCATTTCAGTGTCTAGGTGGTAGATAATGGTACAATAGGGCCTTGAATGTCTAGGGGATGGTAGGTCACTTGACATATAGGTGAGGAAAAGGGTGAGGAAATCTGCAATGGGGAAGTAATCCTAATTAGGGGGATGGGGATGCCATTGATGGGAAGAGTAAAATAGGAGCTAAAGCCTTATATAAAACTTCATCATTGCTCTAACAAAAGTTATGTGTAGGACCTTCTTTCTTCCTCTAAAGTTGAGAGGAGGAGGGGGCATGAACTACAATTGGGCACGTCACCACTCTATGACCCAAACAATTGCATCAAAAATAGTGGAAAGAGAGGCCTTTGTAATTAAGGAATTGAGTCTAATTACCTTAGGAACAAGTCAATAGAACCGAGTGAGAGAATGGCTTGGATAGGTCCAAAATATTAAAAACTCTAATAAATTTACCTTCCATTGAATTTTCTTCAATCCTAATAAAGTTTCCCACTTTATTAACAAGGAGCTCAATCTATTCTTTATTTCACATAACAAAAGGAACATGGTACAACCTAATCCAAGTGGGGACCAAAGAAATTTGAACCAAATAATGGTAAAATAAATTCATCCACAGATGAAGGAAAATGATAAACTTGCCAAAGAACCATGGCCCAGATTTCTAAATTAAATTTTTACCCTTGCAAGAATAGAAGATAGCATGAAAGAATCCACCACCAAGGATAAAAAAAGAGGGATCCAAAACCACATTCCACATTGTATTGTCCCAATGAGATAACTCATTTGTGGAGGTGTGAGCTCCAATGTCCTTACCAAAAAAGTAATGATGGCCCATACAAAGATCCAAATCATCGAGAGCATATTCATAGATGGCCAACTCAAGAGAGACAATATAGAAATCCACTAAAATGTCTCCCAAGTAGAAAGAAAGGGAAATAAAATGCCATTCAAAATAGATTTGTAAGAATCCACATAGTTGTGGAGATATTTTTTAGTGTTCTTGCACCTAGGAATAGAAAAGTGATGACCAAATCCATCAATAATAGGGGAACCAGAGGGACATGGTCCTTTAGAATGATCACTATCACTATAAAAATAAATGTGGTATGATGCCATTTGACATTCCAATTCAATGAGAAGTTTTCATCTTGAGAATTAGAAGATCCCCACTATGCCATTCATTATGGGGACAGCCCATTCCATGTGTTATCTAGTAGATGGCATACTTCTAAATTAACACTCCAATTTATTCCAAGTCTAATGAATGCTCACTAATGGGTTGCAACAAGGCTTTCATCAAGCCACTAAGATTCCACTTGTATATAAATACTCACATTATCATCAAGTACTTTATGAACTATCATGCTAGAGGGATAAAGTGTATCAAGGGATAAAGTGTATGATCTAATCTATCAATCTATGGGCTCTATTAGGTGAAATCCATATATGTGGGTTATTAATCACTTAAAGGTGATGTGTAATCATTATGTACATTTATCTAATTTAATCAAATTATCGATTGAGGATGATTTCCAAGGTGATTCAAACTTATAATTTCCATGCTTATATCTACCAAACAAAACCATGTAAACTTATTAAAATCAATATTGTTTGGATTTTTAATGACACATATGGTAATAAGTTTTATGGTTTTTTTTTAGGGAGATAGAGAACTAAAAGGGAATATGGAACCTTAAATTATCTTAGATAAAAAATTGATAATCAGATCAATTTAATAAACACAAAATAATTCTTTGAGAAAATTTAAGGAGATAGTAGGTCAGTCTCAAAAAGTTAAACAATAATAAATATAGTTATCTAAATATGAGAGAAGATTAGATAATGAAATTTTATCAATTTTATAAAGAAAATCTTAACTAATAAAAAGAAGTATATCTTGAAAAATTTTGAACTTTCTTCATGGAAGTACCTATGTAGAACTGTTTAGAGAAGTAGAAAGAGAGTCACTATAAGAAGGCTTGGATATTAGCTACCATAACATCCTACCATCATGGAATCTAAAATTTCCTCAATCACAAGCTAAACCAAGTAGCCAAAATAAGGAGGATAAAATTCATTAATAAAAATACAAATCAAACCAGCCCCACAACCAAGGCTACTCAAGCTCCTAAATATATTAAAACCACTACTGATATCAGAGAGAGAACTAATATTAAATTCTAAATAACCAAAAAATAACCCTTCTATAAGAATATAATGAGAGGCTAAAATCCATAAAACCTAAAATAGGAACATCAAAGAAAGTCAACTATTTTTTAATTAATTTTCTTTCCAAGGAGGGATACCTTTAAAGTTGTAGTCTTCATGAGAAAGATGGTTAATTGTTCCAAAATTAACTAATAAATCCATTAGAGTGTTAGTCTCATGATAGTTATGGGAGAAATAAATATTCTAGGAAAAGGAATGACTTGGACAATATATTGAATGATTGAATTAAGTTACAATTGATTAGTTCTTCTCTATTTAACAACATTAATGATTAAGAAATAATCATCTTCCATAATTATTTTCCTAAAACCATATTCAATAGCAATTGTCAATCCTCTGAGTAAAGTTAGTGGTTCAGTTGAATTTCTTGAAGACCAATAAATGTTAATGGCCTAATAATAAAATACTTGGCCCTAATAATATTTGAAGATACCTCCACCTACATAAATATCTAGGTTATACTTGGATGCTTCATCAAAAATTATCTTCAAAATATTAATGCTAGGGGATTACTAAGAATCCAATATTATTTTATTTCTTTGTGTAGGAAGCTTGAATTTGTCTTTAAATAAACTCTCTTTAAGAGAATATGATGATATTCTCCAAGAATTTTATTGTTCATATAATGAAACTTATCTTTTAAAATATCAAGTGAATCTTTGCATCCTTATGTGTGTGCATGTACACACACACACACACACACACACACACACACACACACACATTTCCAAAACAAGTTTACCATTCACATAAAAAATACTAATGTGATTGGTGTGTAACTAAAATTTAGAATGTTACAACATGACACCTATGACCTATAATATATGATTTTTCATATTAAATAATAAAAATTAAATTGAGAAGGCTTCTTTGCCTAAGAAGACAAGGTGACAAATTAACAATTATTTTAAAACACAGATTAGCATGAAACAAACAAGACATGGATTTACTAGACGTGTATTTATGACCATGCAGATTTGTACATCTTTTTTTGAGAATAAAAAATGACTTTCGTAGGCCATGTATGTTTTGGGTAAGCATACTCAATTATTAACTTGTATAGTCATCCAAAATAAAAATAAAAATGGGATTCACTTAAAAATCAAATAGGAAAATAGGGATTCACTAAAATTAAAATACTAATGTATTATTTTTGTTCCCCAAATGCTTAAAACTAATCCTGGAAAACTTCTCTTTCTAATAAGAACCTAACAAAATATTGAAAATATACCCAAACTTAACCTAACATGATAATTATTAGACAAGGATATTATAGAAATGAAATCATGATCTTATAGGCCTAAATAAAATTATCTTAGAAGAAGAAAGCACATTCTATGACACACCTTAGAAATTGTAAAATAGAAAATTCATAGGACAATATATGTTGTTTTTCCCCCAAATTATTAAGACTAAACTAAGATATTCTAAATTCAAGTAAGGATTAAACTTAGGACAATATATATCTGGAACACTATATTTTAACCAAAGTAGAACTTATTCTCCATACCTTATAACTACTACATAGAGTGATCCACCATCATCATCAGAACTACTTCATAGAGAATTTGATATTTATAAAAGTAAATTTCATGGCAAGGATTAAATGTAAATTTATATATACACTAAAATTACCTCCTAATGGAAATAATAGATTATTTATACTTTAATGACCCTACTACATTATTGGCACTAAACTATTGACCCATAATGGACAACAATCCAACCCATCATAACCCATGATGGACTTATTTATCTTTCACAATATATATTAGACTCAATTAGTATTATATTTCACAACATAAAAAAAACATATCTTATCACCAATGCAAGGTAATTTTTCATAAATTACAAATGACTCAATAGTCTAGTCATGCACTCTTCACATACCTATCCTTCCTTGCTAAGACTTCTTTCACACCTATAACCAACTTATATTATTTTCTATGCAAGTTTATCTTTTTGCAAATTGAAAATGACTTAACATGAGTTTGACACTATTCACATTATTCATATTTACCTGAAAGACTTGTCCCACACCTACAACAAAACTCCCTTTGACTTCTTTGATACCAATTGATGCATTCATAAAAGGAGGTCCCAATGAAGGAATGCCCTTGTCTATGCATTTAGAGTAACATAATGGAAAACAACATTCATTCCTTATTATTAAATTAACAAAACAATTATTTCATTTAAATTTGGTGACTATATATTCTATACTCTAACATCAAACCTCGTCAAACATTACAATTGTACTTCTGCTACAAACTATTTATCCTTCAAACATTAAAGCCATTACCTTAACACTATGGTGACCTTTATCCTGTGGTGTCTCTTTTTCTCTTGACATTAAGCCTCTCTTATTTGTTTTGGCCTATCTTATCCTTTTCATTATGTATTTTTTAGGCTTTCATCCTCTTCTTTAAAATCACCATCCTCTTTTCTATTATTGTTCCTAGACTCTTCAACTTCTTTTTAACTATCTCACTGATCTTGAGATAGTTGAACCATCTTATAAAATAGATCCTTGAACTTTCCTAGTGATAAATTTTAATTACCATATATTTCATGCCCCATGGGCACTAGAAAATTAAAGTTATCATGAAGATATTTATAATGAGACAAAATAATCCTCATTTGAAAATCTATGGTGAAATATGTATGTACTCAAAACTCATTGTGACACGTGCACAATGAACACTAATCACCTTGAATTTTGGAATATGTGTATTCTTTTATGTCCATGAATTTATAAAAATGTACTTGGTCATTAGTCAAATATTTATTTATTTTAATGTGTTGTATATGATGCATGGAAACCTAGATGTATAGAAAACAATTTGCAAATATTCATGCATTTCCCCTTGAATTGTAATGTGTTAACATAACATGTTGTGACACTTGTCACATTCATAGAATAATGTGAACTTTTTGTGTTCCATGGACTCTATGGGGATTTATCAAGGTCATGACTCCATGATCCCATTTTGTGAGCTCCATGAACTCCACTCCATGGGCTCCAAAATTTCCATGATCCATGCACAAATTTTGATAATTTTATGGTTTGTACTTTCATGCATGAACTTTAATAATTTTATGGGCTATTGTTCCATGTTAAATTTTCAATATTTTTGTGGATATTTCTTAAGGATCTTGAACCATGGACTTATCAATTTTAAATTGTAAACTTATCAAGTCTATAATAGAGTATATTGGTATAAGACTTGAACATAAACACTTAATGAATTTGTGAGGTCAACATGAATAACATGTCTATGTATATTTATATTTATATGTATATGTATATAAGTCCTCTATTATATTGCAAACACTTAGGATCCTTAGTGTCATCCACATGAACTCATGATAAGGAACAAATGTTAACCATTTGTAATGTGATCACCATGTGATGACAAAGTGACCCAAAATTAACTTCATGGCCTCTTTAATTTAACCCAAGGATTCCCTTAGACTAAAATATTTGACTAGAGACTCTTTATTGGAAGCTACCAAGTTTTCCTATATGTTTTTGGACATCCAAGATTATATGTTCTCTTTGGGTGATCCTACATAAGGCTCCTAGTGAGATAATCATTTTAGTGAATAGTTCAATGTTATGCTAGTAGTCATTAATGTTAATAGGTTGGTTTGTATAATTCATTTTATATCTGGTTGGGTTTAGTTCGAAAACAAGCATATATAAACTTACATGTAATTATGAATGTGTAAAATACATAAACTTATTTTAATAAATAAAATAATGTATAATTTATTTTTTAATTGTGTTTACATTTCTATCATTTTTATAATGTTTGATTTATTAAAGATTTATTTTGGATGAAAACCTACACTATGTTGAGATTGTTCATAAGAAATATCTAGTGTATAATAGGCTAAAGACCTTCTCTACATTCTCTCATGTCCCGTATTCTTGTGCCATTAGTGGTGCATGATAGTTAAGATGGATGGGTAGTGGGAGGCCTCTTCTTGGATCTGCCCCCTTCTCTAAGATGATTTTCAGCCTTTTCTTTCTAATATTGTTGCTTGTACTTAATTCTATTTTATGTTATTTTCTATCATAATAATTATAAAAATTTGATATTAAATATATTTCAATAATTTTTGGCTATTAACACCCAACAATTATTTTTTATTATAAATTATTATATATTTTATATTCTTTATTAATATATGATAATACATTTTTAATTAAAAAAAGGTTATATAATAAATCTGTAACTTCCAGATTTAAACTAATTTATTCTTATCTTATAATTAAAACGTTGAAAACATGAAAACTATAAACATACAGATTGAAATGTAAATATGGCAAGATATATGCAATGTTGGAAAATGAAATTTGAGATAATGTCATGTTACATATCTCTATGTATTAGATAAAATAAGACATTAAGTCTATTCACATACAAATACAAATAAATATATATTTTTGAGCTATAATAAGACATAACTTACATTATTTTCTTGACATATGTATCTGTATGCCATGAAATGGATATTATCATGGAAGCATAGCATTGATACAATGGTTTATATACTTTGTATCCATCTCATTTTCAGAGATACTCTACATAAAACGACATTTATTGAACGGAATATAGACTCAAGAAATATTGTTTTATTCCTTTATAATTTCCCTTATGGTTTTGGAAAATATAGCCAAATAAATTAGCAATGGTCCCCCTTTAAATGTTTCATGAGTACATTGAAGGGTGTCATGTGTAACCATTTTACACACTGAAATAATTTATTTTTAATCGACACAAAGTAACGTTTGGATGGCTTCTTAACCAATAAAATTGAATGTAATAAAAAATTATTTATATTTTAGTATTTTAATTTAAAACCAAATTAATATACACAGTAAAATAATTATGTTTATCAATAAGTTTAAAGAAGAAGAAAGGCTGGCACAATCAATTTAAACCTAAAAAATAGGTGGAAGACTCGTGACTGATTGCAGTGATTTATATCTAAAGGAGCTACGAACCCCACGCCCCTCTCCCCGTCCCCCGCCAAAAAAAATCGACCGTTTTAATTTGAAGCTTTTACTATCATTATATGTTTTTGTATGTATAAAATAATTTACATTTAAATATGACTTTTATGTAATTGATAATTGAAGTGAATATATTTAAATATTAAAGATATTATTAAAATTATATATATTAATAATTAAATTAAAGTATATATTTTTAAAAGTTTGGTGTAATGATAAATTGTATGTTTATTATGGAAAGATCAATATTTTAATCTTATAAACTTGAATCATTGAATAATTATAATAATTTCTACAAGAAGTTTAGATGAAATTTGCTAAGGCTTTTTCAATGTAAGGTGTTTTTGGTATAGATTATATGTGTCTAAAGTTATGTATTAGCATACATATCTTAGACACATTTATGTAAAAGATGTCAACATATAGTATTCTTTATGTTGTTTACTTTTTTTTTCACAAATTCAAAATCATATTGAGAATGATATCTCTTGACACATTTTACATAGATTTATCTAAGATAAACATACTAATAGACAAAAATTATATTAATATTTTAATATATATTATAATATTTATTTTCTTATATATTATTTATGTTTTGTAAATAATATTAATTATTCATTGTAAATAGATAATACAAATAATATTAATATAATATAATATTATGTATAATATCTTATAATATTAAATTAATAAATTATTTCAACATAGTTTTCTCACAATGTTCATTTCCTCAAATAAATCATGTTAATCAAATGCAATTTATAAGTATCTATGTGATGGAATGTATATTCAAATCAATGTTTATCATATTCGTTATTTTTGCTTCATTTAAAAATTCATTTAAAAGTGCACATGAGACAATCAATCATACTCTAGATTACAACTAAGATGACAAAATGAAATTTTATCTCTTAAAATAATTGACACCTCCTTGAACTCATCAATCACACACCTACAAACATTTATCTACTAATAAAGGCAAGAACTCATGCTACACAACCACCTTTGTTATTAAGTTGAAATGGTCATACCTAATTTTCCAAACAAAATTTCAAATTAAATGTAACACGTTGATTTGATATAGCGATAGATGGAAAGGATTACACAAATAACACATATTTGTGAACTAGATCCATAGCAAATCAATGAAAATAAAAGGCAACTTCAAATTTAAGCCATAAGCGCATTCTTAAGGCCATTGATTCGAGAACAATAAATTATAGATGAGTTATTCGTTAGAATCTTGTGTTGCAGATATGCGCAAAAATAAAAAATGCTTCTAACATAAATGAAAAGGATATTATTGAGAGACTATGATTCCCATCAATTATTAAGCTACCCACATAACTAGGGACATAATATTAAACGATTGATAAAATGGAAGAACAGAGATTGGAAACCCGAATTATATCTCAACTTTTATATAGGCCCACCAATCCGCATTAACATGTATAGAAAACAATGAGACCGTAAAATGTTGCACGTAACAATTGGAGGTATTTATATTACCATTTTTTAAGTTGATATGAAATGCGTCCTTGGGCATGCTTAAGTATAAAGTTTAGGTCGGTATTAGGTCATGGTATTGCTTTCGTCATAGACACAGCTTTTTGCCGTTTTGCCTAAATAAGTAGTTGGTGGGTTTAGATCGGTTGGTATTGTGGGGAAAAATAGAAGATTGCTCTCAACACGCCTGTACTGTGTTGGTCTAAGCGAAAATCCTAGATAGGGATGGATTACAACTGACGATGAAGATGCCAAAAAACCATCATTGTCGTCAGCTTGCGAATTACCATCTCAACAAATAGCTTGAATTATTGGTCTTGTACACTTTGGTGGCATCTATTTAGTACAAGCATTGCACAACACGCACTTCTCTTCATAGAAACTGTATATGGTGGAACGTCAATCACACTCCGTTGCAATTGGAATAACATTTGTTAACACTTATTTGTCAATTTTTTGTTCCATGGTTCTTAATAGTTTCCAAGCTTGATAAAATTGCCATGAAAGGGATTAGGGTTTATGGAAATCTAGACACTAATTTTTATTGTGGGTTTATGGAATTTTTGACACCATTATATTGGTTTTCTCGTTGTAAAGGAAAAACAGTTTATTGGGTTGTATAACAAGGGCGTTGTGCGCCAAGTTCGTGCAGGGTCGATTTAGAATATATGTGATGCTTTCAGGGTTTAAATTGATGTTTTGTTTTTTGCACTAGAATATAAAAGAAAAGTTAGTTAAACATGCATCACAAGGCTCAAATTGATGTCAATGCCTTGACTCTTATTTAAGAGCTTCCTACATCCCTGATCTTTTTAAAACCACAAATCATGCCATGCCTATTTTTTAGAACTGAAAAACAAATTGTACCATTAGGCTAATACACAAGATTAGAAGAACCATAAATATGACCTCCGTAGTATGCTCATAACCACAAAAAATAATAAGAACCACAAAAAATATTAAGAAAGTAGAGGGTATTTGTCTTGAACTTGGGCATGGAAAATTAGGTGGCTTTGTGTGGTAAATATTTTGAAGAAAACCTTGATTTAACCTAAGTTGCATATAATATTTTAAAAAAAAAAAAACAAGCAGAGGCCCAAGAGGCGCAAGCATTTGAATATTGTAGAAAACATTTATTATAAACAAATTAAATTCAATTGTGACAATTTCATCATAAGCAATGATGAATAAGTCTCTCTATCTTCAAGCATGTCACCCATATGCTTACTCTCCATCTTCACCACCACCTGCATTACATGCATTGTGATTGAACAATGAAATATAAAACAATATTCTCATACACATCCCCAGAAGCATTAAGGCAAAACTTTCCCCATGCCCGACTTGGTAGACTACATGTCCAAGAGATCCTTCCTTTCTGCATTTTTTGTCCAATAAACCACCCTTCACCAATCAAACTCTGTCAAATCTGATGAAAACATTTCACATTCCAGACAACTCCACAATGTTGCCAATCATGGCATGGACGTTGTGAGAATGAGAAAGTCTGGTGGTGGAAGGAATGGAAGATTTTTTTATGTACACAAATATCACTTTCTAGTGAAGGGCTCATAAGAAAAATACCAACCTTCATAATGGTAAAAATATATTAATACATGGTTAGGAGTAAGCATTACTAACCTTTTATTGTGTGTTATGTAGCTCGCATCCCATGCCTAAAATATCTTGATTGTGCATTTAAAAATCAATATGACCATGATTATCTAGGTCTCCACTAAATAAAAATAAAAGAATAAAATTGTAGTCTTTGTGAACGGGACAGGAAAAAAAAGATATAAAAAAATTTATGTACGTTTGATCCATTGCTTACTATTATTTAATGCAGGTTACAAAGAAGCTGGAAGAAAATAATGTAGCAGTGAAAGGAGTTGGGACCAAATTAACAAATGATTCAGATTATATTACGATGAATATGTGGTCTATAACCTCGAACAGTTCCTTTGTAATGTTATATCAATTCAATCATTCTTCAAACAGTTATTTTATCAATAATTTTTTCAATGAATATTTCTGGTCTCATGTTAAGTATTAATTACAGATGTGCATGTAATTTGTGGTAAGCGTGAGGTTTGAGGTGATCGTATTAAACAAAATTTACATCTAATAATGTATAGTGGCATCCAGCCTATCTGTCAGAGCCTCATTAATGGATTTTAAAACTTACTATAGAGGGATAGGGTGTGGTGTATATGAACAAATGTTCATTATTAGAATGGCCCACATGCTTCTTTATGTCAAAATCCATAAATGTGCCATCTACAATTAACTATTTATTCTGCCCTATCCTCAAATTTCAAGTCCATTAATTGTTTATAACTGTGTGAAGCTAGCAAGAACATGAAAACTATTTTTCCAATTAAATTATAGTAAATATTATTATTTTATAATCCTAATTCAATAGCTTACAATTTAACTATGGAAAACCATTGCATATTTTCTGGCATGAAAATCACAATGTCATTGTGTTTGTATTAGGCTGAGGAAAACCGATTAATGGAAGGTTAATGTTAAATGAAAGCAATAGTCAAGGTTGTTATTTTGATGCATCAAATTAATCTTGATGATGATTTAGTCAATAGGTGATGTAGGATCATCCTAAATGAATTGACAATATTATATCATCCAAAAATAAAGTTAGTCAAGTAAAGTAATAAATAACTTTGGTTACGTATAGTTACATGGCATAGAATTTTCAAAAGGTTATTTTGTATAGTACAAGAATCCAATTGCATGGAAAGGAGTTAGTCGAGAATCATGAATAAAGTTTGAGAATAAGAAGGGCATTCGCGTGGAAACATAGAGAAACAAAATCCCATAAATATGGGGGTTTGGACCAAGCCTTTGTAACACTTATAAGCTAAAGAGGAGAATTTGTTAGAGTGGTCTCATAGAGGGAAGGAATCTTTACATGAGGGATAAGGCCTATAGTTTTGATAAAATGGTAATATAAAGATGTCATGGAAGAGAAGTGAAGATCAAAGTATGTGGACTTGATTAATCAGAGTTGAGAACACAATGTGAATTTGTAAAATAAATAAGATTGTGTAACATCCTAAATAAATTACACTTCAAAGGAAAGATTGAATATGAGAGACTCTAATACCTATGAGGATAAGGCTTCCCTTCGTTTGGACACCACCCCTAACTTGCAACAAGGGAGGAGTTACTTTGCTTATTCCTGAAGTGAAGATAATACAAATCACTTTACTTTGGCCTAACAACTAGTATGTTTCCATTATTAATAGCTAACATATTGAATGTATGACATTGTAGTGAATAGTTTGGCAATAACATTGTAAATCATCATAAATTTTTCTTATGCAAGTGTAAGAATCCATTAAAAATATAATTATTCTGATAGGGGCTCACGTACTATATCAAACCATGTGTTCTATACCTAATCAAGGGACAATAATGAATGTTGGAGAATGAGTATGATTGTATCACCCTACTTCTAGTGCATTGTGGGCATTTATGTGACTGTGTCATAGGTACGCAAATTGATTTGAAATGTGTTTCTAGATAATAGCAACATGATGGTACATATGGAAAGTTGACTGGTTAATAAATTGAAACAATGGCATGTGTAGCATTTCTTCCGTACTAGCAATACTAATACGTGGATATGTATGTTGTTGTGTTAAATTACATTAATATTTTTGTTGTGTATTTAAAGATGTAGAGTCATATTTTTTGTTTCATTAACAACATAGTGGAAAATGTATAATCTATAAATGAGCTTGCCATCTATAAGATCAAGTTTGATATTGTGTTGAGAGTAATTTTGTTTGAATATTTCAAATTGAGGGAAATTCTATATCTATGTTACAGTCTTAGAGAAGGCATTTCATAGGAAACTTCATGGACAAGTTTTGATAAAGGATAACATCAATTGAAGATAGGATCTATCCTTGAAATAAAATGAAGAAATGGCTATGTTTACACTATTTTTATCCAATCTTATGTTATTTGATGACACAAAATTATTGGCTTCTTTTAAATAGAGCTCTGTTAATGCTCCTTTTTTCTTGGTGTAAAGCTATTTTGTAAACACTATTAATTTTATTTGATTTATATTCTTAGAGAAGGAATTCATTGGGAAACTTCATGGACAAGTGTATGTAGGATCTGAGTTTTTAACAACAAAAATAACTAGATGTGGTTGCATTCCATTTCGTATTATTTTGTTGTTTGATGGCATGGAATACATAGCTTCTAGTAAACATATATTTGTTGATGCTCTTTTGTTTTGTGGCAACAAGACAATGAAGATCTGATATTTTGATGGCTCAATCCACATAGAATACAAAATGTGCATGCGACCATTTTTAAATGAGTTAACAAAATATATTAGCACCGTATTTTTTAAGCCCACCTTTTTTTCCCTAAATGACTATACGGGTTGTTTGCAATTATATGTGGCTACTTGATGGAATGGATTAATTATTTTATTTTTTTAACATAACTCTATTGATGATCTTTTTTTTTTATGGTGGAACAAAATATATATGGTCTTTTAATAACTTTATGTACATAAACAAAAGAATAGGCATGCAACCATTTCTAGGCGATATAACATAATGTATTAAGATCACCCTCTTTTTTTTAATGGCTATATGGGTTGCTTGTGGTTCTTTGTGACTTATCAATATGCTTCATTTTCTCTTGAACTCATGCCTAGCTTTGCAAAGTCTTGATTTCATTTTTTTTTTTCAATGTTTCGTTTTACTGCATGGATAAGTTGTAGTGATGGTGAGCATTAAATGAAGGTATGCTTTTCCCATGAACAACACAATGAACTGGTTTTGTTTTCATTATTTATGTATAATATCATTTTATTTGACATCATGGAATTATTAACTTGATGTACACATAACTTTGTTAATGCCCTTTCTTCTTGAAATTAAAGTACTTTAGATATGAATAAGACATATTAAGATCACATAATTTAGAATTATTGACATTTTGGTTTAAATTTTAAGCATTTAAAAGAATAAAATAAATACATAAACTATTATATAATATAATATTCTTGCATTAAAATTATAATATATTATATTATATATTTTTTTATATAATATATGTATAATTATATAAATATAATATTATATATAATTATATAATGTTGATATTTAATAATATTATTTTATTTACCTAATAATGATATATAATATAATATTTATAGTATTATAATATTGTAATTGGTTACATCTCGTATATATAATAAAGAAGATTTAGTCTAGTCAACACCAACCTCCTCAGCCTCCAGAAAGATATATGTGACGCGTTGGGGGACTGTAGCATTGAAGATAGAACCTTTCATAGACCAGCTGGGAGATGCAGATGGATGGTTGAGATATTCTCCTGCATATCGATCTCCGAAGAAAGATGAAAGCGCGTGTTGATGCACCTTTCATATTTGGTAGCATTAGCTGTCTAAGGATTCTCTTTCTTCCAATCACCTCATTACATATGAGTGTATAAAGTCTTGATTGCCGACTGTTTTCTTTCTCTCCACCCGACGCCCTCGCAAATACTTAAACGAGAAGATGTATAATACTTGTTCAAATGCGTTGGGTGGGAAAATATTACAGGTAGCAAGCTTGATTTAGTGAGAAATTGTTTGTACCAGAAAAGAATAGGGATGTGTCCGTAATAAAATCGATTTTGCAAGATTATTTTTATTTTTATTTTTTGGTTTGATTTTTTATTTTCATTTTTATAAATAAAAATTGATATTTGAAATGATAAAATTAATATTTATTTTATTAATAAATGTATTATTCCAAATATCAAATTTTTTAAATCAGATTTTTTATTTACATTTCGATTATTTCTATTATTCTATTATGATCAACAAGTAAACACCATAAAATTAATGTTTAATATTTTAATTATTATTATTTTTTTAATAAAAGATTCAAGTGTAATTAATATTAACAATTTCCAAGCATCACTTTTCCAACTTATAATATAGGGACGAATGCACCTTAGTTGAAGTTATCAATCAATGTGTGTTATTGGAATTATTTTTAATATGAAAACTTATTGATGTTACTATT
The DNA here is from genome assembly GCA_037957365.1 of Torreya grandis. Taxonomy (NCBI): domain Eukaryota; kingdom Viridiplantae; phylum Streptophyta; class Pinopsida; order Cupressales; family Taxaceae; genus Torreya; species Torreya grandis. The sequence continues at coordinate 112,458 of JARHVA010003187.1, forward strand.
TTTTAATGTTGGCGAAAGAAAAAAGTTTTGATCTTTTGATAGTTAGACTATATAGATTAGAGATTGCACATACAACCATTTCTAAGTGAGGTGGCATGATGTATTAGAATTACCCTCTTTTTCTATAAATGATTTTAGGAGTTTTTTATGGTGCTTTGTAGCTACTTGATGGCATGGAATCATTGTCTTGATATAAATAGAAATTTGTTGATGCTCTTTTGTTTGGTGGTAGTGGGATAGTGAATCCATAGACTTTTGATAAATCGAGATAGATAAAGTCGAGAATTGATATGCAACTATTATTAAATGAGTTAATTGAAGGTAATGAAATTACCATTTTTACTTTCTGAATAATCATATGGGTCATTTGTAATTCTCTATTACTACTCAATACATTTATTTTTTGCCAAAGTAATATTTTACTATGTGAAAAAGTTTCAATGGTGGTAAGAATTGAATGAAGGTATGTTCTATCATGTTAAAATCATAAGGAACTATTTGCTTGTTTGTTTTGTTTTTGTTTTTTGATTTTTTTTTTCTTCTTTCATTTTTTATGGTATAGTATTATGTTGTTTAACAATATGGAATTATTAGCCCTTTATAAATAGAGCTAGAACTATAATACCCTTTTGTGCTTCATAAAATTAAATTTGGATAGGAGATATTAGGACGATGTTATTTATAATCATTGGATTTTTCAGACAGTTAAACGCATTTGCAGAATAAAACACATACATTGATTATTATAATATAATTATATATTATTATATTATAATTATAGTATATTATATATTATTTTTTGATATTATGTATAATTATATATTTATATAAATATTATATTAATATAAATATATAACTATATAATATTAATATTTAATAATGTTAAATTTATTTACATGAAGTATCATACGATAATAATGTTAATATTATTGGTATAAAATATAATTTATATATTTGTATATTAATAATTATAATAAAGATAAGCTATGCTATTACTTTGAGTTATATTTGTAAAAAAAGAAAAAAAATGTATTTATTTTAATTATTCTTTGAATTTATGAGAAGTATTTTAACATTTTTTTAAATGTTTTCAGTGGGAAAATATTACATGTAGCAAGTTTGATTTTGTGAGAAATTTTTTGTGCCCAGAGCAGGGTTATGGAATGGTGTGTGTGTAAAAAAATTGATTTGGTGAGATGATTTATTCCCTAAAAAATTATATTTTATTTAATTTATAATTTTTAATTTTATATAAAAAAATAATGTTTATTTAATTGATAAATGTATAATTTCAAATATATTAAAAAAATTTAAACGTTGGTTCTGTATTTAAATTTTGATTATTTATATTACAATCAACAACTAAGGGCCTTAAAAGTAGTGATTAATTTTTTTATTATTGTATTTTATTTATTATAAACTTAGTTATGATTAAAATCAAGAAATGTATGGCAACATTTCTATAACTTAAAGAATAAGCACATGTGCCTTTGTTTAAGCTATATGATTTAATTTATATGGGATTTATGGAATGTAAACATTAGGTTGTTAGAGGGATGGAACGTAGAATTAGGGAATAAATGTAGAATAATTATGTCCACTAATTTTTTTTAAAAATGATCTAATCTAATTATTCTAAAAAAAATTAAACTACATAAGCATGTACTTAGATGGAAACTAATTGAGATGAATCAATTAGTGGCTAGAAAATGATATATAAGCTGATAAGAGTCTCACAAATCAGAAAATGAAGTTAAAACTCCTCTTGAATAGTATCAGACCATGATATCATCCTCAAGGGCATGACATTGTCACTTGTAGGTAGGGATTGTGAGCTTTTAGGAGGATCCTCACCTATGCTTGATATGCATGTGCCTATACATAGGTGATCCTCAATCTACTATTTGAGACCCCTTTTTGACTAATCTAGGATGTAAAACACTAAACGTCCATGTTTTTAAGGTGTTTGAGGAACCCAAGTAGCAAAAGTGTAATGTTAACTAGATAGGTTGGATATTACCACAACACTCTGTTGTGTTCAGAGTCATCTACATACCAATACCTCTAGAGGGGATCAAGTCTGATGTAGTTTGACTACCTATGTGCTTGGTGCAAGTTCAAGTGAATGCTATTATAAGTGTCGATGTGAGTGCTTTAAGTGTGCTTAAGACTAGAAATCTGAGGAATCTGAGCTTGTGAATGTTGTAGATGGCTATATGAAAATTTAGGGTAGAATACAGATTAATGACCTTAATTCACATAATTGTTTCTAAGTTTGATCATGAGTATTTGCATCTAATTCCCATCTATTGGGTAAAGGGATAAAATTAGTGTAAATATATTGATTTGATGCTTGTTAAGATATGTAATATGTCTAAACTAACCCAAAGGCGTCTTGATAAGTGTAAATATGTCTCTTAGAAGAGAAAAGAGCTAAGGATCCATATTAGCCTAGTCCCTTGGTCACTAGTATGATCTGCTAGTGTCCAAAGGTATATGCTAGTGTCTATACAGTAGAATCTAGTGCACTGGTGGCCTGCATGCCTAAAGGATGGTTTGGGACTACTCTTGGTACTTTTGGGGACGGATTTAACCTACACAAAAGCTAGATAAGGATTAAAATAGGCCCTAAAATAGTTATAAGGATAAGCAAGGGATAGGGTGACCTCAAAAAAAGGAATAAAGCAAAATGACTAGGATAAAGGGGGAAAAGGTGTATTTAGACTTACTTATGAGATGAAGCCCATGAATCTAGGATTGAGTATGTGAAATGTGCTCCATTGCATGCCCTATGAATAAAACATGAATTAATCAATCCTTAATTAAAAAACATAAAAAACAAACACTAAAATGAGTAAAGAGATAAAAGAGAGAGCAAATTAATGAAAACACCTTAGGTATGCAAACCAATGCTAAAATCTAGTGACATATTATGTGTCTCTATAACTAGTGATCAATGGTGAATAAATTGAACTGAGTTGATGGATTGCTCAATCCTCATGTGTGGGTGGATCAAGAACTCAATCTAATTTTAACTCCATCATTGTCCACCTTTCTCGGTGGATCATAAACTATGAATAGCTTCTATTTGACTGATGGATTATCCAACCCTCCTATGTAGGTGTCTCAATAACTCAAGTAGGATATGACTCCATTATTGCCTACCCATGTGTATTTGATACATTTGTATTGAAATTCTATAATGTAATTGACATTGTGTTATGTAACTGAAACTATATAAGATTGATCTAGGGTCACTCAAAAACTCTAAAATGAAAATTGGATCAAGGGCCTCCCAAGCACTTGGGTATGCAATTTAAGGACTACTTCGTAATGCCAACCATTATAAATAGAGTAAGGCATCAATCTAGTGTAAAACTTATTTAGATGGTGTCTAGATTAATAATGTGGAGAATGACATGGAATTTGCCATTCCATATAATCAACTAGTGTAAAAGTAAGCATACAAAATAATGTGCCACGCACATGCCCTAATTTTGAAATCTATGCATATGGATTCTAGACCAAACTATCAAAATCTATATCTGAGCATATCTAAAATTGAAATGGAAATGACTATGCTATACATGATGCCTCCAATCTGATCCAGCTAGTATGATTTTATATAAAATTGAGAATAAAATAAGCATAATTGATAATCTATGACTGATAATGTGTAAATTTGAACTGTAATTATTGTACCTTTTTTGGATAATCTATATTTTCCTATTTCTAAAGCTACTGGATAGTAGCATGGTCCCTTGGATAGTATCACACTGTGCTTGTGTCTAATAGGTCATGCTAGTGTCCTTTCATATTGTTTCTATGCCAAACTATAATTGATCTGTGTCTGACTATTTTTTGTGTTTTCCTAATTTTATACTCTATTCTATGTCTACTTGCTAAAAATGTATTCTACATGCACTTAGATGGCATGATCTCTATGAAAAACCTATATGAATGCCCCCTCTTTTGAGGGGATTTGTTGAACATGTGTAATAACTATCCTAAAAATAAAAATTATACAACTTGTATGTTAGCATGAGCATATATGATATTTTCATGATAAATAAACATAATGTGTATACATGACATCATAAAAATAATCTAAACATAAGTTACTAATGTATGATGTATGTTAGATCTATAATTCCCAAGGTCGTCAAGATAGATATAACAATGTAAGCATGTGTATGAACAACAAATCTAGATATGATTTGAGTAACTACCTAGGGGGATGGGGAATGATGTCCATCAAAGAACCTAAGGAGAAAGGGGAGATGCATGAGGTCTGTCATGGCTTCTATAACTGAGTGTAAATGTAATAAGAAAGATACAAGTGTCAAATCCATGACAAATACATGAAAACATACATACAACATACATGAGACACGCAAATTAGGCCAAGGTGCCAAAATACAAGGGACATGAGCACATATCACTAAATATGAGAAAGTAATACATACAAGGGCATATTCAAAGGCATATATAAGGAAAGAGAATGTAAGGTTGGCTTATAGCCACATGGAAGGACATGTTTAAATGTGTGCATACACAATCAAAAAATCACACACAAGGACATGGGCACATGTCCAAAGCATATATACAGTGAAATGGAGTGACTTAGGGCCATAGGATAATATCACATTCAAATTCCCTCAAATATTTGTATAATTAAAAAAACAAATCTAAACTAGGAAAACTAGAAATGAAAGTAGGTATGAACATGTGGTATAGATCTATATAATATAAAAGATGTATGTAAGCTAGGTCAACAATAATATTATTTACAAATAATATGAGTAGTAGAAGATGATAAATATCAAGATATAAAAAATGATAGGGAATATAGAATTATATAACTTGGTAAATTAGACATTGTGCATAGAGTGCCCCCAATGGGTGAATGTATTAATGATGAATCTATGTATCTATGTATGTTCTCCTAGTGATTAGATAATAGAAAATATGGATCTATGTGATGGACCTTAGTTTTGTAAGAATTTTTGAACATTCAAAAAATAAAAGGTTGAGCATGTATATATGATAAAACTAACTACACTAGCATATATAGAATATGTAGTACCTAAAAAATATAAAGAATGTAAACATGGAAATGCATAAAATCTATAAAAAAAAATTATTAGTAATATTTGAATGCTTTTGTGTAATGAACATATTATATTATTTTTGTGTTTTCTAAATATAAGCTTTATGTATGTAATCATGCAAATGAAAATATATACAAAGATTAAGGTAAGAGAAATTATGTACAAGAGGAGATATAATACTAACCGATGAGTCTCATAAGAGACTTGTAATCAATGTGCCATGTATCATATAGAGGATATGTGATTATGCATGTTATGTGATGAGGTATTTGAGATTAAGGAATTAGATGTACTAAGTGATATGTAGTTAAAAATAGTTATGGAGTGGGACTATGAATTTATGAAGCTGACTGAGTTGGCTTATGAATAATGGAGTTCTTGGGAACCCATTTGGTAGAATAAGTTATAATTACAGAAGATTCTCTATGTTGTAACACTAATCTATGTGGTAATGGGTAGATATAGGCTCTCTAGAATCCAAAACATGTCTCTGATGAAGGTTTCTCTCTAATATAGGTTTTAGTGGGAGAGTATGTGTAGGTGGTAATGGCATAGGATTATACCTCACCTGCACCAATGGCTCAACTAATATTAGATGTGTGTTGGTAGACTCTGTGTGATGAATGGTAGCTAATGTCTACTATATAATTGAGTATGTAATAGGTAAAGGATACTCAAATGGAGAGCCCTCAATTGCAACCACCTAGTTAGCATGTATATATTTGATACATATGTGTATATTAGATGGGATAGCCCAAATTTATTGTATCCAATCCCTACCCAATAACATGTCAAATTGATTGGCACTAGGTACCACTATGAATCTAGTGGTCATGTGTATAGGCACAACCTATAAAGGTATTACTATCTCCTTGATGGAACTTTGAACATGGCTACTGAAGTGATGAATAATTATATGTCTGAGAAATATCTTGTTCTCAAGAACCTAAGTGCTATAAAGTATGATATTACACATGTTAACACTTGACCTATTATCAACCATGAAACTTTGAATAATATGATGATAAATGTAATATCATACAAAGAGCACATATAAACATGAGTCATCATCAACTATTTTGTTGTCTAACAAAGTGATGAAAGGTCTATCTAACACTGTAGTATGAAACACACCAATGATATTACTGAGAGCGTGTGTGTACATCGTATGTGTATGATAAGATGCTAGTGGTGGATGTGACTGATAAGTATAGTGAACACCTAAATTTCCTATTATCTCATTAATTTTATATTTTAGAAATAGATTTCAAAATATTTTCAATGATTTTACTTCCATTGGTTGTGGTCTAGGTTCCTCTATAGGAGTTTTGACATCAATGATATTAGCATCTATTGAATCTTATATCTTATGTCATAGACTAATGTATCTTTTTGTAGTATGGCCTTGTGCCCTGTGATAGTTGTAGAACTCATTAGAATCATAATTATTTGGAAGAGGCCTAGTCATATCAACCTCTTTAATGGGTGGGAGATATATGTTGTTACATTACAAGAATTGAATAAGAACATGTGTTGGCAAGTCATGAAGATTTGTGAAAAGTTTCCTTCAAGGAACTAATAAAATAATGTGAGGAGGTGTCTCTGAAGCTACATTAACTATTATCTTTTGATCACTCTTATTTTTAGTGGGCCTCACCTTATATGATCTCTTATTAAAGCTCTTGTTAGTTTAATTCAAACCAGTTGTGTACTTTAAATTGCCCATAGAAAGAAGCTTGACTTCTCATTCCTTAAATGTATAGAATAGATCTATGAATGATGGAAAATATTGAATAAAATAGCTTCATATAATGTTGTTAGTAAATTATGTTTGAATATGTTTTGTAGTTCTCTATCTGCTATGGGGCTAGACATCTTTGTTAATATCATTGTATATCACAAAACATATTCAACTATTGGTTCATTAGACTTTTATTTGAGTTGAGCAACTTGAGCATATGAAACATTATCACTAATGTTGATCAAAATTTGTGGCAAAATCATATCTTTCAATGGATTGAATATTGTGATGGACTGACTAAGAAGATCATAGAACCATTTTATTTCATTATCCCTTAAACTACAAGGGAACAACTTAATTAGGAGCTAATGATTGGACATGTAGTCCAAACATTCTACATTGTAATATCATAGATGGTGATCTGGGTCACCTTTGACATCATACAAAGTAATCTTTGGTGTCATAAATGTAGATAGAAGAGTTATCTCTATATGTTGTGATATAGGTGTATGTAGAAAAACATGAGAATCTAAGGCATGAGATGGTCTAGTGGCACCTTGTTGAAGATGTAACATCTTGGCCTATAGATCATAGATCTCATGCGTAAGGGATTATAAATCTAGAGAGGAATAATGTGTACTAGCTAGAGGAGGTATTTCCACTAATGAAGGTTGTCTAGTTATAGCATGTTGGTGTATAATTTGAGTTGTCCACATAGTAGGTGTAACAATATTAGTATATGTGTGATTAGAATATTGACCAAGTGATATGTTCTTGACTTCCAATATAGCTTAAAAAATATGTACATGATAATGGGGCTATTTCCAAAGCCTATCTTTGAAACATTTTAATATCTCATCCTTATTGACTATAATATTATCATTATAAAGTCGGGATAGTGTATCTTGAGTCCCATCTTGTGCATCATTTTTATCTTGATTGTATTACTCATGCTCGGATGTGTTATCATTAAAGTCCAAAAAATTAGTATGTGAAAGATCAATGTGGGGGTTTGTAATTGGTCCTTTTTCCATGGTATAGGCTTAAATAGAAATAACTTGGGTATGCTTATTAGGGTTACAACTAAGCGTAGTACTTCTTATTAAAGGAAGAGATATAAATTTTTTAGATGGTATATAGCAAACAAAATGAAATATAGTTGTTATAAAATATATATATGAAATCTGAAAATCCTAGCACAACAAATGGAAATATGAAAAAGAAGGGTATAAACCCTAATAGCACATAGGTTTAGGGTTTGAAGCAGTATTCAAAGTAAGTCAGGTTCAGTAAATGATTTAACTTTGAATGGATTTATGGTTGTTAAAGCACTAAAATATAAAATTAGGGAATAAATATGTGATAAATAGAACCACTAATATGTACAACAATTAAACTCATTTGATTATTCTAAAAATATCAATGAACTACAAAAGTATGTACTTAGTTAAAAACTGATTAATTTGAATGAATTGGAGGTTGTAAGCTAGTATAGAGGCTAATCAGAGTGTCAAAAACTAGAATCTAAAGTCAAAAATCCTCCCAGATAGTATCAAAATCATATAGATAGTAGCACATTTTCCTAGTGTCCTTAGGGATGCAATAGTGTCCCTTATAAGTAGGGATTACAAGATTCTTGGAGGAACTTTACCTATGTCTAATATGCCTATGTCTACGTGGGCCTCGGTCCTTTGTCTGAGACCTATTTTTGACTAATTTAGAATGTAAAACTCTAGAGATCTATGTTGTTAAGGTATTTTAGGAGCACAAAAATAAAAAGTGTAGTGTTATATGGATAGACTAGATGTGACCTCAGCACCCTAATGCCTTAAAATTTTCCTATATTCCAATACCTCTAGAGGGGATCAAGCCTGATGTAATTATCCCACCTATGTGTTTGGTCCAAGTACAAGTGAATGCTAATATAAGTGTCAGGATGAGTGTTTTAAATGTTATTAAGACTATAAATCTTAGTAATCTAAGATTTAGAATGTTGTATCTATGGTTGTATGCAGAAGTAGGGCATAATAAGGATTAATGACCTTGATTTTCACAATTGTTTATGAGTTTTTTCATGAGTATTTGGATCTAATTTACATCTAGTGGGTAAAGGGATAAAATTGGTGTATATATTGATCTGATAGATTTTGAGATATGCAATATGTCTAGGCTAACCCTAAGGTGTCTTGAGAAGTGGAATATGTTTGCTGGAGTAAAAAATAACTAAGCAACTATGGCATAGTCCCTTGGTCACTGGCATGGTTTTAGTGTCTAGTTGGTAGATAATGGTACAATAGGGCCTTTAATGCCTAAGGGATGGTAAGGCACCTGACATACAGGGGATGGAAAGGGTGAGGAAATCTGTAAAGGAGAAGTAATACTAATTGGGGGGAGGGGGATGCCACTGATAAGAAGGGAAAAATAGGAGCTGAAGCCTTATAGAAAACATCATGATTTCACCAATAAAAGTTATGTGTAGAAGGACCTTCTTTATTCCTCCAAAGCTGAGAGGATGAGGGGGCATGAACTGTAACTGGGCACATTGCCACTCTATGATCCAAGCGATTTAATCAAAAATAGTGGAATGAGATGCCTTCGTAATTGAGGAATTGAGTCTAATTACCTTAGGAAGAAGTCAAGAGAACTAAGTGAGAGGATGGCTTGGACAGGTCCAAAATATCACAAACTCTAATAAATTTACCTTCCAATGAATTTTATTCAATCCTAATAAATTAGCCCACTTTGTTAACAAGGATCTCAATGTGTTCTTTATTTCATAGAATAGGAGGAACACGGTAAAATCTAATCCAAGTGGGAACCAAATAAATTTGAACCAAATAATGGGCAAATCAAATCATACAAAGATGAAGGAAAATGTTGAACTTTCCAAAGAACCATCAGCCATATTTCCAAATTAGATTTTTATCCTTGGGGGAATAGAAGATGCCCTGAGAGAATCCACCACCAAGGAGAGAAAAAGAGGGAGCCAAAACCACATTCCACATTGTATTATCCCAATGAGATAAATCATCTATGGAGGGGTGGGCTCCAATTCCCTTACGAAAAAAGTAACGGTGGCCCATATATAAATTTAAAACATCAAGGGCATATTCATAGATGGCCAACTCAGGAGAGGCAAAGAGAAAGCCATTGAAATGTCTCCTAGGTAAAAGGAAATAGGAACTGAAAGCCCATTCAAAATATATTTGTAAGAGTCCACATAGCTATAGAGCAATTTTTTAGTGTTCTTACACCCAAGAATAGAAAAGTGATGACCAGATCCATCAACAATAGGGGAACTAAAGGGATGTGGTCCCTTAGCATTATCACTATCACTATCAAAATAATTGTGGTATGATGCCATTTGACATTCCAATTCAACGATAAATTGTCATCTTGAGCATCAGAGGGTCCCCAGTATGCCATTCATTATGGGGATAGTCTATTCCATGTTTTATCTGGTAGATGGAATATTACTAAAGTAACACTCCAATTTATTCCAAGTCTAATAAATTCTCACTAGTGGGTTGTAAGAAGGATTTCATCTAGCCACTAAGAATCCACTCGTATTTTCATAGTCACATTATCATCAAGTACTATATGAACTCTCATGTCAAAGGGATAAAGTGTATCGACTATTTCCATTTATGATCTAATTTATCATTCTATGGGCTCTATTAGGTACAATCCATATATGTGAGATGTTGATAATTTCAAGGTGATGTGTAATCATTATTTACATTTTTCTAATTTAATCAAATTTTTGATTTAGGATGATTTCCAAGGTGATTCAAAATTATAATTTCCATTCTTACATCTACTAAACAAAACCATGTAAACTAAATAAAATCAAAATTGTATGGTTTTTTAATGACACATATGGTAATAAGGTTTATGGTTTTTTTGGGGGGGATAGAGAATAAAAAGGGAATATGGCACCTTAAATTGTCTTAGATTAAAAATTAACAATCAGATCAATTTAATAAACATAAAAGAATTCTTTGAGAAAATTTAAGGAGATAGTAGGTCAGCCTCAAAAAGTTAAACAATAATAAATATATTTATCTAAATATAAGAGAAGATTAGTTAATGAAATCTTATAAATTTTATAAAGAAAATCTTAACTAATAAAAAGAAGTATATCTCAAAAAAGTTTGAAATTTCTTGATGGAAGTACCTATGTAGAATTGTTTAGAGAAGTAGGAGGAGAGCCACTATGAGAAGCCTTGGATATTAGCTACCATAACATCCTTCCATCATGGAATATCAAAGTTCCTCAGTCACAAGTTAAACCAAGTAGCCAAAATAAGGAGGATAAAATTCATTAATCAAAATACAAATAAAACTAGCTCCAAAACCAAGGCTACTCATGATCCTAAAAATATTATAACCACTACAAATATTAGAAAGAGAAATAATACCAAATGCCAAATAACCACAAAATCCCCCTTCTACTAAGAATCCAATGAGAGGCCAAAATCCATAATACCTAAAATAGGAAGGTGAAAACAAATCAAGTATTTTTTAATTAATTTTCTTTTGAAGGAGGGAGACCTTTAAAGTTGTAGTCTTCATGAGAAGGATGGTTAATTGTTCTAAAATTAAGTAGTAAATCCATTAGAGTGTTAGTCTCATGATAGTTATGGGATAAATAAAAATTCTAGGAAAAGGAATGACTTGGACAATATATTGAATGATTGAATTAAGTTGCCACTAATCAGTTCTTCTCTATTTAACAATATTGATGATTAAGAAAGAATCATCTTCCATAATTAATTTCCTAAAACAAGATTCAATAGAAATTCTCAATCCTCTAGTAAAGTTAGTGATTCAGTCAAATTTCTTGAAGACCAAAAAATGTTAATGGAATAATAGTAAAATACTTAACCCTAATAATATTTGAAGATACCTCCACCTACATAAATATCTAGGTTACGCTTGGATGCTTCATCAAAAATTATCCTGAAAATATTAACACCAAGGGATTACTAAGAATCCCATAGTATTTATTTATTTGTGTAGGAATCTTGAATTTGTCTTTAAATAAACTCTACTTTAAGATAATATTATGATATTCTCCAAGAATTTTATTGTTTGGATAATGAAACTTAGCCTTTAAAAGATCAAGTGAATCTTTGCATCCTTATGTGTGTGTGCACGTGTACGTGCATGCATGTGCGCGCGCACGCACGCACGCGCACACACACACACACACACACACACACACACACACACACACACACACACACACACACACACACACACACACACACACACACACACACACACACACACACACACACACACACACACACACACACACACACACACACACACACACACACACACACACACACACACACAAATACTAATGTGATTGGTGTGTAACTGAAATTTAGAATGTTACAACATGACACCTATGACCTGTAATATATGATTTGTTATATTAAATAATAAAAATTAAATTGAGAAGGATTCTTTGCCTAAGAAGACAAGGTGACAAATTAACAAATATTTTAAAACACACATTAACATGAAACAAACAAGACATGGATTTACTAGACGTGTATTTATGACCATGCAGACTTGTACATCTTTTTTTGAGAATAAAAAATGACTTTCCTAGGCCATGTATGTTTTGGGTAAGCATACTCAATTATGAACTTGTATAGTCATCTAAAATATAAATAAAAATGGGATTCACTTAAAAATAAAATAGGAAAATAGGGATTCACTAAAATTAAAATGATAATGTATTATTTTTGTTCCCCAAATGCTTAAAACTAATCTTGGAAAACTTCTCTTTCTAATAAGAACCTAACAAAAAATTGAAAATATACCAAAACTTAACCTAACATGATAATTATTAGACAAGGACATTATAGAAATGAAATCATGATCTTATAGGCCCAAATAAAATTATCTTAGAAGAAGAAAGGACATTTTATGACACACCTTCTTTGAAATTGTGAAATAGAAAATTCATAGGACAATATATGTGTTTTTTTCCCTAAATTATTAAAATAAACTGAGATATTCTAAATTCAATTAAGGATTAAATTTAGGATAATATACATTTGGAACACTATATTTTAACCAAATTAGAACTTATTCTCCATACCTTATAACTACTACACAAAGTGATCCACCATCATCATCGAAACTACTTCATAGAGAATTTGATATTTATAAATATAAATTTTGTGGCAAGGATTAAATTTAAATTTAGATATACACCAAAATTACCTCCTAAGGGAAATAATATATTATTTATACTGAAATGACCCTAATACATTCTTAGCACTAAAATATTAACCCATAATGGACAACAATCCACCCCATCCTAACCCATGATGGACTTATTTATCTTTCACAATATATATTAGACTGAATTATTCTTATCTTTCACAACATAGAACAAACTTATCTTATCACTAATGCAAAGTTATTTTTTACAAATAAAAAATGAATCAACATTCCATTCATGCACTCTTCACGTAACTCAGCTTCTTTGCTAAGACTTTTTTCAGAGTTGTAACCACCTTATATTATTTTCCATGCAAGTTTCTCTTTCCGTACATTGAAAATGACTTAACATAAGTCTCACACTTTTTACATGATTCTTATTTACATAAATTACTTGTCCCACACCTATTACAAAACTCCCTTTGACATCTTTGATACCAATTGATGCATTCGTAATAGGAGGTTGCAATGAAAGGATACCCTTGTCTATGCATCTAGAGTAACATAATGGAAAACAACATTCATTCCTTATTATTAAATGAAAAAAACAATTATGTCATATAAGTTTGGTGAGTCTATATTTTATACTCTAACATCAAACCTCGTCAAACATTACAATTGTACCTCTGTTACAAATTATGTATCCTTCAAACTTTGAATCCATTGTCTTAACACTATTGTGACCTTTATCTTGTAGTGTCTCTTTTTCTCTTGATATTAAGCCTCTCTTTTTTTTTTGGCCTATCTTATCCTTTTCCTTATTTACTTTTTAGGGTTTCATCCTCTTTTCTATTATTATTCCCAAATTCTTCAACTTAATTCTAACTACCTCACCGATCTTGAGATAGTTGAACCATCTTATGAAATAGATCCTTGAACTTTCTTGGTGATAAATTTTAATTACCATATATTTCATGACCCATGGGCACTATAAAATTAAAGTTCTCATCAAGAGATTTATAATGAGACAAAATAATCCTCATTTTAAAAATCTATGATGAAATATGTATGTACTCAAAACTCATTGTGGCATGTGCACAATGAACACTAATTATCGTGAATTGTGGCATATGTGTATTCCTTTAGGTCCATGAACTTATAAAATTCACTTGGTTATTAGTCAAATATTTATTTATTTTAATATGGTGTATATGCTCCATAGAAACCTAGATATATAGAAATCAATTTGTAAATATTCACGCTTTTTTCCTTGAATTGTAATGTGTTAACATAACATGTTGTGACACTTGTCACATTCATAGAATAATGTGAACTTTTTTTTGTGTTCCATGGACTCTGTGGGGATTTATCAAGTTCATGACTCCATGATCCCATTTTTTGAGCTCCATGAACTCCACTTCGTGGGCTCCAAAATTTCCATGATCCATGCACAAATTTTGATAATTTTATGGTTTGTAATTTCATGCATGAACTTTAATAATTTTAAGGGCTATGATTTCGTGTTAAATTTTCAATATTTTTATGGATATTTCTTAAGGATCTTGAACCATGGACTTATCAATTTTAAATTTTAAACTTATCAAGTCTATAATAAAGTTTGTTGATATAAAATTTAATTAAAAACACTTAATGGATTTTTTAGGTCAACATGAATTTTATATTTATATATGTAAATAAGGAAGGCTTCTATTATATTGCAAATACTTAAGATTCTTAGTGTCATTCACATGAACTCATGATAAGGGACAAATGTTAACCATTTGTAATGTGATCACCATGTGATGACAAAGTAACCCAAAATTAACTTCATGGCCTCTTTAATTTAGCCTAAGGACTCCCTTAGACTAAGATATTTGACTAAAGACTCTTTGTTGGAAGCTACCAAGTTTTCCTACATGTTTTTGGCCATCCAAGATTATTTGTTCTCTTTAGATGATCCTACATAAGGTTCCTAGTGAGATAATCATTTTAGTGAATAGTTCAATGTTATGCTAGTAGTCATTAATGTTAATAGGTTGGTTTATGCAGTTCATTTTATATTTGGTTGGGTTTAGTTTGAAAACAAGCATATATAATCTTGCATGTAGTTATGAATGTATAACTTACATAAAATTATTTTAATAAATAAAATAATGTATAGTTTCTTTTTAATTGTATTTACATTAGAATTTATTTTGGATGAAAACCTATACTATGTTGAGATTGTTCATAAGAAATATCTAGTGTATAATAGGCTAAAGACCTTCTCTACATTCTCTCATGTCCCATATGATTGTGCCATTAGTTGTGCATGATAGTTAAGATGGCTGGGTAGTAAGATAATCATCATGGGAGGCCTCTTCTTGGATCTGCCCCCTTCTCTAAGTTGATTTTCAGCCTCTTCTTTCTAATATTGTTGCTTGTACCTAATTCCATTTTATGTTATTTTCTATCATAATAATTACAAAAACTTGATATTAAGTATATTCCAATACTTTTTGGCCATTAACACCCAACAACTATTTTTTATTATAAATTATTATATATTTTATATTCTTATTCTTTATTAATATATATGAATACATTTTTAATATAAAAAAAAATTATATAATAAATCTGTAACTTCTAAATTTAAACTAATTTATCCTTATCTTATAATTAAAACATAGAAAACATGGAAAACTATAAACATACAGATTGAAATGTAAATATGGCAAGATATATCCAATGTTGGAAAATTAAATTTGAGATAATGTCATGTTACATTATCTCTATGTATTAGATAAAATAAGACATTAAGTCTATTCATATACATATACAAATACAAATATATATATATATATATATATATATATATATATATATATATATATATAATAAGACATAACTTACCTTATTTTCTTGATATATGTATCTGTATGCCATGAAATGGATATTATCATGGCAGCATAGCATTGATACAATGGTTTATATACTTTGTATCCATATCATATTCAGAGATACTCTACATAAAACGACATTGATTTAACGGCATATAGACTGAAGAAATATTGTTTTATTCCTTTATAATTTCCCTTATGGTCTTGGAAAATATAGTCAAATAAATTAGCAATGGTCCCCCTTTAAATGTTTCACGAGTACGTTGAAGGGTGTCATGTGTAACCATTTTACACAGTGAAATAATTTATGTTTAATCGACACAAAGTAACGTTTGGATGGCTTCTTAACCAATAAAATTTAATGTAATAAAAAATATTTATATTTTATTATTTTAATTTAAAACCAAATTAATATACATAGTAAAATATTTATGTTTATCAACAGTTTTAAAGAAGAAGAAAGGCTGGCACAATCAATTTAAACGTAAAACATTGGTGGAAGATTCATGACAAATTGGAGTGATTTATAGAACAATTATTGACGGTTACTCTTCTAAAGGAGCTACGAACCCCACGCCCCCGTCCCTGCCCCTCTCCCCGTCCCCCGCCAAAAAAAATCGACCGTCTTAATTTGAAGTTTTTACTATCATTATATGTTTTCGTACGTATAAAATAACATTTACATTTAAATTGACTTTTATTTAATTGATAATTGAAGTGAATATATTTAAATATTAAAGATATTATTAAAATTATATATATTAATAATTAAATTAAAATATATATCTATAAAAGTTTGGTGTAATGATAAATTGTATGTTTATTATGGAAAGATCAATATTTTAATCTTATAAACTTGAATCACTGAATAATTATAATAATTTTCACAAGCAGTTTAAACAAAATTTGGTTAGGCTTTTTCAATGTAAGGTGTTTTTGGTTAGATTATATGTGTCTAAAGTTATTTATTAGCATACATATTTTAGATAAATCTATGTAAAATATGTCGACATATAACATTCTTTAATTTTTCTACTTCTTTTTTCACAAATTCAAAATCATATTGAGAATAATATTTCTTGACACATTTTACATCGATGTATCTAAGATATATATAATAACATGCAAAAATTATATTAGTGTTTTAATATATATTATAAGATTTATTTTCTTATATATTATTTATGTTTTGTATATATTATTAATTATTCATTGTAAATATATAATATTAATATAATATAATATTATGTATAGTATATTATAATATTAGATCAATAAATTATTTCAACTTAATTTTCTCACAATGTTCATTTCCTCAAATAAATCATGTTAATCAAATATAATTTGTAAATATCTCTGTGATGGAATGTATATTCAAATCAATATTCATCGTATTCGTTATTTTTGCTTCGTTTAAACATTCATTTAAAAGTGCACATAAAACAATCAACCATACTCTGGATTACCACTAAGATGACAAAATGAAATTTTATCCCTTAAAATCATTGACACCTCCTTGAACTCATCAATCATACACTTACAAACATTTATCTACTAATAAAGGGAAGAACTCATGCTGCACAACCACCTTTGTTATTGAGTTGAGATGGTCATACCTAATTTTCCAATCAAAATTTAAAATCAAATGTAACACATTGATTTGATATAGCGATAGATGAAAAGGATTACACAAATAACACATATTTGTAAACTCAATCCATTATAAATCAATGAAAACAAAAAGCAACTTCAAATTTAAGCCATAAGCACATTCTTAAGGCCATTGATTCGAGAACGATAGATTATAGATGAGTTATTCGTTAGAATCTTGTGTTGCAGGTATCTACAAAGATAAAAAATGCATCTAAAATCTAAAATTAGTGAAAGAGATATTATTGAGAGACTATAATTCCCATAACTATTAAGCTACCCACATAACAAGGGACATAATATTTAAATGAATTAAGCTACTCACATAACAAGGGACATAATATTAAATGAATGATAAAATGGAAGAAGATTGGAAACCCGAATTATATCTCAAATTAAATATAGGCCCACCAATCCGCATTAACATGTATAGAAAACAATGAGACCGTAAAATGTTGCACGTAACAATTGGAGGGATTTATATTACCATTTTTTACTTTGATATGAAATGCGTCCCTAGGTATGCTTAAGTATACAGTTTAGGTTGGTATTAGGTCATGGTATTGCTTTCCTCATACACAGAGCTTTTTGTTGTTTTGCCTAAATATGTAGTTGGTGGGTTTAGATCGGTTGGTATTGTGGGGAAAAATAGAAAACTGCTCTCAACACGCCTGTACTGTGTTGGTCTAAGCGAAAATTCTAGAAACGATAGGGATGGATTACAACTGACGATGAAGATGGGAAAAAGCCATCATTGTCGTCAGCATGCGGATTACCATCTCAACAAATAGTTTGAATTATTGGTCTTGTACACATTGCTGGCATCTATTTAGTGCAAGCTTTGCACAACACGCACTTCTCTTCATAGAAATTGTATACTGTGGAACGTCAATCACACTCCATTGCAATGGGAATAACATTTGTTAGCACTTATTTGTCAATTTTTTGTTCCATGGTTCTTAATAGTTTCCAAGCTTGATAAAATTGCCATGAAAGGGATTAGGGTTTATGGAATTCTAGACACTAATTGTTATTGTGGGTTTATGGAATTCTTGACACTATTATATTGGTTTTCTCGTTGTAAAGGAAAAGCAGTTTATTGGGTTGAATAACAAGGGCACTGTGCACCAAGTTCGTGTGGGGTAGATTTAGGACATATGTGATGCTTTTAGGTTCAAATTGAAGTTTTTATTTTTGCACTAGAATATAGAAGAAAAAGTTAGTTAAACGTGCATCACAGGGCTCAAATTGATGTCAATGCCTTGACTCTTATTTAAGAGCTTCCTAAATCCCTGATCTTTTTAGAACCACAAATCATGCCATGCCTATTTTTTAGAACTGAAAGACAAATTGTACCATTAGGCTAATACACAAGATTAGAATAACCATAAATATGACCTCTAGTACGCTCATAACCACAACAAAATATTAAGAAAGTAGAGGGTTAATATATTGATCTTGGGCATGGCAAATTAGGTGGCTTTGTGTGGTAAATATTTTGAAGAAGACCTTGATTTAACCTAAGTTACATACAATATTCAAAAAAAAAAAAAAAAAAGACAGAGGCCCAAGAGGCGCAAGCATTTGAATATTGTAGAAAACATTTATTATAAACAAATTAAATTCAATTGTGACAATTTCATCATAAGCAATGATGAATAAAGCTCTTTGTCTACAAGCATGTCACCCATATGCTCACTCTCCATCTTCACCACCACCTACATTACATGCATTGTGATTGAACAATGAAATATAAAACAATATTCTCATACACATCCCAAAAGAATTAAGGCAAAACTTTCCCCGTGCCTAACTTGGCAGACTACATGCCTAGGAGATCCTTCCTTTCTACATTTTTTAGCTGATAAACTAGCCTTCGCCAGCCAAACTCTACCAAATCTGATGAAAACATTTCACATTCTAGACAACTCCATGATGTTGCCGATCATGGCATGGACGTTGTGAGAATGAGAAAGTCTGGAGGTGGAGGAAGATTTTAGAAATGTGTGACATCGGTGGAAGGCATAGCAAAGTTTTGTATGTACACAAATATCACCTTCCAGTAAAGGGCTCCTGAGAAAAATACCAACCTTCGTAATGGTAAAAATATATTAATACATGGCTAAGAGTAAGCATTACTAACCTTTTATTGTGTGTTAAGTAGCTCACATCCCATGCCTAATATATCTTGATTGTGCATTTCAAAATCAATATGACCATGACTATATGACTCTCCACTAAATAAAAATAAAAAGAATAAAATTATGTAGACTTTGTAAACAGGAAATGAAAAAAATTACAAAAAAATTTGTGTACGTTTGATCCATTGCTTATTATTATTTAATGTAGGTTACAAAGAAGCTGGAAGAAAATAATGTAGCAGTGAAAGGAGTTGGGACCAAATTTACAAATGAATCAGATTATTTTATGATGAATATGTTGTCTAAAACCTCGAACAATTCCTTTGTAATGTTTTATCAATTCAATCATTCTTCAAAGAGTTGTTTTATCAATAGTTTTTTCAATGAATATTTTTGGTCTCGTGTTAAGTATTAATTATAGGTGTGCATGCAATTTGTGGTCAACGTGAGTTTTGAGGTGATCATATTAAACAAAATTGGCATCTAATAATGGACAATGGCATCCAGCCTATTTGTGAGAGCCTCAGCAATGGATTTTAAAACTTATGATAGAGGGATAGGGTGTGGTGTATATGAACAGATGTTCATGACTAGAATGGCCCACTTATGTCAAAATCCATAAATGTGCTAGCTATAATTAACTATTTATTCTACCCTATCCTTGGATTTCAATTCCACTAATTATTTATAACTGTGTGAAGCTAGCAAGAACATGGAAATTGCTCTACCAATTAAATTGTAATAAATATTATTATTTTATAACCCCAATTAAATAGCTTACAATTTAACTATGGAAAACCATTGCATTTTTTTTGGCACAAAAATCACTGTGTTTGTATTGGGTAGAGGAGAGCCAATTAATGGAAGGTTAATGTTAAATGAAATCAATCATCAAGGTTGTTATTTTGATGTATTAAATTAATCTTGATGATGATTTAGACAATAGGTGATGTAGGATCATCTTAAACGAACTGACAATATTATATCATCCAAAAATAATGTTAGTCAAGTACAGTAATAAATAACTTTGGTTACATATAGTTACGTGGCATAGAATTTTTAAAAGGTTATTTTGTATAGTACAATAATCCATTTGCATGGAAATGAGTTAGTCGAGAATTATGAAAGAAGGTTGAGAATTAGAAGGGCTTAGAATTTTTGGCTTAGGAAATAAATGTATGGAAATAAGCTATCAATTATATAAGGATGCAGTAGGGACATGAAGCAATGGCAAGTAAAGATTCGTGTGGAAACACAGAGAAACAAAATCCCATAATGTACATATGAGAATGATATAAAATAAGTTGTTCAATGAAGGTGTATCACCATAAAACAAGGAATATTAAAACTAAAGCTAATCTTAGGCTTGCGTGACTAAGGTGTAAAGTTTTGAGCTTTTAAATGAAGAATATTGGAGTAGCACATAGTGATAAGTGACGATCATATAAATCTAGGCGTAAGGTGAGATAGGCCAGTGAATAACCACAAAGGTACCTAATCATTGATGATGATGATGAAATGCAAAAAGAAATATAGTCCAAGGAAATGACATGTAGAAAGTTAGGTGTAGTATTAGATATGTGACAACAAATTTAAATTTTGGATCCTTTTACAACACAATTTACAACCCACTCCTTGGAGGGGGTGTGGATGGCAACGCACCTCACTATTATTGCAAGGGGTCTAGGGGGTGGTGGCATCCTACGAAGCACCCCTAGTGTGGGTTCGGTGGCACTGCCCCTGAAATAAAATTTGAAGGAGTCAAACCCCTATTTCCAAGAAGATGGATTCCATCAAATTTATTTTTAAAAAGGAATGTCCAAATGGCAATTTTCCACTCTATTTTTTGGTAAATTAAAAAAAAATTGGGATAAAAAGGGGCTTACCCATGGAAATGATTTTCCAAAAATTATAGAAATCTAAACTTCTATAGATAATTTTAGATATCTACACTATAAATTTGAAGATGGTGTAATAACGTGAAATGTAACAGTTTGAATCTGTTTTCCAAAACACTATTTTTTAAAAAATGATTAAGTATAACTACGTCAAACATCTAAAATTTTAAGAGAAACTCATATTTTTAAAAGAAATTAAAGAAGATAGACAAACATGTAACAAACCATTTTTTGACCTATATTTTTTTTATTTTTTCAATGAATAATTGTTTTTATGAATTTTTCAAGAAAATAGATCCTAAAAACTGAAAGATATGGACAGTCAACCATGTGGCATGCCTAACCACCTCAAGAAACAATTAAAATTAGTTTTTTTTAATGTGTGTCGAATTAGGCCTAGTTTGTGACCATTTAACATTTTTTCACTTGGATCAATGAAAAAAATTTACATGAACATGTATAGGAATGTATATTTACTACATGTAGTGACCTAAAACATGTCTAGTTAGAAACCAACATAGTTTGAAATCTTAAATCAGTCTAAAAATATATTTTGGAATGAGAAGAGCATGCTCATCATGATGATATTAAGTTTTTAAATTTGAAAATTGAAATTTATTTTGTATTTTGCGATTAATGTTGAATTTTTTTTGTTTTTTAATCAAAACTCTTGGACTCGGTTGTAGATTAACAAGTCCAAGCCTTTGGCTCGATAATCCAAGCCATTCTCAAGACAAAAGTCTTGGTGTTTGAATTCAAATTCAAATAATGTGATCATGTTGGTAACATAATCCCATTAATAAATAAAGTGATCACATTATTATAAAATCAATAATCTGATTATGTTTCGTTTGTTTTGGACATTAAAGCATGTGAACATGGACATGAAGTAAATCTTAACCTAAAGCTTATATATACTACTCTCAATGTTAAGTATAAGTTTACATTCCTCATACTTTAAATTTATTTTAGTAAATATAAGAAATTAGGGTCACTCTACATCTGATAGAGTTGATCTCACATTTACATGCCATACGATGTGGAAAATAGTTTTTTACAATTTCATTTGGTCAGTACTTTGGAATTTTCAGAGTCTATGTATTGAACCTAGGTATTTAAGGACATAACTTTCATAATTGATGTATATTTTTTTGTAAACTTATAGTCCTTTTTTAATTTTTTTGCCTTATGGATTGATTTTTTACACTTTTAAGAGTCCTAAGTTTGTTAAAATTGACATTTATAAACCACTCACTTTGAACTTGATCCAATGTGATTTGATTGGGGTAGTGTAGGTCAAATTTATGACATACACACATCAAATGACCATTTTGTATTAATTTCACTTGTTCATCATCCCTCCCTCATACCTAAGCACTTTCTACTAATCCCTCGTCACCCCTAATCACTTTTTCATCATTCCTCATTATCCCTAATCACTACCTCATTGACCCTCACTATCTATAGTCATCTCTAATCACTCCCTTATCATCCAAAATCACTCTTAGATTGACCCTTACCACTCCCTTATCATCCCTAATCACTCTTTCCTCATTCTTCATCATACCTAATCACTCTCTCCTTATCCCTCATCTTTAATCAATTCCTCATTGACCTTTATTATCCCTCATCATCTCTAATTAGTCGAGCTTATCATTCCTAACAACTCCTTCATTCAATATCACCTTCCCTCATCATCCCTAGTCACTCCCCCTCATCCCTCATAATCCCTAATCACTTTTCCCTCATCCCTCATCATTGATAATCACTCCTTTATTGACCCTCACCATCCCTCATCAACCCTAATCACTCCCTCATTATCTAATGTAAGTATATACTCTAAAGGTATCTTTGATTCTAATAATATGATTTTTAATCCATTATAATATAAATTAACTCTTTTATATGACTTATTTTATTTTTAATACCCATTTGTGATAGTCAATTTTATTACTGAATGAATTGGATGATCTTCCAAATTTATATTAAAGTAACATAAGTACTAGCATAAAATAGAGTTTGACTTTTAGTTCATCAAATTATCTTTGTTATGTAGCCAACTACATGAAACTTTATTTAGTTTCACCTTTGGTAGCTTGGTTCAAACAATAAAAATTAAACACAAATATCTTGTATAATTTTCTAATTCTGAGAAGATTTGAATCTATGCAAAGTTATTTAGTGTTTCCCATTCTTGTATGACTTGAATCTTGGTTAGGTTCACACATGCACTCCTTGTGTGTGTAATGTATCTCAAATATTCTATCTCATTCATGAAAAAAGAACATCTATTCATGTTATCATGAAGATGTGTTTCTGTAAAATGTGAATACTAGTTAGACATGGAGTAGATGTTCATCCCATGTTTTCTAAATATTAGAATGTCATCAAGATGGATTTAAAAAAATGACATAGTTAAAGGGTCTGAGGATGTCATTCCACATCTTAATGAATGATTTTATTACATGGCTTAACTTAAAAGGCATAACCAACTAGTCAATCAATGCTTCCTTTATTTTTATGACTTTATTCCAAATGTCTATAGGTTCAACATAAATAATATGATATACCCAAACTTAAAACAAGTTTTGGAAAATACTTATACACCATGGATATGGCATAAAAATGTCTTAATATTTAGATGAGGATAATAGTTCTTCACTTTAATCTTTCTAATATTTTTAATATATTCACAACCTTATGTCAAATCCCATGAATTATTATTAATAAGAGTTGAACTTTGTTGTATTTTATCAAAACTCTCGTACTTGGTTATAGATTGACATGTCCAAGCCATTCCTAAGCCAAAAGGCTTGGTCTTAAATTTCAAATTCAAATAGTGGTACCATGTTAATAATCAAGTTAGTAACACAATCCTGTTAATAGATTGTGTTATTATAAAATCAATAACACTATCGCGTTTTATTATTTTGTACATAAAAGCATGTGAACATGGACATGAAGCAAATATTAACCTAAATATTATATTTACTACTTTAAATGTTACGTATAAGTTTACAATCCTTATACTTTAAATTTATTTTAGTAAATATAATAATTTAGGCTCACTCTGCATATGATAGATTTGGTCACACAATTGCATGCCTTATGATATGGAAAATAGTTTTTAAAAATATAATCTAGGTAATGTTTAGCATTTTTAGGGTCTTATTATTGAAAATAGGGATTTTAGGACATAAATTTTGTAATTGATGTCCATTTTTGGTAAACATATAGTCTTTTTTTAGGTTTTTATGCCTTCTTGAATTATTCTTAAAAATTTTAAGAGTTTTAAGTTTATCAATATTGATGTTTTACAAACCAATCACTTTGAACTTGATCCAAAGTGGTGTCATTTGGGTAGTGTAGGTCACATTGATGACCTACACACATCAAATGACTACTTTATGTTAACTTCATTATCTCATCATCCCTCCCACATCCTTGATCACTTTCTACTGATCCCTCATCATCACTAATCACTCTCTCATCATTCCTCATTATCCATAATCACTCCCTCATTGGCCCTCACTATCCCTAATAATCTCTAATCATACCCTTATCATCCATAATCACTCTTCCATTCAACCTCACCATCCCTCATCTTCCTTAATCATTCCCTCTTCATCCTTCATCATCCCTAATCACTCTTTTTTCATCCCTCATCATCCCTAATAGCTTATCATTTTCTATCATCATCCCTAATCAATCCCTCATTGACCTTCATTATCCCTCATCATATTTAATCACTCAGGGTTATCATCCCTGATCCATCTTTCATTGAATATCACCATCCTTCATCATCCCTAATGACTCCATTATCATCCCTCATAATCCCTAATCCTTCTTTCCTCATCCCTCATCATCACTAATCACTCCCTTATTAACCCTTGCCATCCCTCATTACTAAAC
Organism: Torreya grandis; assembly: GCA_037957365.1. Classification (NCBI taxonomy): domain Eukaryota; kingdom Viridiplantae; phylum Streptophyta; class Pinopsida; order Cupressales; family Taxaceae; genus Torreya; species Torreya grandis. The sequence continues at coordinate 137,976 of JARHVA010003187.1, forward strand.
ATTAACCCTCACCATACCTCATTAACCCTAATCACTCCCTCATTATCTAATGTGAGTATGTACTTTAAAGGTATCTTTGATTCCAATCATATGTTTTTTAATCTATTATAATATAAATCAACTCTTTTATAGGACATGTGTTATCAATACCCATTTGTGATAGTCAATTTTGTTACTGAATGAATTGGATGATCTTCCAAATTTATAATAAAGAAACATCAGTACTAGCAAAAAATATATTTTGAATTTTAGTTCATCTAAGTATCTTTATTTTGAAACTAACTAAGTGAAACTTTATTTGGTTTCACCTTTTTTAGCTTTGTTTAAAGGAAAAAAAAATAGACATAAATATCTTTTATAATTTTCTATTAATGAGAAGATTTGAATCTATGCAAAGTTATTTGGTGTTTCCCATTCTTTTATGACTTTAATATTGGTCAATTTCACACACACACACTTCTTTTGTGTGTAATGTATCTGAAATATTTTATATCTTGCATAAAAAAAGAATATTTATTCATGTTATCATAAAAATGTGTTTCTAAAAAATGTGAAACACTAGTTCAACATGGTGTAAATGTTCATCCCATGTTTTTTAAAGATTAGGATGTCATAAAGGTAGATTTTAAAAATGGCATAGTTAAAGGGATTGAGGATTTTCAACATCTTAATTAATAAATTTTCTACATGAGTTAATCTAAAAGGCATAATTAACTTGTCAATCAATCCTTCCTTTTATTTTAAGACTATATTCTAAATGTCTAAAGGTTCAACATGAGTATGATGATGTTCCCAAACTTAAGATAAATTTTAGAAAATATTTATACACCATGGATGTTTTATAAAAGTGCCTTAATATTTAGATGAAAATAATAGTTCTTCATTTTAATCATACTAATATTTTTTTAATCGATTCATAACCTCATGTCCCATCCTTTTTTGGCAAAAAAATAATTGGACTTCTATAAGGAAATGATTTGGGCATGATGTCTCCATTATCAATGTTTTCATGGATCTACCACTTGATATATTCATTGTTTAGAAATGATATGTTATATAAAAAGGTTTGAGGTAGAGGTAACTAAGGGACCAAATCAATAATATTGTTTAGTGTGCAATATGTAGGAACATTTTTAGGTGACTGAAAGATATCCTTATATTCATCTAGTTTATGGTTTAATTATTTTACCTTTATTATTTTTGGAAAAACCACACTATGATATGGTACCATACGAATGTTATTAAATTTACTTTCTACCATTAGGAGTATATTTATTAGTAGAACTGACAATATTATTTCACTTCTTGACACTGATTACTAAAAGCTCTTGAAATAACTATGTTATATGTTATTTCAGATCATGAAAATATATCCAAACATTTCAAGGATTTACTTCATTGTCTATATGTCAATGGTAGATATATGTTTGACCACATTTATAACATCACATACCTCTAATGGTGAGATGTCACAAAGGATTGCATCCTTACAAATATTAATTTTTTACACCAAGTGAAATTACTTAGAGATCCATTTCTCAAGGGTTAGACTACACCATACACTAGCATAAGGTTATGGATGATGCCTCAATTTCATTTTTGATTTTTTAAAATATGCTTTAAGATAAATTAAATTCTTCTGACTTCTATTGGAAATGATGATGTGTATTTTTTTACCATTGATCTACATTTGTTAATGAAACAACATAAATTTAATTCATATGATATCTTTTTTAGGGAATAAGATATATTTTTAGTACCGACTATAACATAGGGTTCATAATCTATTATCTACTTACATTTTTATAGTTATAGATAATTTGTACTCACTTCCTGAGCTATGCAAGTAGAGAGATCATAGTGAGACACTCTTTATTTGATTTAATATTGAAGTTATGAATTAAGCACCACTTTACAATCTTTGACTAATTGTTCTAATCATTTAAAAATTATTTTCCACTCTCTATTATGATGTCACAATCAATATACATACAAATATAAGGGCTTTAATGTAGTTATTCTAATCATAAAATTTTCTCATACGAAAAGCAATTGGTTGGTTTTAGGAAATCACATAGCTTGGTGATCCCCATATTTACTATCCAGTTTTGGTCTTATAATGGTTTTACTTGATTCTATTTTTCTTGTAGATCTTCAAATTTCAATTACATCATTTCTAATAGGCCCATATTTTTTCATAGATGTTAAATATTTATGTTTTAAGTTTTCCTCCACATCATTTATCATTATGTCTTATATTTTATGCTAGCACTCAACTATCCACTTCTATCTCCTAGCATTACTAAACCCCAACAAAATACCACCATTAGGGTATTGGATGGAGTGATTAAGGATGAAGAAGGATAAGGAGGACTTGAGTTAAGATGAAGAGGGAGTCATTAGGGTTGATCATGGATATTGATGGTTAATGAGATAGTGATTAGGGATGATGAGGGAGTGATTAGGGATGGTGAGGGATGGTGTTGATTGATAAGGGAGTGATTATGGATGATGCAAGATGATAAAGTAATGATTAGACGTGATGAAGGATGATAAAATAATGGTGAGGGTTAGTGAGGGAGTGATTAGGGATGATTACTGAGGGTGAGAGTCAATAAGGGAGTGATTAGGGATGATGAGGGAGTGATTAAAGATGATGAGGGATGGTGAGGTTTAATGATGGAGTGATTAAGGATGATGAGGGATGAAGAGTGAGTGATTAGGGATGATGATGGATAGTGAGGGTCAATGATGGAGTAAATAGGGATAATGAGGGAGTGATTAGAGATGATGAGGGATAGTGAGGGTTAATTAGGGAATGATTAGATATAATGAGAAATGAGGATAGAATGATTAAGAGTGATGAGGGATGAGTAAGAAGTGATCAGGAATGAGGGAGAGATAATAAATAAGAAAAATTAACACAAAGTGGTCGTTTGATATGTGCAGTTCATCAATGTGACCTATGCTACCCATATCACACCACTTTGGATCAAGTTCAAAGTGAGTGGTTTCCAAAATTCAATTTTGACAAACGTAAGGCTCTTGGAAATATAAGAAATTAATATATAAACCATAAAAACCTAAAAATTACTATATGTTTACCATAAATGGATATCAACTACAAAAGTTATATCTTGAAATCCCTAGGTTCAATACTCAGACCCTGAAAATGCCTAAGTACTGACTAGATCATATTTTGGAAAAATATTTTCCACATTGTAAGGTGTGAAGTTGTGAGATCAACTCTATTAGATGTAAAGTGACCCTAATTTCTTATATTTACTAAAATAAATTTAAATTATAAGGAGATAAATTTAAAAATATAAATTTAAACTTATATTTATTTACTAAAATATATCTAAATATTAAATATAAGGTTCAAGTCAAGATTAGCTCCATGTGCATGTTCACATGATTTTATGTGAAAAACAAGAGGAACACAATAATGTTATTTATTTTACAATATATTTATCACATTATGTATTAACATGATCAAATTATGTAATAACATGATTGTATTATGGCTCAGGAATTATTGATCCATAATTTAAATAATACAATTGTATTATGCAAAATGTCCACAAAATTGTCCCCCAAATCGATTAACATACCCTTTTAGGAGGATGAATCATAATGGTGATTTACTAATTAAGTGTATTTATCTTTGTGGATTTTTCATGAAATCTACACAATGAGTTCACATGTAATTGATTCATCCTAGAAATTTTAAAGCTTAATATCTTTCACCATGAAAATATTGTGTTTTATCTATTTAATTATCTCTGTTATTGTATTCTATTATTCCTATTTTGTTGTAAAGTGTGTATTTTTTTAACATGTATAGCATTCAATGTATAAACTAAGGAAATGGAACATAGTTAGATGAATAGTCAACTGTAAGGATTTAAAATTGGCCTTTCTTTAGGTTAGGTTGGCATTGTAAATGATGTAGTAACATATAAATATGTAGCCAATGATATCTATTGGGAAAGGATATTATCTAACAATGTTCAATCATATATAGTTTTAGGTCCATAAAAGTATATGTTTCTTCTAGGGCAAGTTTGTATATTTAGATAGAGCCTACCAATTCACTCAAAAACCCATTATATATAGTTATTGTGCATATTGTGTAGGAAATAATTAAATTAACCAATACACATATTATAGGGGTTTGAACTAGGCCTTATTAACACTATAAATTCAAGGAGAAAACTATATAGAGTGATCCCACAAAGTGACAAAGCTTGGCAGGATGGATAAATCTTGTAGCCTTGAGAAAAGTTTAGTCTAAGGAAACCATGATAGAGAAGGTAAGATGAAATTCTATGGACTAGATTAAGTAATTTAATTTTTTAATATAATAATTTCATGTAACACCCTTAATAAATAAATCAAAAACTCTTCAATGACAAGGTCCATTGTGAGTAACTCTAATAGTTTTGAGATTATGGTTTCCCTTAACTAGGACCCCTAACCCTAGCCTACACTAGATTGGTACGAAAGTATGGTTGTAAACCTTGTGAGTGTGTAGGAATAAAATATGGGCATGTAAGTGAGGTATAAACTAGTGGAGAGAAGGCTAGCATATTGCTAAATGTGAGGCTACTAGTAAAATATCATTCTCCATTATGAGAAGGTGGGTGTAGAATGATGTGTTAGAGGAGACACCGTGAGAGTGGTGTAGAGGCTAGAAATAGATAGATATGAGATTAGGAAATAACCCTATGAAAAAGTGGAAGAATGAGAACCAACTCTAATGAAGAAAGGTGTTGATAATAAATTTAAGCTAGGGATGTTCAAAAGAATCAAAATCCAATAATAAACTCAACAATAATAGTACACAATGGGTGAAGGTAAGGTGGATATCATTCCACAAGAGCCAACAAAAAATAAAAGGATATCCAAGGTGCAGAAAAAGTTTATATAGAGATGAGGAGGTAAAATAAAAACCATGAATAAAGCACACATGTTTTGGTACACTATGTAGAAAATTTACAAAATAAGAAGATGGATCATTTGATTCCCCTAATATCATAAATTGTATGCAATATTTGGAAATATAATTATTCATAAAACATTGGATCTATCTAAAAATCATAAAGCCTAAAAAAGGATAGGCTTTATAATATTTTTGGCCAAAAGAAGAGACATACCTAGAATATGCATGGTAGGAAAAATTAGAAGAATATGTGGTATAAGGAGAAGCAAACTTGGCTAGAGTGAAATTAAGAGTTGTTGAATGGAGCATAAGTGAAGGTAAGGTGCATATGCCTAAACATGCACTAGTGGAATTAAATAAGATAAGTAATCACTAGTCAAAGTGTGTACTTTAGAAGGAATAGAGATAAAGAGGTATCATCTTATACTTGGACCTAAATTGTATTAGATAAAAAGGGATAACATCATATTGAACAAAGGAAATACACAAAAAGAGTAGAGGTGTATAGTAGCTAGGAAAAACTAGCCATGTTATACAAAGGTAGTTTTTACACCTAAGAAAATATTTACTTTTATAAGAGGTTTTGGATGTGTGCATAATGAGTATTTTAGGTGCATACATAATAATTTTAGTGATTCCCAAAGGGGAAGATAGGAATATGTGTTAAAAGATAATTAAATTAATATTGTAACTAATAAGGGATTAACATTATTCACATACGAAAGATAGGAGTTATTGGAAGGATTTGGCCAAATTATCCTAAAGCTATTAACACAGGTGAAGTATTTATCACATGAGAGTCAAAATGGCCACCATAAGAAATAAGAGTGAAGTATCAAATTGATGTTGATATGGAGATATAATTTTTATTGACTGCAAGGAGAAATCAATCTTGATCAAGGGCAAGGTAGGAGAATGTTGGCCTAAAGAGGATAAAATAATGTGAATATAATGGATATCAGTCTTAGTGTGTAGAGTAAATTATGTGATAACAAAGGGAGAATAGAATATTAGATTTGATAGAACCCATAAAAACTTTCATGACAATAAGGGAAGATAAAATAGAGAAGAACAAGGGAAATATAAGAACCACAAATATGTACCCCTTAAGAAACATGTGGAAGAATAATACACAAGTCTTCATGCTTGTCATGTGAAATATATGAAATAATGTGGGAATGGAATAGGATAGGCATAAGATATATATAATAAAGAAAAAAATGTGTAAATATCTTTTGGTAGAGGTGTACAAACAAAATTTTCCATAGAACCACAAGGGATGAGGGTGGAAAAAGAGCCACAGGAGATTAAAGTGAGCATAAACCCATGAGAGAAGATATAATGAGAGAAAGGTTATCAAGAAGGAATCTATGTAGATTTCTTATTATAAGTGTTGAAAAAACATGGAGGATGCAAACAAATAGATGTGGGCATAGACCCATAAGAGTAAAGAGCAGTAGAAATAAGAATAAGAGTGGACGTATTGGAGCTAGATGGAGGAAGATGGTTTATGTCCCAAGAAAGATTTAGAGAAAGAGGAAGCATTGAGTGACCATATTTAGGTGAAATATTAGGTAGAGGGGAACACCATGGTCAAGTTACCCTATGAGAAGGTTGGTTCTACCACTTCAATCCTACTTGTAATTAGTAGCTTAAATTTTAATTATCTGATGAGTTAGATGTAGGGGAATCTTAGTCAAATTTATAATCATGCATCCCCAAAAACTAATGTTAATGTGTTTGATATATAGACCAAATACATGGGTGTGCACATTTATGGAATATCATTTTATAAATGCTAATATAGACAAATCAAAAGTCTACTTTCATGGAAGGGAGGTTGCTTAGAGTTGTGTACAAAGTTAGATAAAATAAAAAGTTGTAATTTTTTATTAAGGCAAATAATGCATACAAATGAACTGCCAAATGCATAAGGATACACTAGGGAAAATAAGAAAATGATAATAGTAAATGCCCATGATAGAACGCAAAAAAATATAATCCTACAAAGCATAGAGGAGCATGGTGTAGACGAAGTTTGTTGAAGGTTTACAACATGGAAACAATGAATATTACACCTAAAGCTATGTTTATACTTTCATGACTAAGGTCAAAATGTCAAGATTATCAAGCAAGCATATTGGAGAAATGCTTAAAAATTCTAGGAGTGTGAAAATTGCACATAGGGAGAGATAGGCCATTAAAGAAATAAAAAATTACCTAGTGACCAATGAAGATGGAATGTGAAAGGAAGAATAATCCAAGGTAACCACATGTAGAAGTTCAATCTCTTAACATTTACCGCATAACCCAAGGTAGTGGAAGTGGATGATAGTTAGCTATGAGGACCTACACATGGACTTTTTTTATATGCTATATTGGTATTTTAGACTAATCAATAGCATTGAAGGATAGCTAATGAGATATATTTTACATGGATATGTTTTGAAAATGATCAAATGTGCATGGATAAATGTTTGTAAAAGGTTATGTTTCTTCTAGGTGAGGTTTTTATATTTTACAAAGCCTATACATCTTCTCAAAAACCTAATAAATATAGCTATTATCCATACTGTGTGGGAATTTATAAAATGAACTAGGGCGTAGATGGATATTAATATGGGAGTTGGACCAAGGCTTTGTAACACTTATAATCCAATGAGGATAATTTGTTAGAGTGATCTCATAGAGGGAAGGAATCTTCTCATGAAGGATAAATCTTATAGTTTTGATAAAATAGTAATATAAGGATGCCATGTCAGAGAAATGAAGATCAAAGTATGTGGACTTGATTAACCTGAGTTGAGAACACGTGTAAATTTGTAAAAGAAATAAGATTGTGTAACATCATAAATAAATAAATAAATTACACTTCAATGGAAAGATTCAAAATGATAGACTCTAATACCTATGAGGATAAGGATTCCCTTCATTGGGACCCCACCCCTAACTTGCACCAAGGGAGGAGTTATTCCCCTTATTCCTGAAGTGAAGATAATACAAGTCACTTTGCACTACCATACCAACTAGTATGTTTCCATTAATAATAGTTAATGGATAAAATGTATGTCTTTGCAGTGAATAGTTTGGTAATACCATTGCAAATCATCATAAATTTTATAAATTGTTCTTATACAAGTGTAATAATCCTTTAAATATATAATTATTCTGATAGGGGTTCACCTACTAGATTGAATCTTATGTTCCATACCTAATCAAGGGACCATAATGAAGGTTGGAGAATGAATATGGTTATATTACCCTAATTCTAGTGCATGGTGGGAATTTATGTGGTTGTGTCATAGGGATGTAGATTGTTTTTTAGTGTTTTTCTAGATACTAGAAACATGGTGGTAAATATGGAAATTTGATTGCTTAATAAATTGAAACAATGGCATGTGTAGAATTGGTTCCATACTAGCAAGATTACTATGTGGATATGTATTTCATTGTGTTAAATTACATTAATATTTTTTTATGGTGGATATAATTGTGTATTTAAGGATGTTAGATGCCTATTTTGTGTGGCATTAACAACATAGTGGAAAACATATAATCTATGATCAAGTTTGATATTGTGTTGAAAGTAATTTTGTTTTAAGATTTCAAACTGAGGGAAATTATATATCTATGTTATAGTCTTAGACAAGGCGTTCATATGAAATTTCATGGACAAGTTTTGATCAAGGATAACATCAATTGAAGGTAGGATCTATCCTCTAAATAACACAAAGAATTGGCTATGTTTACACTATTTTTGTACAATATTATGTTATTTGATGACATAAATTGATTGGCTTTTTGTAAACAGAGATCTGTCAATGCTCCCTTTTGTTTGGTGTAAATCTAATTTGCAAACACTATTAATTTTTTTTTTTTTTAATAATTATGGAGAAGGCATTTGTTGGGAAAATTCATGGACAAGTGTATATGTGATCTGATTTTTTAACAACAAAAATAACTAGAGGTGATTGCATTCCTTTTCATATTATTTTGTTATTTGATGGCATGGAATCCATAGCTTCTTGTAAACATATATTTGCATATGTTCTTTTGTTTGGTGGAAATAAAATAGTGAATCCCTGATATTTTGATGGCTCAACATGCATAGATTTCAGAATGTGCATGTTACTATTTTTAATTGAGTTAACAAAACATTTTAGAGCCATCTTTTTTTTAGAACCACCATTTTTTTCCTAAATGACTATACAGGGTGTTCACAATTCTATGCCTACTTGATGAAATAGAATAATAGTGTTTTTTTAAGCAAATCTCTATTGATTCTTTTTTTATGATGGTGGGACAAAAACCCATGGTTTTTTGATAGCTTTATATACATAGACAAAAGACTAATCCTGAAACCATTTCTAGGTGAGTTAACATAATGTATTAGGATTGCCCTATTTTTTTAAATGGTTATATGGGTTGCTTGTGCTTCTTTGTGACTTATCAATATGTTTCATTTTCTCTTAAACTCATGCATAGGTTTGCAAAGTCTTGATTTCATTTTTTTCCAAAGTCTTGTTTTATTGCATGGATAAGTTCTAGTGATGGCGATTATTAAATGAAGGTATGTTTTTCTCTATGAAAAACATGAACTGGGTTTGTTTTCATTATTTATGTATAATATCATCTTGTTTGATGACATGAAATTATTGGCTTGATGTACACATAACTCTATTAATGCCCTTTCTCATTTCTGAAATTAAAGTCTTTTAAATATAGATAAAACATATTAAGATCATATAATTTAAAATTATTGATTTTTTGGTTTAAATTTTAAACATTTAAAGGAATAAAATGAATACATAAACTACTATATAATATAGTATCCTTACATTAAAATTAAATTATTTATATATATATATATATATATATATATATATATATATATATATATATATATATATATATTATTTTATTTACATAACAATAATATATAATAATATATTAAATATCATTAATATATAATATAATGTTTATAGTTTTATAATATTGTAACCGGTTACATCACATATATAATAGAGAAGATTTGGTCACCAACCTCCTCAGCCTCGGGAAAGATATATGTGAGGCGTTGGGGTACTATAGTTAGTGTAGTCTATATGGGTTTGGGGTGAGATGGTCGATAGTCTATGTGCCCAACCGGCATTGAACATAGAACCTTTCATAGACCAGCTGGGATATTCTCCTCCATATCGATCTTCGCGCATGTTGATGTAAAAATAAGGATTCTCTTCCTTCAAATCACCTCGTTACATATGACTGTCTAAAGTCTCAATCGCTGATTATATCCTCTCTCCCCTGCCTCCAACCCTGGCCCCCTCCCCCATCCTTTTTGTTTGTTTTATTTATTCTTTGAATTAATGAGAATATGTTTAATGCTGGTTCAAGTGCGTTGGTTGGGAAAATATTGTAGGTAATATGTTTGATTTATGGAGAAACTCTTTGTGTTTAGAGTAGGGATGTGTATGTAATAACATCGATTTGTTAAGATGATTTCTTTCTTTAATTTTTATTTTTATAGATAAAAAACAATGTTTAAAATTATAAAATTAATTTTTATTTAATTAATAAATGTATCATTTTCAATATATATATTTTTTATTTACATTTAGTTATTTCTATTACGATTAATAAGTGAGCACCATAAAAATAATGATTAATATTTTTATTATTTACTTTTTACTTATAAAAATTTTAAGTGTGATCAATATTAATAAATTTTGGGCATCATTTTTCTAATGCATAATATGGATGCATATGCATCTTAGTTGAAGCTATGGAATTATTTTTAATATGAAAATTCATTGATGGTATTTTTCTCAGTGGTGATGAAATAAAAACGTTTTGATCTTTTGATAGCTTTAGGGCATAGATTAGAGATTGCACATGCAATTATTTCTAAGTGAGTTAACATGACATATTAAAATCACTACTGTATACTATAAATGACTTTATGAATGTTTCATGGTGTTTTGTGACTACTTGATGGCGTGGAATCATTGTCTTCTTGTAAATAGAATTTTTTTTTATGCTCTTTTGTTTGGTGGTAGTGGGATAGTGAAGCCCTATACTTTTTGATAGATCAACACAAATAAAATCGAGATTAAGCATGCATTAATTTTTAGGTGAGTTAATTGAAGGTAATGTAATTGCCATTTTTTTATTTTTGAACAACCAAATGGGTTGCTCGCAGTTCTCTATTCATACTTAATACATTTTTTTTTTTTTGCTAAAGTACTATTTTACTATTTGAAAAAGATCTGATGGTGGTGAATATTGAATGAAATTATGTTCTCTCCTATGAAAAACACAAGGAATTAGCTTTTTCTCATTTTTGTGGAATAATATTATGTTGTTTAATGACGTGGAATCATTATCCTTTTGTAAACAAAGATCTATTAAATGTCTTTTTATATTTCCTAAAATGAAATTTGGATAGGAGATATTAGGATCATGTTCTTTATAATCATAGCATTCTTGATTTAATTATAAGCATTCAAGAAATAAAATACATAAGACTATTATAATATAATTAAATATTCTTAAATTATAATAATATTATATTATATTATTCTATAATATGATATTATGTATAATTATACAAATATTATATTAATACTATTATATAGCTATATAATGTTAATATTTAATAATGTAAAAGTTATTTACATGATATTATTATATAATAATGATGTTAATATTATTTATATATAATATAATTTATATATTTGTACATTAATAATTATAATAAAGATAGGCTATGTTATTATTATGAGCTATATTTTCAAGAAACGAAAAAAAAAAAAAAAAAATTTATTTTTTTTAATTTGAATTTATGAGAAGTATTTTAACTTTTTCTTTTAATGTTTTTGGTGGGAAAATGTTGTAGGTAGAATGTTTGATTTTGCGAGAAATTGTTTGTGCTTAAAATAAGATTATTCAACGGTGTGTGTCCAACATAATTGATTTAGTGACATATTATTTTCTTAAAAAATTATCTTTTGTTTGATTTATTACTTTTAATTTTATTAAAAAATAATCTTTATTTAATTGATAAATGTATAATTTTAAATATATTAAAAAATTAACTTTGGTTATGTATTTATATTGTAAATATTTATATTACAATCCACTAGCCTTAAAATTAAACATTAATTTTTTATTATTATTTTTTATTTATTATAAATTTAATTATGATCAAAATCAAGAAATGTATGGCATCATTTCTCTAACTTGAATCGTAAGCACATGTGTCTTTATTGAAACCAGTTATATGTATGTGTTAATAAAATTATTTATATATGAAACCTCATTAATACTTCCCAATATATATGGTAGACTATTCTTAAAAATTTGTAATTACTTGACAAAGAAGTGTGCTCGTAAAATTAATTTGTTAAATATATTGACACCAAAAACATTTGATTTGATTTATTGAATATGTGAATTTGATTAGGTTCCAAAACAAGATTTTAATGCATATTATTTTTATTTCTTACATCAAAAAATTATTTTACATAGTATAATATCGTTTGAAATTTTAATTTTATATTATATTTGGTGTTTTATTTCAATCAATTAAATTTAATCTTTTGAAATAGTGAATTTAAAATCAATCATTTAAAAAACAATTAATTATTCCATTGGAATTTGGATTTGTTGTTAATAAAATAATTTTTACTTGATAGCTTTATCCCTGATGAAGTATCTTTCATAACTGTTTAAGAATTGTTTTTTTTAATTGATTTTGAAATCACGAATGCTTTGGTGTTTTTATATTTCATTTTTAATATTTTAACTATTACATGATTTTTTTTTAAATAGTAAATATTTCTTTTAAATAGTAAATATTTATTTTATTTGATTGCAATGTGAGTTTATACTATTTTCAATTGTAATCAATTTATGATGTTCACATTGACGCATGGTGATGTAATTGTTTTAAGACATAATCTAATATAAAATAATTTAACCATATTAAATCCAATGAAATTAGATGAACGAATTATTTTATACATATTATTAATTTTTTCCTTAATTACATAATTGATAAGAAAAGATATAATTCATACTTTTTTTAATTATAAGGATTATAATGTAATTGAAAATGTTTAGGATCTATTAAATATAATATTGCATCAAATAATTGTTTTATCAATTAATTTGAATAAATAATAAATAAATAAAGTTAGATTTATTTGAGATCAATTTTTTTGTTATTATTAATATTGTATTCATTATAATATGAAATATTATATTTTAATTAAAAAACAATATATGTGAAGCTTAACATATTGTAAATTTATTGTCCTTGGAATTTACATATTTGAAAATTGTTGCATGTGAAATACAAAAAGACAAAAAAAAAACATTAACAAACCAAAAATTTATGAGAGAATAAAAAATCATTAGACTGCAATTTATCATAAATATTTTGTAGTGTAGACTATCAAAACCTCTATTATTAGAAATAAAAGCAATAGTGTAAGTTTGTTTGATTTTTTTTTAAAGCATGTGTTATTTATTTGTTGAAATTTTGTATTGTTGTCCTTCTATATAAAGGCTTCATTATTTATTATGATCATGTCCAATATGCTTCAAAATATGACTTTAGGAGTAAATTGAAAAAAATAATATTCCCATTTTAGAACCCTAAGGCAACACAAGATTGTCTTGATTATGCATGTAAAATTTTATGAGTAAATAAATTAATGATTTTTAAATAAAAATAATAATATTGAATTTAATTTTTTGGAAAATATATAACATATTTCAGATTACTTCAAGATCATTGAATGTCATAGATTACACAAAAATCAAAGTATTAGGTGTGAGTAAATGCAAAATAAAATAGAGATTCATAAATTGATTATCTAATTCATTAGTTAAAAAGTATAAAAGAAGTACATTATGTATTGAGAAATTAGGTCACCATAAAGCTAACAAATCAACTCACAATTATAAACCACATTAAGTGTATTTTCTCTAATCACCTTAACATTCTTATGAAAGCTAACTAACAACAGTGTAGGTACAACCACAAATATAAATAAACCTACTCTAACACTTCCACTAAAACATAGCTGAGATGGGTAGAAGTATTGAGTCCTAATAACAAGGCTTAAAAAGGTACCCAAGTGAAATACAATTCACATAAAGTGGAGAAAAGGAGATATATTGTAGGACACAACTCCCCTAAAAAAGAGCAAGGAATAGAAGGGGACTAAAAAGCCCCACCAAAATATACAACTATCTCTAGCCATCATGTATCCTATAATAGAGTTTTGAAGTGTGAATGTGGATCAAAATTGGATGAAGTGAAGATTACATCACTCTAAAATAATGAATGTATCTCTCAAGTGTTTTATGGATCTTCATCCAAGGTATGATACCTATACAAGGAATTGTTCACCTCGTGTAAGGTAGGAGGGTCAACTGCTCTATGAAATGATGGTTCAATGGGAGTAGAGGTAACAAAGGACTGTTGAATTCCTTAAAATTATGAGATAGACTTCTTAGTATTTGATGTGTCTTGGATCACTATACCTATTCCCTATAATGTCCAAATCAAACTAGGGGTAGTTTTATCAAGTAATAACTCCTCAATATCTAAATGGTGAAAAGGAGATGGTAGAGTTATGTTTTGATCACTATTATATTCAACTATAGAAGAAGATTAATTAATGTCTGAGGTGTTCTCAAGATCAGAACTATCATCAAGTTTAGGTGAGTCAGAAGAAGAAGAATCTGAAGGAGAGTTAGGAGTAAAGTGTGAGAAGTTATATAATTGATTCTATTAATTAACCATTTCTTATACTAATAGAGTATCACTATACAATTCTCTAACATATACAAAATTTTGAGTTAATTCAACATGCATTCTCAAACCAAGTTCAATGATCTAGTAAATAGATAGGATATTAATTGAATGTGACAGAATACTTAGAAAAATATTTAATGTTACACCACTCACTTCAATATACCCTATCTCAAAAACCTTATTATAAGTTTCATCACCCAATTGTATAGAGGACATGTCACATGGTTTCAAGGAATTGAACTCTATCCATGAAGAGGCCATGTGATGTGAAGCACTAGAGTCAATGAACCATGTAGGAGTCAGAGGTACAAATGTAACTAGGGCTTCATGATTTAATTTCCCCTTATTCTCTTTTTCTTTTTCTTTACCATTGTCATTTGCCTTAGAGGATTCATCGGTTGATGAATTCTGATTGGTAGAATTAGGGACATTAATATTGTGCTTCTTAACCATCTTAGTCATTTTTTCAATCTACTTGTTCTAACGTTTTCTTTAATCATGATTTCTCAAAAAAAACCCACATTTAGGACCAAAATAATATGATTCATTTTTTTATTTTTAGCTGGGAGTATTTACATCTTTATCTTGATCCTTTTTGTTTTGTTTCTTCTCTTTCTTGTTTGAAGCATTTTATTTCTTATAAAAAAGTGCATGACATTTGGAGGACTTCATTATGCCCATCTGTATCAACTAGAAAGGAAAAAGTCATTAAACTATAATTTATCATAAACATTTTTCATTGTAGACTATCAAGACCTCTATTATTAGAAATAAAAGCAATAGTGTAAGTTTGTTTGATTTTTTTAAATCATGTGTTATTTATTTTTTGAAATTTTGTATTGTTGTCCCTCTATATAAAGGCTTCATTATTTATTATGATCATGTCCAATATGATGCAAAATATAACCCTATGAGTAAATTGGAAAAAATAATAATCCCATTTTAAAACCCTAAGGCAACAAAAGATTGTCTTGATTATGCATGTAAAATTCTATGAGTATAGAATGATATTTTTTTAAATAAAAATAATTATATTGACATTAATTTTATATAAAATATACAGTATATGTCAGATTACTCCAAGATATTTGAATGCTACAAATTACATGAAAATCATAGCATTAAGTGATAGTAAATGTAAATAAAACTAGATATTCATAGACTAATTATCTAATTTATTAGTTAAAAAGTAAAAAAGAGGTACATTATATAGTGAGAAATTAGGTCACCATAAAAATAACAACTCAACTCACAATTAAAAAAAAACATTAAGTGTATTTTACCTAATCACCTTAACAACCCTATGAAAGCTAACTAATAACAATGTAGGTAAAACTAAAATGTAAAAAAACCTAATCTAACACTTTACTTGAAATATAGCTTACGTGAGTAAAATTATTGAGTCCTAGTAACAAGGCCTAGAAAGGTACCCATGTACAATACAACTCTCATAAAGTGGATAAAAGGAGAAATATTGTGGGACAAAACTCCCCTAAAAGAGAGCAAAGAAGAGAAGGGGGCTAAAAATCCCCACTATAATATAAAACTATCTCTAGCCATCTTGTATCCTGCAATAGAGTTCTGAAGTGTGACTATGGATCAAAAGTAGATAAAGTGAAGAGTGCATCACTCTAAAATAGTGAATTTGTCTCTCAAGTGTTTGATGGATCTTCAACCAATGTGTGATGCCTATATAAGGAATTGCTCATCTCACGTAAGCTAGGAGGGTAAATTGCTCTATATAATGATGGTATAATGGGAGAAGAGGATAAAATGGACTATTGAATGCCTTAAAATTATGGGATAGATTTCCTAATGTTTGATGTGTCTTATATCACTATACCTATTCCCTATAATGTCTGAATCAAACTAGTTTACCAAGGAATAACTCCTCAATGTCTGAAATGTGACAAGGAGATGGTAGAGGTGTGTCTCGATCACTATTATAGTCATCTATAGAATAATATTAATCAATGTTAGAGGTGTGCTCAAGATGAGAACTATCATCAAGTTTAGGTGAGTCAAAAGAAGAAGAATATGACGGAGAGTCAAAATCAAAGTGTGAGAATATATATAGTTGATTCTATTAATTGGCCATTCCTTATACTAGTATAGTATCATTGTACAGCTCTCTAATGTACGCTAAATCTTGAGTTAATTCAAATTGCATGCTCAGACCAAGTTGAGTGATCTGGTAAACATATAAGATATTAATTGAGTGTGAGGGAATACTTAGAAAAATATTTAATATTACACCACTCACTTCAATATACCCTCTCTCAAAAACCTTCTTAGAAGTGTCATCACCCAAGTGTATAGAGGACATTTCACATGGTTCCAAGGAACTTAACTATATCCGTGAAGAGTCCATATGATGTGAAGTACCAAATTAAATGACCCACATAGGATTCAAAGGTACAAATTTAACTAGGATCTTGCCTTTTACTTTACCCTTATTCTCTTTTGCCTTTTTTTTACCATTATCTTTTACCTTAGAGGATTCGTGGGTTGATGAATTTTGATTGGTAGAATCAGGGACATTGATATTGTTCTTCTCAACCATCTTGGTCATTTGGTCAATCTACTTCTTCAAAAAAATTCTTTAATCATGATTTATCAATAAAAACTCACTTTTGATCCAATTATTCTTTCACTTAGGACCAAAATAATATGTTTCATTTTTTGATTTTTAGGTGGGAGGATTTGCATCCTTATCACGATCCTTTTTTTTGTGTTTCTTCTCTTTATTGTTTGAAGCATTCTCTTTCTTATAAAAAATTACATGATATTTGGAGGACTTCACTGTGCCCATTTGTATCAACTTATCTTTCTCTAGAGTCAATTCAAAAATAAAATTATCTAAATAAGGCATCTTCCATGTGATTGCATTGTCACAGTTTTTGAACAATGATTAAAAAGGTCAAAATAATGAAATTCAAAGTTGATCAATAATTTTTTTTTATAAAATTAATCAACATGAATTCATGTGGTGTAAAATAATTTAAAAAAAACTTATAACTCTACTTATTTATGTTGTAAATTTATAAAATTTATTTATATCCACTTAGATCTTGATAGGCCTGCAAACACATCCAATAGAGTCTATAGGTGTTTCAAACACCTCTAGCAGAGTTTGATACATTTTCAAACACCTCTATTAAGACCAAATTTACATGCAAGGACCATCCTCAAATCCCAATGTGCATACAAACACCATCACCATGACCTAACATATGTGCATACACCATCTTGAATCCCAATACATGCAAAAACATAGTTTAAAATCTTAAATTTCTCATAGATCCTAGCTTATTTTCATCCATCATTATTATCCTCCCTCTGCACATGTTGATCCATTAATATTTTTAGCTCTGTCATTTATCCCCACCTCTTTTTTGTGAATTTAAAACTCCTCCTCATGGATCTTGCTTGCTCCTATTACATCTTTTGGTCACATGCTTGCAGTTTGTCCATTCTTCATCAAACATTCACAGTCATTTTTTAGGGTTTTAAATATTACAAGATGTAATCCTTTTTTACTCTCCTATTTCATCTATAGATAAAATTCATTTTTCATGGTCTGTAAGCTATCTTGTTTGAATTTTTATATGGTTTTGTAAAAGTTGAACCATTTTTAAAAATTTGTCAAAACCCTAAAACTCTACTTTTTTCTCTCCTTATCCTAGACTTCATTGTCTTTCCTTGGTTTTTCCACCTATTTTCACCTTCTCTATATCCACACATCTTTACCTTCATCTCAGGTGGACCCTAGAATATGTGCTTACAAACATGTCAGACCCTAGGAGGTTGTTCACACACCCATCAAAACTTGATGGTGTTGTAGACACCAATGTCAAAACCTGGGGTTTTATAAACACATCCACTTGAACCTAATGGTAGTTATACAAATATCCCAAGAACAAGACCCTACTATAAACAACCCCATGGGACTCCCCTTGCTTTGTGATAAATGTTTCTATAAATTTATGTTTTTTGCTAATATTTTCAATAGATTTTCTCTTTCAATTGTAATCAGGGTGCGGGTTATCTATCAGGAATTGTGATTACCCTAGATATCAACATCCAATACTCTTAACAAGGCTAATCTAAATAAAACTTCTTTAAAGAATATTTTACAAAGACAAGAAGAATCATAAATGAAGTATTTATTTCAAGGTGTTGTTCCTCTATTGAGCTTAGATTTAAATGTTCAGAACATTATTGATGTTTATATATGACACATTAAGATCTAATATTTCTTGTAAAAAATCAATGGGGTACATAAGATAGATTATGGCTTGAGTATAAATGATACAAAATTGTTAAATTCAATATATTTCCAACTTCAGTGTAGAGCCTAAAATTTGTCTTAACCATAGTTGAACACTATGACCCTAAGAAGAGACAAGTGGTAAATCCCAATGGAGAATATGTCATATGTTTAGATGCATAACATATTAACAATTTATTACAGTTGACACAATGACAATCATATGTTAACTTATCTCCTACTTCAGCTCAGTAGTTTTGGGATGATAATGTTAATTCTTGTGCAAAATGGGTGAATAGAAAATGGCTCACAAAACTTAAACATTCAACAACAAGGATTCCAAAGAATGTTTTTAGGTTCAAATTCATGAATGAATTAAATGAAATTATTACACTCTTACACAAGGTAGTTGGAAGACCAAAGGAAAGACACTTCCACACTTGGATGTATAAATATATATGGATCATTAATCAAAATAAGAAATATTTCAATTAGGGGTAATTGATCGATGACTCAATCCATAAGTAGCTATTTAAAGGTCAAAATAACTTCCAATTTCTACATGACTTCATATTTGGTTTATGTAGTCTCTAGGAGAAGATTCTACGATGGATTAAATCATGCAAGGAACATCAAAACTATAAATATATATAAATTCTACCCTTAAATTATGCTAAAATAAAGTGATTATCATTTCTAAATGGTAGATGACACATTCATCTAGTATGTCATTCAGGTGTTGGAAAAATAACCCTATAGCATGATAATATATGTAGAAGCAACAATATATATTATAAGGTGGGGAGTTTGGTTCATTTAGTTTCTAAATTTTTATTATCTAAGGGTTTGTGGATATGAGTTGTGACCATACATTCTTCCTAAGTATGCTAATGATAAATGGTCCCTAATGGAATAGGTAAGATAGTTAGATGAAAATCATAATTTTCTAGCTAGTAAACGTAAAGATAGAGTAAATTTTTTTATCTCCATTGGGAAATACACATGTTCATCATTGACTAAGGAAAATGTAGTTAAGGAAAAATTGACACATGTTACTATAAGGCCATTTAAAATCAAGGATTAATTTGATATAATAATTTTAGTGACACATGTCCTGGTGGATTCATATCAGCATGTAACTCATTTTGAATATTATTTACTTGATTCTGATGATGAAAAATATGTGAGAATTATAGATTGATCATGATTTATAGAGAAATATTTTGTTGAATTTAGGATTGTAAAAGTCACTAAGAAAATGTTTGATGATGAAGCTACATTGGACCCCAATTCTCAAAAATAAAATAATTGAATCTAAACAAATTCCCAAGATTGATTGGAGTGAAAAGGAATCAAATTCTCTTATGACTAGAATTCAAGGTGTACTTCAGAGAACATGACAATGGCTAACAATTAGAGTCAATGTTGATCTGGCAATTTTTCCACCACCACCAACAATATAAGATGAACTAGGGAGCTTCCATAAATAACATTGAACACAAGATAAGACATACAAAGAAACTAATGAAAGCAAAGACATCTCATAGGTAGAATAATAAGTTCAAAAATAAACTATCTCCACAACTACTTCAAGCTCCAAGCCTCTCAAATTAAAAATAAAAATGTTGGGAAAGAAATATTCTTTTTCTATGATTACCTCTATTTCTGAATATGTTCCTTTTGATAGTTTTTTTCAATCTTAAGCATTGATGACAAAAACTACTCAACATTTTCTTGCATCTAATTCTTTGTTATTTTCATCACCCTTAACTCAAACTGATAATTCATTATTTCTACCTCTTTCACAAAATATTAAATTACCACTTGAGCCTTCACCCAAAACTCTAGGTTATTTAGTTTAGAAATAAAAATATAAAATAATATCAAAATAGATCCAACATCTATAAAATATCCTTCCCTCTCTTGATTCCTCCACAAAATCTCAGTTTGCTTCGATGCAATAATATTTGGTCAATGTTGAGTTTCCTAATTGGCATGATGAAGTCATAAAAAATAAGGAAGAATATTTTAGAACCATAATAAATTAAATTTAGAGTAATAGTTTATATTCCTTTATTGATAATCAGGAAGCCAAAAATTGTGACATGAATAATCAAGGAAGAAAGGAAAATATATGTAGAAGTGGTTATTCCTTGTCTAGAAAAGGACAAGGATAATGTTAATACTTTATATTATTAAATAATGAGAATACATTTAGTAAAATCTATGAGGGAGGGAATGAAGGAGGATGTTAAAACTCCTATTGTCATTTCATTTAAAATGATGAATCATGATAAAGTGACTAAATATATCTCAAAGAGAAGGTTGAGCAATTAATAATGGTCCAAATTTTGATAAATCTAGTTCAATCTTCTTCTTCATTTGTTTGTCAAATTTAAGATATTTAAACATTGAATGTAGTAGAGGAAATTAGAACTGTGGGAAAGGAAACAAAAGATTGGTTAGAAGAAATTCTACAACATGGAATCAATTCTATCAAATCTGAAATGGATCTATGTTTTGAGATCCAATCATAGTATGATGATGTAACGAAAGTGGAAGACAAATATAATAATGAAGTGAAGAAATGAGAAGAGTCGGTTCTTGAGTTAAACTAATTTTATAATGTTCATTCTAACAATCTTATTGAATTATAAGTCATTCAAAAATATGAATTTGTATATCTCACTAAATCTATAGGAGCTACAAGGTTTAGGATTCTTATCATCAAAGAATATATCAATAAATTATACAATTCTAAATCCATGGGAGGAGGCACTATTCTTGAAATAGTAGGAATTCTATATAAATTGAATTTTAAAATTACTTATAATGATATTAAAGTGGTTTCTCTAGATATTATCATTAACCTATTCAAGAAAAACATCTAGGAGACTCTAACTCTTAACTTTGATTTTAATTTTTGGAAATTTCATAATTGATCAAATACTAGTTTAGCTTCGATAATCTCAATGTAGTAGTGAAAAAACATCATATGATATTTGAGAAAAATGGTGGAACTACATTATGATGTAGAGGTGGATTTCACATATTTAGATGGCCTTGATGAAGAAAACGTTCTAGATATCCTACAGATATTTGATAAGTATCAATTTGAAAGAAAAAAGATACAATAAAAAGAAGAAATTTTGATTGTTCTCAATGAAGAAGTAGATTTATTTGTCATAAATATTTTCTTCATGTCTCCAACTTAAAATTTTTAAGTCATATAATATATTAATTATCTGTACATTATATCTCATGAAATTGTATTAAGATCATTTTACAAGTTTTGAGCTGTGAAAATTTGCTTTTACACCTTTTCAAGTCACGTAAACTTGATAACATACTTTTGTAAGTTGTAAAAACCCCAAAGTAATTTTTCAAATTGTGAAAATTTCTCAACACATTTTTTACAAGTTTTTAAGCATGTGCAGATTCATTAATCTATTTTAACAAGTCCCTGAAAATGTATAAAATGTGGTTACGCACCATAACAACCCATTTCAAGCTATAAATAGGTGTTAAGAGTTCATTTGTAATGGTCTTAGCAATTAGAACTTCTTGGAGAACTTTTGAAAGTGGAAATTATATTTTTAATCCATTGAAGATCAATACAAAGGATATTTTTGCAAACTTTGAGGTTCATATGTTTTTATGTATATAATGTATGTATGTACTATTTACATTTATTTGAATATTTATTTTTAGAATGTTTTCACAATCATTATGAACTAGTTAGAAATCATAAAAATTTCATTATAGCATTTATTTTTTATTCTATATTTGTTATTTTCATTTGTCCCAAAAAATATCAGTGGAGTTAGAGATTAATTATTTACTTTTTAACAAGAAATTACATAGGAATCATTATTTTCTATAATCATTTATATGGTTGGTTTGGTGTATGCCATGTGTTTCGATAAATGTACATATGTCTTTCCTATCCATTGAATGAGAGAGGTTTCCCATTAGAGATTATACCAAACTTCTTGACATTTATAATAGGCTTCTAAATTTGTCTAATTGTTTATGTTATCTCTTTCATCCTTAAAAAACATATTTCTATTTTAAATCTCTTAATCACTATTTATTTTCTCCATCCTTTTTGTACTTTCAAGTTAAAATTACTATCGTGATGAAACTCATTTTTACTGTAAATATATTATTTTACTATATCATTTTAGCTTTCAATAAAGTTAGATCTACTTAATAATAGGAGAGGGATTTTTTCCAATGATTTTTTATTAAAAACATTTATTTTTCCCTCGATAATTTGTCATGCTAATATTTTTAGCACCCACCATGGGGCGTACATTTGAAAAATTCATGCAATCCACATTTTGAGATATTACTCCATATGACTTTCTCATCATCCCAAGGACCACTCTATTGACCTGAAATAGATTTGGATGAGTCTACATAGTTAGATATTATTTTTCATATCAGACAACTTGTCTGGGACTCTAACAAAATTTTAGTAGCTCTATTCCAAATTATCCTATCAATATTAAACCAAAAATTAGAAAATTAAAAAAGAGTAGAAATAATTTTTTCACATATATAATCCAATATAATTCATTTAAATACTAAAAATAAATAAATTCACATATGGCCATTTCAACCCTTCAAAATCCTGATTGTCAACCCAATCTAAAATGGATAGTGTCAGGAAAATAAAATATTGCCTCAAGTCTTTAACAACTAGCCTGGGATAAAAAAACAAGTTTCACTCAATTCACCATCATCACTAAATAATAAGCACATAATAATACTATGCGCCCATCATTCGAAAAAACATTTAAATTAATTTTACAAGATAAGCATGAAGATCAATTCATATAGCTACTTAGAGACTTTGTAGAGCTAAAATTTATTCTCATGACCATCCAAGTACCTAAAAATCCAATCATTCAGCCTAATATTAATTGTTTGAGTCAAAATCCAAAACATATTTCATCCAAATTGAAAACATTTTCCTTAGATAATAGAACTAGCTAAAAATATTTTTATAGAGCCATTTAAGTTGAAGAATAAGAGGATTGTGTAGTTTTTACATAAAGGGATGAAGCACTAGTTGCATGAAGAATCCAAAAAATATCAGAATAGATAATTATCTAGTTTAGGTAAATTCCTCATCAATAATAAATATTTCAAAGCTGGCAAGGAAAAGATTCACTCAAACTAGTAAGTCTAGAGTTGAAATTGATCTTTTTTATCAATTACAAGAATATTCAAGTTTTAGTTTGAGTATTAAAAAAAAGAGTAAACTTAAAATAACAATTAAGCTCCCTTCAACTACCAAAAAGGATAAAAAAATATCAAGGAGGAACAATCACAAGTCAATCTCTCATCCTATCAAAAACTTTTATTCCATTATAAGTAATCTTCTCAATAATGGCACAACCATGGGGTAATGAAATTGGTCCATTAGATTCTGAAAAACTATATGAACTCCTAATAGGTTCACATAAAAATATTCCAAAATTCTCAAGAGATGTAATTTAACATTTAGATGAGCACATTTTTGTGGTTTCAATGGCATGTCAAGTTTTAGGATTTAAACATGAAGACATTGTAGTGAAATTGTTTGTTGAAACTCTTTAAAATAGGGTTGCATATTATTTTTTCCATCTTTCTCTAAGAGTAATAAAAAGTTAGGATGATATGAAAACCATATTTAAAAGTATTT
Organism: Torreya grandis; assembly: GCA_037957365.1. Taxonomy (NCBI): domain Eukaryota; kingdom Viridiplantae; phylum Streptophyta; class Pinopsida; order Cupressales; family Taxaceae; genus Torreya; species Torreya grandis. The sequence continues at coordinate 162,709 of JARHVA010003187.1, forward strand.
TCAAACCAATAGAAGATGCAAATACATTATTATATCAACTCACTCTAATGAAGAAATAAAATTATGAGTGGATGATGGACTTCGTAGCTAAATTCAACAAGCCACTATATAAAATTTTGGTAACTACTAAACCTATAGGTGAAAATTATAATTTATTTTTCATCATTTCACAATTGATAGAAGTAAGATATAAATTAATAAGATCCTAAGTATTTGAATTAAATGCAAAAAAAAAAACATTGGTTATTGAAGTTTAAGATGATATGATAATAGTTGGAAAACTTAAAAAAGAACCATCAAAAGGTAAAATATAGAATATGGGTCAATATTATACTAAACAAATTTTACATAAAATGGCTAATGACATAATAGATTTGAAAAGGTAGTTATGTCAAAAAACTATCACTACTCATTATCAATAAAATCCAAGAAGAAATTATGTCCCTTTTAAAAGTGATCATCCTCTATTTCAATCTCCTCAATAGAAACTTTCACTAGAAGCCCCTTCACAACAAAATACAAATCCACCTATGAATGTTGTTTCAAAAATATAAAATATATTCGGTTATAAATATATTGAAGAAGAAAATGAATCATAAAATATATAACTTCAAGAATGTTAAATTGAATAACTTGAGGGTGACTCCATAAATTGCATAGAATATAATTCATAAGAAGATAATTATGAAGATAATGTTGGAAATATGAATAGTCAATCATTTTTGGTGTTCATAAGATATAAGAATAAAATAAAGAAACAAAATGAAAATCAAGAAGAATATACATAATTTATTCTTCCATGAGGAACACTACCTACGATTCAAATGAAGGAAAATAACCAACAAATAAAATAGGTGAATCTTCCATAAATTTTACTGCTAGTTATCTAAAGCATACCCTTCTTGTCAACAATATTACTATATCTCAGAATGTATAAGGTTTTTATTCTTCTAATTTTATTGATTTTAATATAATTGAACATGTCAACAAGATTGAAATCCAAAAATCACAAGATGAATATCTGAGAACCTAAACATATCAACTAGATAGACTAGTAGATTTTATTAAAATGAAAAGTCCTACTCAAAAGAAAGCTAATGCTAAAGGAATACTAGGCACTCCATATAATCTAGAAAACTTTATGGCTATGGTAATTACCAAGTCAAATAAGTTTGATCCTTTCTACATCTCTTTATTCCTTAAGGGATGTGTTGAGGTCAACATAACCCCATTTCTAAAAAATGGAGATCCATGTGCCAAATTATGCAAATTTGTACTTTGAAATTGAAAATTCACTTGATCAAATAGTTATTACCATGATTGCACATTATTTTCATTTGAATATCATCCATACCATGGTCTGACTGACCTTTTATCCATGGTTCTGGTTTAAGTCTTATCCAATGTGCTAACATTAGATATTTGTGTTTCATGTTTTAGGATTAATGGAGCCCATTTGGGAATGAATATGCTTACAGTTTTTGTGCTTCAATTTTTAATTCATATTTTACTAGTCTTGGTCTATAATTTATTAATATTTTGAAACCCTAGCCTAATGTTTTACCTAGACCTTTTAATTTAAATTTAAATTTGGTATGAGATTTTTATTTAAAATTAAGTGGGAACAAATAAATAATTCTACAAGCTTAGTCTTTTTTTATGTCCTAAGGATTAGTCATATTTTTCAACACAACCAAACCTTTGTATAACATCCATTGTTAGTCCCTTTTATGTCCCAAGTCCTCATTTTAGTCTTTGTATTATTTGCAGGGTCATTTTGTATGCATTTATACCTTTTGGGTATGTCTTTTTGGGCTTTTCCTTCTAAACAATGTCTTGAAAGAATTATCCTTTGGACTTTATGTTTAGGCCAGTTATCCCTCAGAAAAAATTTAATCGAATTTCCCTTTGATCTTTTTTTCAAAGATTTCTTTTTGACAATTTTTTGACAAATCTACCTTTTAGAACTTTTATATTCAATGTTCCATTTCCTTCAAACATTTTGTTTGACAAAATTTGATATTTGGGGGAAATGTGTCAAGCATTTTCTGCATACCAATTTTCCTAAGAAAATGCTCTTCATCAAGCTCCCCAAAATGAATGCCCTTCAACTTCTTTGAAATGATCCTTCACCTTTTTGAATATGCCCTTCAGGGTTTTTGTAAGTGGCACCTTACCTTCAGGCATACCCTTCAGACTTTTTTCATCAGACATTATGTCTGACATGAAAGGCCCAAAACAATTCCCCATAGCCATGTTTTGTTTCGTTCACTAGGTCACTTTAATATGATTAGAACCTAGATTAAAAGGTTTTATTTACCAAAAAAAATTAATCTAAGGCTTTAACTTAAGCTTTACATGTTCCATGAATCACTAACTTAAATATTTATTATTATTTATAGGAAACTATCTTTCTTAGACTAAAATACATATTTTTAGATGAGCATGGTCTCCCCCTTCCCATGTTGCTACAATTGGTTATTTGTGTTGAAAGATGAATGCGACCTCATTTAGGAATGAACATGTTTAGGGTTTGGTACTTCAATGTTAAAATAGGCCTTTTCTTAGGTGGTATTAAATTAATTGGATATATTTTTTATTAAAACCATAGTCTAATGTTTTATCCTAAGTCCTTTCTAATTAAATTCAAAATTTTCATGGGAACACTGATAAGTGACATAGACTTAGCCAAATTTTTACCTTAAGGCTTGGGTCATGTTTTTAAACTCAACCAAACCCTAGGCTAGAAATTTTTATGTTGGGTCCCTTTATATCCCATAAGCACGTAGTCCCTTTTACTAAATTCTAACTTAGATTAAGGCTTTACCCTAAAGTATCATCATATTTATTTATACAATGAGACCTTAGGTTAAAATCGTACGCTAATATCTTTTATAATTGGCAGGGTCCCCCTTGTTATGTCTCAAAACTTAGTTTAAATGATCCTAGCCTAAGGTTTTAATTCATGTTTATAACACGAAAATCAAAAACATAGTCCATAAACTTTATGACTAAGCTTGACTTAAACCTTTTTCATATATATAGGATCAATGACCTGTAGTTAATCAAACATTTATGATCTAATGGATAATAACCAATCAAATTTTCAATGATGCCACTGCGACTTCTGAAGTGGTGACAACTATCACCATTTCATTTAAAATATATTGGGTAGCCAATGGAAGTCCACTTCTTGGATCAAGATCCAACACCATGCATTCATGTAGATGAGGTTGAACCAAAGGAGTGAGATAAATTAAGATTTTTGAATGAAGCTTTAAAGGCCTGTGGGATCACCATGTGGCACAAGAAGTAAGAAGAATGAACCTAGGAATAACAAGTGGCAAACTTGACAAATAGTACCAAGGGTGTGCTTAAATTTGATGTCCATGCACTCATCAATGATGTCTATGAGGACATCAATTAATGGTCATGTGGATGTCAAATTTAAGATATTAAATAGTCTCAAAGATAATCTTAAAATTGATGATCATGTGCCCATCAATGGCATTCACACAAATGTCAATTCATGATCCCTTAGACATCAAATTTAACATAATAAAGATCTTAGATCATGTGTTTAAAATTAATGATCAAACAATCATCAAAGACATTCCTAAAAATGTCAAATAATGGTCATAAGGAAATCAATTTTAACATAGTAAACATGGATCCAGATTTTAAAAAGGGAATAGTCATTTTTGGATAGTGATCAACAAAATCACATGTCAAGGCTATATGAGTGAAATAGGCCAAATCTAAGCTCATAATGTTTAAACTAACTATGCTATTGGAACATTATTTATCATCAAATAGCTTGAATATGGGACCATACCTATATGAGGCAGCATCTAAAAATAATGAAGACCCTACAATAATTATGTAGCATATCATCATCTAGTAGGTCTTAAGCCAAGTCAAATAAGAATATTCCTTTTATAACTAGCTTTGTATAATATTCTAAAATAGGATATTATTTTGGGTATAGACATATGTAATTTGTAAAAACACATTGTCTATAGGTCAGTTGATTAAAAAGAAAAGGCCATTTATTCTAGAGGGTAGTAGAAAGGACACTTGCCTCGACACTTGTCTGAATGTAACTAGATTAGGACTAATCGACATGCTTCCGTACACATTATAAAAGGAATATTATCATTTGTAAAAAGGGGAGGGAGTTTTTAGAACCAAATTACTTTGTAAATTTTGAGCAATTAATAAAAACAAGGAATTCTATAAAGATTATCTAGTATTTGCTTGTGTAAAGTGATATATGGTTTCTCACTCAGTTGTCTAGTTTTGTTTTCAGATTTGAATGGTTCCTATGGATTATGGATGTGTATCCTAAATGTAGAGTTTCTAATTTATATCAATACTATATTATTTTAAATTTTTTAAGCTTATTTCATTTTTTGTATTTCTTTTACATTTGGGCTAATACTATGTGCTTGCCGAAGTGAATCTTTAAAGTGAGCCCAGTTCCTATTTACATCATTTCATACCTTCTTTTCAATCTTCCCTGATGTATGTTCTTGTTTGGGCTTAAATTATTTCATTTCATACATTTTTTAAATGCATCTTTAGATGATATTTAAACTTTGTCATAATATCTATAACAAAGACCAACAACATACTTCTTTTCTTCCCTACCCTTCCTTTCATTTATTTTTTAACCAGATTACTTTAGCTTAATTCTCATTGTGAATATCTATCTTAGATTAGTCCTTTGTTTATTTATTGATCATAATTTATGATTCTTAGCATAATATACTACATATTTTACATAGATCTACTATTTGTCCATGGTGGCTCTCAACTACCAGATTTTATAAATATTGTGAAATAGTCACTATTCTTCCTTTATTTCACCATCAAATAACAAGATTATCACAACCCATAACTCATTCATTGAGTTCTTAGGAAATCTAAAATTATAAGTTTTCTTTAAACACTCTAGACACCTATGGTATAAATTTAGGCATCAATAGGAGGATCTTCATTAGTGCTAAAAGGATCGCCTTTAGCTAGATCTTGGTGGGTTTGTAGAATATTTTCTCATTTTAGTGAGTTATGTTCAAAGTTTTATGTATTCATTGAATATTTATGCTTCATTTAGCATAATTATGTAAAGATCATTGATCGTTATGGTTTTAAACCAGTCTTTGGGCTTCCTTTAGCCAAAGGTTGATATTCTTTGAAGATACATAGATGTTCATGCAAAGGTAGTTCATGATTTATGTATTCCCTACATTTAAGGTTAGTAATAGTATTTTTATATAGAGATTGACCATTTCTTTACAAATTTGAGTTTTTTCAAGATTATAGATGTAATATCCCTTTCATTCATCATTCTAGACCTATATTTGATCTCGTTTACTTAAATATAGTCATGTTTCACATACATTTATGCAATATTTGCTTAATGTGCAAACTTAATCATTATAATTTGCAAAGGTTGGTTTGATGCATCATATTTTAAATAGGTTTCAAGGTCACAAGCTAGAATTACCCAAGGTGAAGCTTGGGTGAGAAAAATTCCAAAGTCTCAAATACTTCATCAATTCAAGGTATGCATGTGTTAAAGGTATGGCTTGGCTAGGTCATTCTTCAATCAATGTGCCAAGTATAGTACATGATCTTCCTCAAAACCCTAAAAGGTATTTACCTTCTTTCAATCTTAATGGAGTTATCACTGCTAAGGAACATGTTAAAAGCTTTGAGGATACTTTGATATTATTAAATGTAGTTCATGAAGATGTAACATGTAGAATGTTCCCATTTACTTTCAAAGGTGTTGTATATGAATGGTTCCTTAACCTTACAAGAAAATTACATTACCTATTGGGAGGATTTAACAATGTTTTCATCGATCAATTTGGAAAAATTATTAGTCCCTATGTCTTGTATCAATAGTTCACCATAGTTAAAAAAGATGTTAATGAAACCATCAAAGCCTTCAAAACTTAGTTTAAAAATATGTTCAGTAGAAACATAGCCCCTTATAGACCCAATGTGGCTTTAGCCTTAGAAATTTTTAAGGATATTGTGGATCCCATGACCTCTATGTTCTTAAAAAATTCTCTTATAGTCATAAACACATTGACCTAGGTCTTATCTAAATCTATGATCATTAATAACCAACTACAACCTCAAGGTTAGATGGCATATTCCATGTCTAATGGCAATTCAAATTGGCCCATCATGAATGTCATTCCTAGTATACCTACTTTAACACCACCCAAAAATTTAAATGACTTTATGTTATAAATGGTCCAAAAACTAAGCATTTAATTTTTGTAATTACAAAAACAAGTAGGAAATATAGGGGAACACTTTAATATAAACCACTCTTATCAAAGGTTCAATAGGCCTCCAAATGGGTTTCATGATAATACCAATAATGTATCATTTGAAAGCGTAGAAATGAGCTTCTATGATATATATTTGATTGATCTTTGTAATATTTTTGAAACCTAAAAAATTATACCTAACCAAGCTTTATTGAAAGGACATCTGGCTTTGTGAGAACTTCTAAATCTTTCATGCGGGCTTTAAATTTTCCATTCAAAGATGAGGATGAAAATGAAGATGAAGACGATCCAATTTTATAAGTTGCATATGTGATGAATTTAATTCTTGAAGATGTAAAGGAGATTACATTTAGATACCAAAAAGACATCATCCTTAAAACATATATAGAGGAAGTAGAAGAGTTTTTATAAATGTATATGGATCAAGTACAAGATGGTATTTATTTATATGGTAGCCATAAAGACAACCCACGTAGATTTATTTCTGAAATGGAGAGTACCCCTGAAGAAGATTATCACTAGAAAAAATCATACCATAATTTCTTGAATGGAATTAAAGAGATAGAGATGGTAGATGATGGGATAGAATAATGCATGGATGCTTCATTTGAGGATTCACCAATGATCTAGAGCTCCCAAAAGATTATATTATTTTAGAATCCCTAAACAAAGATAAACTAGAGCTTGACTGGATATAAGAGATGCCTTTATTCATTAAGGATAAAGATGAAGTGGGAGAAATAGATTAGAAATCATCATATGAATTCATAAAAAGGTCAAAATTATGGGACAAACATGTTTTTGATGATAAGATTCTAGATGAACATCATTCAGTTGATCAAGATGAAGAAGCCTTTTGGGATGAATTAGAAGATTTTTGTGCAAATATTGGTAGTTTATCTTCACCTCAGGGAGAACATAATGAATACATTAGTCTAAGGATACTGAGACACCATTATTGAGTGAAGATGATATATGCCACTATCTATGTATGGATGAAGCACAACTAGCATTCCTGTTGTAAAGTAGAATAATTTTAGAAGAAGATGATTAGGTCTTAGATTCATATCTTCGATCCATATATCTAAGAATGTTGATAAGAGACCAAGCTAAATCACCTATAAGACACACACATATAGTTTCTCTTATTCACAAGAAGAGGCCATTGAATGGAAGTAATCATGCTTCAAGGTTCTGTAGTAGACTAAATAATTTTCCATTTGACCCTAGAGGTAAGTACCTTATGTGGTTAGTGTAGGGATTAGTTTAGTTTCTTTCATGTTCTTTGTTTCTTTATTTTTCCTTCGTATCCCTTATTTGTATATAATGCATTTTTTTACTTGTTTGTTTTCTCTTTCTTTATTCCTTACTTTTAAATAAGTCCTTTTGGATAATTCTTAGCCATAGATTTTATCTAGACTGCTCAAGAGGTTCACAATTCAAAAATGTAGGTATGAACCTTAAGCAAGTGTTGACCATGGATTTTAAATACAAGCCGTATGTTATAGTTTGGATAAAATAGTAAGGACTAATGATTAGTATAGTTGTTCCTTGAGATTTTTTACCTTGTTCTGATTTAAGCTTGGTTTTAAGAAGGATTGCACATGAAGGATGAAACCTTAAACTATTAGGACATAATCATGCTTGCACTTAAAAAAAATTAATTACATGGGACAAAGTTTACAACTAAGGATGACTATCTAAAAATCAAACACTCAACCAAATCCCTAAATATGGCTAACTTGGTTCCCAACCTTTGCTAGAAAGCCAAAAATGATCTAAAAAATACAAAAAATAACATCTTATTATAAAATTCAAAGGCTTTATAAGTAGAGGTGATTCATTTAATCTCCATCAGGGCTATGAATGCCTAGTTGATAGTAGATCAAGGCCTTGAGTGGAGCTAAAGGCATCTCTATTGGGGCTATGGATGCTTGGCTAGTAGCAGAGCAATGCCCAAGCCTTATTTGAGCTAAGCATGCTCCTTAATGAATATCCAAACATGTTCAAAGTCATTTTTAATGATTAAAGCTATGAAATTGGAAGATGTTCTCTAAATCAAGTGGTAAGTAGTAAGTGGAATCAAAGCACACACACAACATGGCTAGGTTTTGGTGTTTGATCCTAATTTTGCATGTGTAGGATTTGTTCAAACCATAAACTTATCTCAATAATGGTTCCTGATCAAATGGAATAAGTATTATTGGTATAAAGTAGAGTGTCTAAATTTAGCATATTGTTATATTCCCCCAAAAGTCACCATTGGTTGAGGTCAACATACCCCCATTTCTAAAAAATGGGGATCCATATGTAAAATTATGCAAACTTCTTGAAACAATCCCCACGGCCATGTTTCCTTTCATTCAAGGGGTCACTTTAATATGATTGGAACCTATCTCAAGACTTTAGATTAAAATGTTTTATTTTCATGAAAATTTTAATCTAAGGATTTGAATTAAGTGTTACATGCTCCCTGAATCCCTAACTTAAATATTTTCTATTATTTGTAGGAAACTATCTCATTTAGACTAATGGACATATTTTCAAATGATCATGGTCTCCCCTTCTCTTTTTTCTAAAACTAGTCATTTCTATTTCAATATCAATGGGACCTCATTTAGGAATGAACATGTTTAGGATTTGGTGATTTAAATGTTAAAATAGGCATTTTTTTAGCCCATCATAAATTAATTGGATTTAATTTTTATTAAAACCCTAGTCTAATGTTTTATCCTTAGTCCCTTCTAATTAAATTCAAAATTTACATGGGAATACTTATAACTGACATAGACTTAGCCTAATTTTTACCCTAAGACTTGGGTCATGTTTTTTAACACAACCAAACCCTAGGCTAGATGTTTTTATGCTGGGTCCCTTTATATACCATGATCATGTAGTCCATTTTACTACATTCTAACTTTATTTAAGGATTTATCCTACAATATCATCATATTTATTTATAAAATGAGACCTTAGGTTAAAGCCTTACACTAAGATCTTTTATAATTGGTAGGGTACCCTTTGTTATGTTTTAGACCTTAGTCTAAATGATCCTAGCCTAAAGTTTTAATTCATGTTTATCAACATGAAATCAAAACCATAGTCCATAAAATTTATGACTAAGCCTGAATTAAACCTTTTGCATCTATATAGTATTGATGAACCATGGTCAATTGGATAGATATGATCGAACAAAGCGTAGCTAGTTAAAGTTTCAATGATGCCTCTAGGACTCATGAGGTGGTGGCAAGTGTCACCATTTTGTTTAAATTATATTGAGCAACTAATGGTGGTCCACTTCTTGGATCAATATCCAATGCCATGCAATCATCTGGATGAGGTCTATCTAATAGATCAAGATAAATTAAGACTTTTCAATGAAGCTTTGAAGGCCTGCAGGATTACCACATGGCACAAGTAGTAAGAAGGATGAACCTAGGAATGATAAGTGGCAAACCTAAAAAATAGTAGCAAGGGCATGCTTAAACTTGATGGTTGTGTTCCCGTCAATGAATTCCATGTGGACTTTAAATGATGGTTTTGTGGATGTCAAATTTAAAAAACTAACATGTAAATTACTTTTATAAGACAAACATGAAGATCAACTCATATAGCTACTCAAACAATTTGTATAGCTAAAATTTATTCTCAAAACCATCCAAGTACCTCAGACTCTAATCATTCAGCCTAATCTTAATTGGTTGAGTCAAACTTTAGAATATATTTCATCTGAATTGAGAGCATTTTATTTGGATAATAGAGCTAATTCAACACATTTTCATAGAGCCATTTAAGTTATAGAACAAGAAGATCGTGTGGTTTTTGTACAAAGGGATGAATCACTAGTTCCATGAAGAATCCAAAAAATAATATTATAGATAATTATCTATTTTAGGTAAGTTCCTCGTCAATAATAAATATTTCAAAACTAGCATAGAAAATATTCACTTGAACTAATAAGTCTAAAGTTGAAAATGATCTTTTTTATAAAATACAAGAATATTCAAGTTTTAGTTTGAGTCCAGAATAAAAGATTAAAATTAAGAGAATAATCAACTTCCTTTTAACTCAAAAAAAGTATAAAAAATCTCAAAAAGGAACAATCACAAGTCAATCTCTCATCTTATCAAAAACTTTTATCCCATTATAAGTAATATTCCCAATAATGGCACAACTATAGGGTAACAAAATTGTTCCATTAGCTTTGAAACAACTATATGAACTCTTAATAAGTTCACATAAAAATATTCTAAAATTATTAGGGGATGGAAATTAACATCTAGATGAACACATTGTTGGGGCTTTAATGACATGTGGAGTTTTAGGAGTTAAACATGAAGACATTGTAGTGATATTGTTTGTTAAAACCCTTCAAAATAGGGTTGTAGATTTGTTTTACCATCTTCTTCAAGGAGTAATAAAAAATTACGATGATATGAAAATCATGTTTAAAATTAGGTTCAAATAATAGAATATGTAAATACATTATTGGATCCACTCACTCAAATGAAGAAAGAAAACTACGAGTGGATGAGATACTTTATAGCTAAATTGAACAAGCCACTACATAAAATTTTGGTAACTGCTAAACTTACAAGTGAGAATTAAAGTTTTTTTTCATCAATTCATAATTGATATATGCAAGAAATAAATTGATAATATCTAGAGTAGTTGAATTAAATTCATAATAAATATTGGTTTTTTAAGTTTAAGATATATGATAATAGTTACAAAACTTCAAAAAGAACCATCAAGAGGTTAAATATAGAATATGGTTCAATCTTCTACTAAACAAATTTTACATAAAATGGCTAATGACATAATAGATTTGAAAACGTAGTTACATTAGAAAACTATCACTACTCATTTTCAATAAAATCCAAGAAGAAATTATGTCCCTTTTAAAAGAGGTCATCCTTGATTTCAAGCTCCTCAGTAGAAACTTGCACTAGAAGCTCCTTCTAAACAAAATATGAATCCACCTATGATTGTTGTTTAAAAAATATAAAATATATGTGGGTATAAAGATATTGAAGAATAAAATTAATCATAATATATATAACTTCAATAATGTTAAATTAAATAACTTGGTGGTGACTCCGTAAATTATTCATGGAATATAATTCATAAGAAGATAATTATGAGGACAATGTTGGAGATATGAATAGTCAATCATCTGTGGTGTTAATTAGATATCATAATAAAATAAATCAACAAAATGACTCAATAAAAATCTACATGAGTTATTCTTCCATGAGGAATACCACCTGTTATCTAAATGAAAGGAAACTAACCAAAAACTAAAATAGGTGAATCTTTCATAAACTTTTATACTAGTTATCCAAAGCATACCATTCATATCAATAATATTAGTATTTCTCAGAATGTAGAAGGTTTTGTCTTATAATTTTCCTTCTTTTCATATAATTAAACATGTCAACAAGATTGAAATCCAAATGTCACAAGATGAATATTTGAAAACCTACACATATCAACTAGATAGGCTTGTAGATTTATCAAAAGGAAAAGTCCTACTCCAAATAAAGCCAATGTTAAGGAATACTAACCACTCTTCATTATTCTAATTTAGTAAACTTTATGGTTGTGGTAACTTCCAAGTCAAATAAGTTTGATCCTTTCTACATATCCTTATTCCTTAAGGGATGTGTTGAGGTCAACATACCCCCATTTCTGAAATATGGGGACCCATGTGCCAAATTATGCAAATTTGTACCTTGAAATTGAAAATTAACTTGATCAGAGTGTTATTCACATGATTGCATATTATTTTCATTTGAATATGATGTAGGAGCATCTAGCAAGGACTAGTTGAATAAGCCTTCGATAGGCATTAGCCTAAGCAATTATATAAGTTTCCCTCCAAGTTATATTTTCAAATATTCATCCTTGTCATGTGGAGGAGAAATAAGGCCTAAATATGTTTTGTATGGATTTATTATTTGTCAAAGGATTTCAATAATCCTATTATTGTTGTAATCATCCACGGATGGTGTGGAGTCAAGCATAGTTGAATAATTCCCTTATTAGATGAGTAGTTGAGCCTTTATAGGATAATGCAAGATTCAAGGAGATTGAAAAGGATTTTGATTTCCTTTTTGATGAAATCCGTTGGACCAGCCATAAAAAAAATTAAATGCAAGTTAGATTTGTGGAAGGGGGAGCTTTCAAATTGATAAAAGCCATTAAAGGATCTTGATTTGGCAGGGAATCGGTCGAAAATGGCTCGTCATATGATATAGATCAACGGAGTTGGCTATGGAAATAATGAATAAACTATAATATCATTAAGGGGGTACAAATGAAAATTGAGATGGATGCGAAGGCAAAGGATGGGCTTCAGTCCATTTGACATGGCCATGTAGTCCATGGAATAACATCGACTCAACCATGGAGAAGCTGGCGAGAGAAGGTTTGCATAAAAGACATAAGGCCTTTTTATGGCTGCATAGGTATGTATGTCTATATAATGAAAGAATGAGAAATTATTAATAAAAGAAATCTTGTGTAAGTTATCAAAAGTTAGTTGGATATGGTAATCTAGATTGGAATAGGAGTGTATGCATGTATGTGTACGTCAAAGAGATAAAGAAGGTACATGGAGCCTGGTTACCGCCTTGGCTTGAAGTTCATTTAGATAAACTTAAGGTGACTTTATCAGTGTGTTGGGCAAGCCATTGGAAGCCTACCATGCAGACTATACTAGAGAAGGCATCAGAAAATGTTACCACTGCTAATGACTAGGCAAAGCCACATCTAGAGACAGTAAAGACTTGCGTGCACAAATGGAATCATGTTGTGAAGAAACAATGGCATCAAGTCATTGTTATGCTTTCACCACACATGGAGGCCTTTAAAGTCAAGGTAATCAATGGCTATGAGGTTTCAAGGGATACCCTCAGTCTACATCTTATTAAGGCTAAGGAATTGCTACAACCCACGTGCAGACAGTTAAGGATCTTAGTGGTCCATATATTGATCAGGTTGCCTCTATTGCACAACCTCATATTGATAAAGCTAAAGTCACTTTGAAACCATATCAGGACCAAGCTATTCATGTCTATCGTAGATCTCTTACAACCACAACAGACTATCATCATTAGTTACAGGGTCATGTCAAGCGAACATTAAATAAGCATGAGCTTACAGCTGCTTTTGCTACCAAAGAGTTAGTTTGGTTTTTGGCATCTACTTTGCTGGCTTTGCCTGTGTTGGGCATGTTCATGTTGTATTCCTCCATTTTAAGTAGCAGCAAGAAGGTTCATAAACCTATTCGAAGCGGTCAAGCTGGCAATGCAAATAGGAAATATAAGCGTAGACATGTTGACAATTAAGTTGGTAAAAATGGACGATCTTTTGCTGCAACTATGTTTTGTTGTATAACTTAAGAAGTGTGGAGTTGAAGATTAGGTTTTATATTTAAATATAAAATTTTGTTTTATCCAAGATTTAATGGGTTTTTAGCCTTATATCACGTGAGTAAAGTGTCCAAATTTTAGAAGAATCCAGATGATATTTTTTGAGAAAATATTTTGTCAATACACACAGTTTAGCCCTGTTTGTAGTTTGATGACAGCGCATCATTTTGGTATCAGAGCCAAAGGATCTTTGGGATGGTTGCATTTTTTAATGATGTTGCAGTTGTTACAGGATTTGGCAAAAGGATCAACAGGACAAAGCACTAGAGGACCCTGTTGAGGAAAGGTATGAGTAACCTTTGATATTTGATTTGAGTTTCTTGTGTTTGAGACACAAACAGGTGAAAAGGAAGTCTTAAAGCTATTGAGGCTTGACAAGAGAGAAGAGAATCTTGGAAAGCTCAAAAGTAAGGGAGCAAGTGAATGCTCAAGAGAAAGATCCAAAGCAAGGTAAGATTGGATGTGTGAAATTAGTGATATTTGGTTAAAGTAGTGTCATATTGCAGACCATTGACTCAGTGTGAAGCTCAATAAAACCATTAAGTAGGATAAAAAGACTAGGATTCAAAAGGCCTAGGTGAGATCAAGGAGATTATCAAAAGACCAGTCAAGGATAAAGGCTTGGGTGAGACAAGTGGACCTAAAGGGATCAAGAGACCAAGGTGGAAAAGACTTGGGTGAAGATCTCAAAAATGAAAGTATTGTTGAAGGCACTACAGAGCAGTAGAATACATGAGAGTACCAAGAAGAAAACAAGCATCCAAAAGAAGAAAGGTATGACCAGTATTGAAATTGATAAAGAGATTGCTAGTTTAAAGAGAGAGTTAGCTAAGATTAAAGATGAATATGAGTCTTGGATGCAGTTGAATAGGAAAGCATGGGTATGGCCAATGAAGAAAAGGTTGAAGTGGCCAATTGATCTCCTAATGAAGAGGAGAAGAAGGCAAAAGGATATTGCCAAAAAGAGAGAAACCCATAGAGGCTTGAAGAAGATAAGAAGGTTGCCAAGTGAGCAACAAAAAGAGGAAGAGATTGTGAAAAATGTTCTCATTGTGGAGAACAAGAGAAGAGAAGAAACAAAAGATAAAGTATCAGGAAGAAAACTTGAGAAGATGAGAGTGTTGATGAAGAGAGCACTCATAGGGACCTTGTGGTCTCTTTTTTTTACATCTAATGTTGTCTTTAAATGGGTAATTGCAGGTATGAGCAGCTTTGTACAGAAGGCCCAGAGAAAGGTCTTGAAGACTGAAGAGATTCCTACAAGAGAAGACACCAAGTGCACAAGTGAATGTGTAAGAGAAAAGAAAAAGTTTGCTGTTGTTGATAAGGAAGAAGGAGTACATTGTTTAATGCATGAGGAAGGTGTCGAGGAACCCCTACAAGCAAGAGGAGAGATAGAAGATGAGGATGACTTCCATGATGCCATTGAATGCCAAGAAGAGGCAAGAGAATAGTCAAGCATAAAGGAAGAAAATACAAATAATCAAGAAGCTATGCAAGTCAAAGAACTAATGGAGCAGCCCATTAAGGAGGTAAAGGTGAATTCAAAAATTGATTTTTCTTATTCTTATAAGCATAAAACTGTTGATATACATGATAAAGAATCAAAGAAAAAGGTGGAGTTTCCAATTAACCATGGATATGTGATGCCTAAATGATGGAAGAAGCACACATTCGAGCAACAGGTACTTAAAGAGGAAAATTTGATGTCTAAGATTGATTTTCATCATATTTCTAAGATAAATGCAGCTGTACAAGATTGTGAAAATATAAACAAGATTGCTATCTTAGTGTTAGCCAAAGAACATGGTTATAAAGTGCCAAAATGGCTCAAGGGATCAACAAATATAAAGAAGGACATAAAGCTCAATCAAAATGAAGACTCAAGCAAGAAGCAAATACAAAGCATGAAGGAAGAGGTAGAATGCAAAGTGAGCAAGGCCAGCTATCAAGCAAGACAACATGAAGATGTCAAAGAGATGAAATTGGTTGGTGAATTGAACAAGTGTCATCCTAGAGCTATGAAGAAGGTATGGATGGCTAAAGGTGAGAAAGAAAACTTCTCAAAGAATAATGAGGTAGAGCATGAGGATACAAAGATGAAAGGTAAGTCAATTGCTTGCAATGAATGGGATAATGATGTTTTTGAATCATTTAATGATCTTTTTATGGAAAATGAGGAATGTAAAATGTCTACGAAAACTAATATTCAGCAAGGAGAAAGTTCCAAATGGATGGATGATGAGGAAAGGGGAGAGTATGCATCAAAGCAATGCCTCATTGAAAACAAAGAACAAACAAGATGGCTTCAAGTAGAGATTGAAAAGAACAAGGAGACACAAGGTACGGATACTTCAATCGTATTTGATGAGTATATTGAAGAAGTTGGTTTGCATGAAGACAGCTCAAGAAAGGATGAGATGAAGAGTAAGGCTAGTGAAGGACAAGTAATCCTTGTGAGTGATAAGCCCAATTTTGATGAAGTGAATGGGGAGATAGATGAGAGCTCACTAAAGGAAGAAATGAGAATGTTGGAAGAGCTCTTTAGTTATTCAAGAGAGCTACATACAAGCACAAACCATGATGAGAACACCATTGGTGAGAGTGAATCAAGAAAAGAACACACTAAAGAGGCAAGGGCAGTTTTGGCCAAAGAACAAAAGAGTGGAGGCAGCAAAGAGACTTTATGGTCTCAAGTTTCTACTTCTAACATTGCCTTTGATGTTTTGAATGCAGGTGGTAATGTTGTGGAAATGAATGAAGTCCATAGTTCAATGGACAAATTTTTTAACCAAGAAGATCTTGAAGACATGTATAGGAATGAAGCATGGAGATGGGACATGATAGCTGAAAAGGAGATGAGGAGAAGAACATACCAGAAAAGGGAGAAAAGCAATAAGATGAAAGACAAAGACAATCAAAGACAAACACCAGCATTGGCATTCACAACAAGACCTTGGGATCCAAGCATATAGTGAAGACTAATGCATAGAGGAAGTAGTTCATTTGAACTAAGGTTCAAATCCTTTTTAGAGGGAGAGTATGATGCAGGAGCATCTAGCAAGGACTAGTTGAATAAGCCTTCGATAGGCATTAGCCTAAGCAATTATATAAGTTTCCATCCAAGTCATATTTTCAAATATTCATACTTGTCATGTGGAGGAGAAATAAGGCCTAAATATGTTTTGTATGGATTTATGAGTTGTCAAAAGATTTCAATAATCCTATTATTGTTGTAATCATCCATGGATGGTGTGGATTCAAGCATAGTTGAAGAATTCCCTTATTAGATGAGTAGTTGAGCCTTTATAGGATAATGCAAGATTCAAGGAGATTGAAAAGGATTTTGATTTCCTTTTTGATGAAATCCATTGGACCAGCCATAAAACAAATTAACTACAAGTTAGATTTGCAGAAGGGGGAGCTTTCAAATTGATAAAAGCCATTAAAGGATCTCGATTTGGCATGGAATTGGTCGAAAATGACTCGTCGTATGATATAGATCAATGGAGTTGGCTGTGGAAATAATGAATAAACCGTAATATCATTATGGGGGTACAAAGGAAAATGGAGACGGATGTGAAGGCAAAGGATGGGCTTCGGTCCATTTGACATGGCCGCGTAGTCCATGGAATAACATCGACTCAACCATGGAGAAGCTGGCGAGAGAAGGTTTGCATAAAAGACACAAGGCCTTTTTATGGCTACATAGGTATGTATGTTTGTATAATGAAAGTATGAGAAATTATTACTAAAAGAAATCTTGTGTAAGTTATCAGAAGTCAGTGGATATGGTAATCTAGATTGGAACAGGAGTGTATGCATGTATGTGTACGTCGAAGAGATAAAGAAGGTACATGGAGCCTGGTTACCACCTTGGCTTGAAGTTCATTTAGCTAAACTTAAGGTGACTTTAACAGTGTATTGGGCAAGCCATGGGAAGCCTACCATGCAGACTATACTGGAGAAGGCATCAAAAAATGCTGCCACTGATAATGACTGGGCAAAGCCACATCTAGAGATAGTAAAGACTTGCGTGCACAAATGGAATCCTATTGTGAAGAAATAATGGCATCAAGTCATTGTTATGCTTTCACCACACATGGAGGCCTTTAAAGTCAAGGTAATCAATGGCTATGAGGTTTCAAGGGATACCCTCAGTCCACATCTTGTTAAGGCTAAGGAATTGATATAGCCCACGTGCAGACATTTAAGGATCTTAGTGGTCTATATATTGATCAGGTTGCCTTTATTGCGCAACCTCATATTGATAAAGCTAAAGTCACTTTGCAACCATATCAAGACCAAGCTATTCATGTTTACCAGAGATCTCTTACAACCGCAACAGACTATCATCATCAGTTATAGGGTCATGTCAAGCGAACATTAAAGAAGCATGAGCTTACAGCTGCTTTTGCTACCAAAGAGTTAGTTTGGTTTTTGGCATCTGCTTTGTTGGTTTTGCCTGTGTTGGGCATGTTCATGGTGTATTCCTCCATTTTAAGTAGCAGCAAGAAGGTTCGTAAACCTATTCGAAGCGGACATGCTAGTAATGCAAATAGGAAACATAAGCGTAGGCATGTTGACAAGTAAGTTGGTAAAAATAGACAATCTTTTGTTGCAACTATGTTTTGTTGTATAACTTAAGAAGTGTGGAGTTGAAGATCGGGTTTTATATTTAAATCTACAATTTTGTTTTCTCCAAGATTTAATGGGTTTTTATCCTTATATCACGTGAGTAAACTGTCCAAAATTTAGAAGAATCTAGATGATATTTTTTGAAAAAATATTTTGTCAATACACACAGTTTAGCCCTGTTTGTAGTTTGATGACAGTGCATCAGAATATCATCCACACCATGGTCTGATTGACCTTTCATCCATGGTTTTTGTTTAAATCTTATTGAAAGTACTGACATTGGATATTTGTGTTTTAGGTTGCATGTTTAATGGAGCCCATCTGGGAATGAACATGCTTATAGTTTTTGTGCTTTAATGTTTAATTGATATTTTACTATCCTTAGTTTATAATTGATTAACATTTTGAAACCCTAGCCTAATGTTTTACTTAGACCTTTTAATTCAAATTTAAATTTGGTAGTAGTTTTTTATTTAAAATTAAATAAGAAAAAATTAATAATTCTATGGGCTTAGTCTTTTTTTATGTCCTAACGCTTAGTCATGTTTTTCAACACAACCAAACCTTAGTATAACATCCATGCTTAGTTTGTTTTATGTCTCGAGTCTCCCTTGTAGTCTTTTTATTATTCACAGTGTCCTTTTGTATGTATTTCTACCTTTTGGGCATGTCTTTTTGGGCTTTCCCTTTAGAACTTTGTCCCAAAATAATTATCCTTTAGACTGTATGTTTAGGCTAGTTATCTCTCAAACTTTTCGTTTAAGCCAATTGTCTTTCAGGATTTTTGTCTAAGATTTATTTCAAACATTTTATCTGATAGATCTACCTTTTGGTACTTTAGTTTTCAATGTTCCATTTCCTTCAAACATTTTATTTGACAAAATTTGGTCTTCGAGGGAAATGTGTCAGACATTTTATCAAGGCCAATTTACCTTTAAAAATGTCCTTCACCAAGTTCCTTGAAAGGAAAGCCCTTTGGTTTCTTTTAAATGATCCTTCATATTTTTGAATATTCCCTTCTATATTTTTTAAGGGTTACCTTATCTTCAAACATACCCTTAAAAAAATTGTCATCAAACATTTTATCTAATGCAAAAGGCCCAAAACAATTCCCTATGGCCATGTTTCCTTTCATTCACAAGGTCACTTAAATATGATTGTAACCTAGCTCAATACTTTAGATTACAATGCTACACATTCTTCTAGATGAGGTCGATCTTATAAATCAAGACACAGTAAGAATTTTCAATGAATCTCAAAGGCTTGTGGGATCATCATGTGGTACAAGTAGTATGACGGATAAACCAAAGAATGACAAGTGTCAAACCTAAAAAATAGTACCAAGGGTATGTTTAAATTTGACCGTTATGTACCCATCAATGGCATCCAATTAGATGCAAAATGGTATTCATATGGATATCAAATTTAAAATATTAAACAGTCTCAAATATGATCCTCAAATTGATGATCAGGCACCCGTCAATGACATTCACACCGACATCAATTGACAATCGTGCAGATGTCAAATTTAACATAGTATAGAGTAGGGATCATATGTTTAAAATGGATAGTCACACGACCATCAAAGACATTCCTATGTACATCAAATAATGGTCATGAGGACATCATTTTTAACATAGTAAACTTGGATCCAATTTTTAAAAAGGCAACGGTCATTTTTGGATAATAATAAATAAAATGACTTGAGACACCATGGAAATTCCTTGTCAATGATAAATGAGTGAAATAGGCCAAATAAAAGACCTTGTAGACTAAGTAATATAAAAGGTTAGGATCTAATCTCACATTATTTTAACTAACTATGCCATTGGAACACTATTTATCCTCAAACAGCTTGCAGATGGGACCATGCATATATGGGGTAGCATCTAAGAACAATGAATACCCTACAATAATTATGGAGAATATCATTAGCTAGTAGGTCTTAAGCTAGGTAAAATAGTAATATTCCTTTTATAACCAACATTGTATAATATTTTGAAATAGGATATTATTTTGGGTGTAGACATGTGAAATTTGTAAGAACGCATTGTCTATAGGTCAGTTGATTAAAAGGAAAAGATCATTTGTTTTGGAGGGTAGCAAAAAGAATAATTGGATTAATACTAATTAACATGTTAGCTTGCACCTTATAAAAGGAGTATTGTCATTTTTAAAAAGGATGGGAGTTCTTAGAACCAAATTACTTTGTAAACTTTGAGGAATTAATATAAACAAGGAATTCTACAAAGATTGTCTAGTATTTGCTTGTGTGAAGTGCTATATGGTTTCTCTCTCAATTGTCTATTTTAACTTTTAGATTTAAATTCTTCTTATGGATGCTAGATGTGTATCTTGAATGTAGAGTTTCTAATTTGTGTCAATGCTAGATTAGTTGAAAGTTTTTAGGCTTATTTCATTTATTGAATTTCTTTTGCACTGGGCTAATATTGTTTGCTTGAATAAGTGAATATTTAAAGTGAGCCTAGTTCCTATTTACATCATTTCATACTTTATTTTAAAGCTTGCTTGATAAATTTTATGATTTGAGCTTAAGTTGTTTCATTTCATACATTGGTTAAATGCATGTTCAGATGATATTTGAACTTCATCATAATGTTTATAACAAAGACCAATAACATCCTTATTTTCTTCCCTACCCTTCCATTTGCTTCTTTTCTTAACCATATCACTTTAGTTATATTTTCATTATGCATATCCATCTTAGATTAGTCCTTAGTTTAGTTATTGATCATAATTCGCTATTTTTAGCATAATATACTGCATATTTTAAATAGATCTACTATTTGGCCATAGTGGCTTGCAACCACCTAATTTTATAAATATTGTGAAACATTCATGTATTCTACCTCTATTATAATAATATATAATAAGATTATCACAACCCACAACTCATTCTTTGATTTATTAGGAACTCTAAATGATAAATGTTCTTTAAACACTCTAGGAAGTTATGGTACACATTTACATATCAATAGATGGAACTTCACTAATGCTATAAGGAGGACCTTTTGCTATATCTTTATGGGTTTGTATAATCTTTGCTCATTTTGGTGAATTATATTCAAATGTTGATGTATTCTTTGCATATTTATGATTTTTTATCATAATTATGTATAGATCATCGATATTTATGATTTTAGACCAGTCTTTGGGTTTCTTTTAGCCAAATATTGATATTATTTGAAAATCCATAGATGTTCATGTAAAGGTAGTTAATTATTTGTGTATTCCCACCATTTAAGGTTAGTAATAGCTATTCTGTATAGAGGTTGATTGGTTCTTTGTAAATTTGAGTTTATTCAAGCTTAGATTTGTAAACATCCCTTTCATTCATCATTTTATATTTATCTTTGAGCTTGTTTAGTTAAATATAGTTGTATTTCACATATATTTATGTAAAATTAGCTTAACATGCAAAATTAATCATTGTATTTTAAAAACGTTAGTTTGATGCATCATATATTAAATAGTTTTCAAGGTCAAAAGCTATAATTACCCAAGGTGAAGCTGGGGTGAGCAAAATTTCTAAATTCTCAAATACTTCATGAGTTCAAGATACTCATGTGTCCAAGGTATGGCTTGGCTAGGTGGTTCTTCAATCAATGTGCCAAGTATAGTACATGATCTTCCACAAATACTTGAAAGGTATTTACCTTCTTTCAATCTCAATGAAGTTATCACTACTGAGGAACATGCTAAAAGCTTCAAGGCTACTTTGAGATTGTTAAATGTAGTTCATGAAGATGTAACATGTAAATTATTCCCATTTACTTTAAAAGGTATTGCTTATGAATGGTTCGTTAACCTTCTATAAAAATACATTACCTGTTGGGAGGACTTTAACAATGTTTTCATTGTTAAATTTGGTAAAATTATTAGTCTTTATGTCTTGTATCAATAGTTTACCATAATTAAAAGGGATGTTAATGAAATCACTAAAGCCTTCAACGCTCAGTTTCAAAAAAAATTCAAAAGAAATATATCCCCTTATAGTCCTAATGAGGCTTTAGCCTTATAAATTTATAAATATGTTGTGGCTCCCATAACCTCTATGTTCCTAAAAATGTCTCTTCCAGTCATAAGCACATTAGCCCAGGCCTGCTCTGAAGTTGTGATCATTAATAACCAACTGTAATCCCAAGGTCAGATGGTGTATTATATGCCTAATGGTAATTTAAATTAGCCCATCATGAATGTCATTCCTATTATACCTACTTTAACACCACTTCAAAATAATTTTCCCTTAAGTCATGCATATTCTGGCCAAAACCTAGATTTCTTGAATGGCACTACAAGTGGATTCCATCCATAGAATCATGAAACTCTAATGTCCACAACTAGTATTAATGCTATAATTCATGATCCTCAGATACCCAAAAATTCAAATGAATTGATATTAGAAATGGTCCAAAAATAAGTAAGAAATACAGGGGAATGCTTTAACATAAACCACTCTTCTCAAAGGTTCAATAAGCCTCTAAATGGGTTTCATGATAATGATAATAATGTATCATATTAAAGTGTATAAATGATCTTCTATGTTATATATTTGGCTAATCATTGAAATATTTTTGAAACCTCTGAAATTTTGCCTAATCAAGACTTTGTTGCAGGGACATTTAGCTTTGCAGGAACTTCTAAATCCTTCATGTAGGCTTTTGATTTTCCATTTGAAGATGAAGATGAGAAAATTTAAGAAGTTGCATTTGTGATGACTTGTATTCCTGAAGATGTAAAGTAGATTATAATTAGAGACTAATAAGACATCATCCTTAGAACATCTATAGAGGAAGGAGAAGAATTGATATAAATGGATATGGATCAAGTACAAGATGATCTTTCTTTAGAAGGTAGCTAGAAAGACAAACCATATAGATTTATTTTTGAAATAGAGAATACCCTTGAAGAAGATAATCACTGGAAGAAGTCATACCATGATTTCTTAAAAAGAATTAAAGAGTTGAAGATGGTAGCTGATGTGATAAAACAACACATGGATGCTTCATTTGAGGATTTCACCAATGATCTAGAGTTCCCAAAATACAATATTATTTTGGAAGCCCTATATGAAGATTAGTTGAAGCCTGATTGGATAGAATATATACCTTTTTTTAACAAGAACAAATATGACATGGGAGAAATAGGTCAAGAATCAGCATATGACTTCATCAAAAGGTCAAGAGTCTAGGACCAACATGTTTTTGATGATAAGATTCTAGATGAACATCATTTAGTTGATCAAGATGAAAAAGCCTTTTGGATTACTTGGAAGATTTTATTGCAAGGATTAGTAGTCTATCTCCACCTTAGAGAGAACCTAATGAAGACATCAGTCTAAGGATACTAGTCAAACTACCATTATTGATTAAAGATGATATAAGCCACTATCTTTCTATAGATGAAGCAGAACTAGCACTCCTATTGCAAAGCATAAGAATTTGGAATGAATATGATTGGGTCTTAGAATCATATCTTTGATTCATGCATCTTAGAATGCTGATAGGAGACCAAGCTACATCACCTATAAAACACAAGCATATAAGTGATCCTATCCACAATAAGAGGCCATTGAATGGAAGTAATCACACTTCAAGGTTCTGTAGTAGATTAAATCATTTTTCATTTGACCCTGAAGGTAAGTACCTTATGTGGTTAGTATAGGGATTAGTTTAGTTTCATTCCTATTCTTTGTTTCTTGCTTTTTCCTTAGTATGTGTTCCTTAATGAATATCCAAACATGTTGAAATTAAGTGTTAATGATTAATGTTATGAACCTAAAATTTGTTCTCTAAATTCTATGTCAATCAATAACTAGAATCAATGCACACACACAATATGGCTAGGTTTTGATGTTTGATCATAATTCTACATATCTCATTAAAGTAAGTCAAAGAGTTATAAAAGAGTTGTGAGTCTCAACATGAGAATAATCTTATCATATAATAGATATGAAATGATAATTCCAACATTTCCAATACAAAACTTGAAAAGGACAACTCAGTAATTGATTAGATCAATGAAATGTCACAAAACATATAGAGTGATCATCATTTTTAGGTTGAATACTTTGAATTCTACACATAGGAATATGAATAACAGTCATCAAAAAGATATTAGACTTAGTAAACTTCAAATAATTAGTAATAGATGACAACTATAATTGGATATACCTATGTTCCATAAGTTATTACTCAACTATCAGATAAAGTACCATTGGGTCTGTCTACAAAAGTTGTACTATCTCAGAGAAATTACATAAAAAGAAAATATAAATGAATGACTTTTGAATAATACTTCAGTCCTCATTACCTATTGAACTTCTATCTTCAAATGAAATTTTGATCTCCTTTTATCCTTCAACTTCAGTTTTGAAATAATTTATAACTGACTTTATTTAGTTATTAGTTAAGGTTAACAAATTGACTAATGTAATATTGTTCTAAAATAGATTAATCTTATTGTCCAAGAGGATTCTTGGAGATTGTCTATGATCACTCCTTTAATATTTTCAAGAATTTTGGTGACATATATTCTCTTATTTTTTATTTCTCAAATCATTGTAATTGTAATTTATCTCAAAAGAATTTTCCATTAAGGGAGATTATTATGTAATGTCAACTCCATTCTTTGTCTAATTCTTTCTCCTCTTTTGTAATCCCAAATAAATCTTAAGGGGGAGTTTTATAGATTAATATTTATTTAAAGTATATTAAATACCAAGTCAATGGAAAATAATCATGGGAGAGAGTGCCTAACACTAGGCCACATTTCTTTATCTTTATCTTCTTTAGTTTTATATTTAACTTTTGGTGGGGACATGATGTACTCTTTTGATTAATAATTGAATAAATAGGCAACTATTATGGGTATAATTTAAGAAAGATAACCATAAATTGATCTTGTAATGGTTCTTGATCAAATGGAATAAGTAGCTTAATTATTAGTTTAAAGCAGAGTATCTAAATTCTAACATATTGTTATGTTACCCTAAAATTCATCATTTATTAAGGTTAACATACCCCCATTTCTGAAAAAAGGGGACCCATATGCTATTATGCAAATTTATATCTTGAAATTGAAATTTCACTTGATCAGAGTGTGATTAGCATGATTTAACATGATTTTGATTTGAAGATCAACCACACCATGTTCTAGCTGACCTTTTATCCATGGTTTTGGTTTAAATCTTATACAAAGTGTTGACATTAGATATTTGTGTTTTAGGTTGCAGGTTTCATGGAGGCCATCTAGGAATGAACATGCTTGGAGTTTTTGTGCTTCAATGTTTAATTTATCTTTTAGTACCCTTGGTCTATAAGTTATTAATATTTTGAAACCCTAGCCTAATGTTTTACCTGGACCTTTTAATTCAAATTTGAATTTAGAGAGAGGCTTTTATTTAAAATTAAGTGGGAATAAATTAATAATGCTATGGGCTTAGTCTTTTTTTATGTCCTAAGGATTAGTTATGTTTTTTAAACATTAGTATAATAACCATGATTAGTCCCTTTTAAGTCCTAAGTCCCCCTTTTGGTTTTTCTATTATTCACAGGGTCCTTTTGTATGTGTTTCTACCTTTTAGGCATGTCTTTTTGGGCTTTCCCTTCATAATTTTGTATCAAAATAATTATCCTTTAGACTTTATGTTTATCCTATTTATACCTCAAACTTTTTGTTTAATCCAATTTCCCTTTGACCTTTTTATCAAGGATTTATTTCAAACATTTTGTTTGACAAATCTACCTTTCGGTACTTTTGTTTTCAACACCATATTTCCTTTTAACATTTTTATCTAGCAAAATTTGGTCTTAGGGGAAATGTGTTGGATATTTTTTCTAAGCTAATTTCCCTGAAATAAATTCCCTTTACCAAGTTCCTTGAAAGGAATTCCCTTCAACTTGTTGAATATGCCCTTCGAGCTTTTTGTAATGGGCACCTAATCTTCAGATATATCCTTCAAACTTTTGTCATTGGACATTTTGTCCAATGTAAAAGTCCCAAAACAATCCCCATGGCCATGTTTCCTTTCATTCATAGGGTCACTTTAATATTATTGTAACCTAGCTCAAGAATTTAGATTAAAAGGTTTTATTTGCTTGAAAATTTTAATCTAAGGCTTTGACTTAAGCATTACATGATCCCTGAATCCCTAACATAAATATTTCTTATTGTTTGTAGGAAACTATCTTGCTTGGACTAATGGTTGTATTTTTAGATGATCATGGTCTCCCCCTTCCCATGTTTCTAAAACTGGTCATTTGTGTTGCAAAATCTATGGGACCTCGTTTAAGAATGAACATGTTTATGGTTTGGTTCTTTAAATGTTAAAACAGACCTTTTGTTAGCCTATCTTAAATTAATTAGATCTATTTTTTATTAAAACCTAGTCTAATGTTTCATCTTAAGTCCCTTCTAATTAAATTCAAAATTTCCATGGGGACACTTATAAGTGATATAGACTTAGCCTAATTTTTACCCTAAGACTTGGGTTGTGTTTTTCAACAGAACCAAACCCTAGGCTAGGAATTTTTATGCTGGGTCCCTTTATATCCCATGAACACATAGTCACTCTTACTACATTATAACTTAGCTTAAGACTTTACCCTAAAGTATCATTATATTTATTTACACAATGAGACCTTAGGTTAAAACCTTATGCTAAGATCTTTTATAATTGGTAGGGTTCCCTTTGTTATGACTTGAAACTTAGTTTAAATGATCCTATCCTAAGGTTTTAATTCATGTTTATCAACACAAAATCAAAACCATAGTCCATATACTTTATGATTAAAATTGACTTAAAAATTTTGTATCTATGTAGGATCGATGACCCATGGTTTATCAAATAGATATAATCAAACAGAGTGTAACCAATCAAATTTTCAATGATGCCTCTAGGATTCATGAGGTGGTGACAAGTGTCACCATTCCATTTAAAGGATATTGAGCAGCTAATGGTGGTCCACTTATTGGATTAAGATCCAACACTACACATTCATATAGATGAGTTTGATCTAATAGAGAAATAAAAATTAAGACTTTTCAATGAAGCTTTGAAGGCCCATGAGATTGCCACATGGCATAAGCAGTAAGAATGATGAACCCAAGAATGACAAGTGGAAAACCTAACAAATAGTACCAAGGGCATGCTTAAATTTGATGATCATGTGTTTATTAATAATTTCCATGTCGACTTAAAATGATGGTCACATAGATATCAAATTTAAGACAGTAAATAATCCCAAAGATGAGATTAAAATTGATAGTCATGCACCCATCAATGATGTTCACATGGATGTCAGTTGATAGTCTTATGGATGTCAAATTTAAAATATTAAATATCCCTTATCATGTGTTTAAAATTGATGGTCACGCAACTTCTAAATATGTTCCTACAGACATCAAATGATGGTCATGAGGACATCAATTTTAACATAGTAAACTTGGATCTAAATTTAAAAATGTAATGGTAATTTTTGTATTGTGGTGAATAGAATGACACAAGATGCCATGAAAATTCCACATCAAGGTTATATGAGTGAAATAGGCCAAATCAAAGACCCTAAAAAATTGGTAATTAAATTTTTAAGATCTAAGCTCACAGTGTTTGAAATAACTATGCCATTGGAACATTGTTTATCCTCAAATAGCTTGAAGATGGGACTATGCCTGTATGGGGTAGCATCCAAGAGTAATGAAGACCCCATAACAATTATGGAGCATATCATCAATTACTAGGTCCTAAGCCAAGTGAAATAAGAATACTTTTGTTATAACCAACATTATATAATATTTTTAAATAGGATATTATTTTGGGTATTGACATGTGTAATTTTTAAGAACACATTGTCTATAATTCAATTGATTAAAAGGAAAATATCATTTATTATAGAGGGTAGTAGAAAGGACACATGTCCCTACACTTGTACAAATGTAATTGGATTAGGACTGATCAACATGCTTCCTTGCACATTGCAAAAGGAGTATTATCATTTGTAAAAAGGGGGGGAGTTATTGGAACCAAATTACTTTATAAACTTTGAGCAATTAATATAAACAAGAAATTCTACAAAGACTGTCCAATATTTGCTTGTGTGAAGTGCTATATGGTTTTTCTCTCAATTGTCTAGTTTTACTTTCATATTTGAATGGTTATTATGGATTTTAGATGTGTATCTTGATTGTATAGTTGCTAACTTATGTCAATGCTATATTATTTGAAAGTTCTTAAGCTTATTTCATTTGTTGCATTTATTTTGCATTTGGGCTGATGTTGTTTACTTATAGGAGTGAATCTTTAAAGTGAGCCTAGTTCTTATTTGCATCATTCCATACCTTATTTTAAATTTTGCCTGATGTATGTTGTGATTTGGGCTTAATTTTATTCATTTAATATATTGGTTAAATTCATGTTCAAATGATATTTTAACTTTGTCATAATGTTTGTAACAAAGACCAGCAACATCCTTCTTTTATGCCCTACCCTTCCCTTTACTTATTTTTTTAACCAAATCACTTTAGCTTGATTCTCATTATGAATATCCATCTTATATTAGTCTTTATTTTATTTCTTGATCATAATTCACTACTTTTCATATAGTCTACTACATATTTTACATAGATCTACTATTTCGCCATGGTGGCTCCCACCCACCAAATTTTATAAATATTATGAAATAGTCACGTGTTCTACCTCTATTCCACCAAAAAATAACAATATTATCATAACCCACAACTCATGCATCAATTTCTTAGGAACTCTTAAGTTAGAAGTGTTCTTTAAACACTCTGGGCACCTGTGGTACACATTTAGGCATCAAGAGGATGTAAAGTCAATCATTGACATGAGAGCCTCAAATAATGTAATTCATGCCAAAGTTACTCTTGCTATTGATTTGACTTGTACAAAACAAATTGGACATTATTATTCAATAGATTCTAAACAAGTTCCTCTAGTTGGCCAAATCAAATATGCCCAAGTTTCCCTTGCTTATTTTCCTCATAAAATGATTAAAAACAACATTCTAGTAGTTGATATCCGAGAGCAACTTATGGTATTTTCTTGGAAAGAAAATTTTTTAAATAAATTGGTAGTGAAATTTAGTTGGATCTCTCACATGAAGTGATTGCAATCAAGGGATTCAAACAACATCATAAACTATAATTTAAAATAAAATAAATTATATAAAAGGTTGATGATCATAGGGTATATATATTGTATGAAGTTGAAGGTATAGGTATCTATTTATAGATATTATAAAAATGTATAGATATGCTAAGAATCATAAAAACTATTTCTAATGACATTTATACATTGGAATTTAATGGTAGTTACTCTTCAACAAGGTCAGGTGCAAGATTTATCCTGATATATCTAAATAAAGAAACATTTTCCTTTTCTTAGAAATTGTAGTTTGAATGTAGTAATAACACAATAGAATATAAAACACTCTTGATAGTGTTATAGGTTGCATAAGAAATGGGAATAAAAAACTTGAAAACTTTTGGTGTGTTGAACTAATTGTAAAATAAATCAAAGGTTAGTATCAGGTAAAGAATTATCATTTGAAGCATTACATAAATAAAGTCTAGGACAATATATAAGATTTAGAATCTTTTTCCATTCAATCTATTCCAAAAGAAGATAACTCCAAAGTGGATGCACTTATAATATCATCTTCATTATTGATTTTGCATTTAGAACTTGATATAGATAAATATAAAATTGAA
The DNA here is from genome assembly GCA_037957365.1 of Torreya grandis. Lineage (NCBI taxonomy): Eukaryota > Viridiplantae > Streptophyta > Pinopsida > Cupressales > Taxaceae > Torreya > Torreya grandis. The sequence goes on from JARHVA010003187.1 coordinate 192,848, forward strand.
ATCATATATCGACCAAGTATACCAAATAATTTATAAACTTGGCAGGTCTTCAATAATGATCATCAAATCATTTCCTTTCTTGAGAAAGCTAATATATTTAGGAATTTATACTTTAAATCAGTGATTCGTCACACAAAGAATCTTCTTATCAAACTCAGAAAGAAGGCATAACTAAAGAATAATATGAATAAGGCCTAATAAAGTTCAAAGTGAATAAAATTTGAAAAGGTTTAGTCTCATTAGAAGAACTCTTTGATAACCATGACATATTTATCAAGAAAAAGAATAAAAAATATTTTCTCAATTTAGTACATTATGGGAAAGTGGATATTGATTCTGAAGAGTAACTCAAGCTAGTAAATATTGGTAAATGTTATTCTCTATAATAAAATTAAAGATTCATTAGTTTGGTCTAAAAATACATTGACATACCTCCATATTCATATGAATATCTCAAATCTTTTCATTTGAAAAAAATGCAACACATAGTTCCTCTAGAACCAAATGTTATGCCATTTAAATAGAAAAAAAGATAATTAACCCAAAAATAGTATGTACAATTTTTGCATATATTCATAAAATGTTTGCATTATTCATTTTCCTAATTCATCATTCAAATTGGATTGCTAACATAGTTCTAATTCATAAAAATAATGGAGAAATTAGGATCTGTGTAGATTTTCAAAATCTGAATCAGTCTTCTCTCAAAGACAACTATCCATTACCTATTATGGATCAATTTATCTAAGTATTTATGGGTTCATCAATTCTTTTGATTTTAGATGTTTTTTTAATATTAAATTAGATTGAATTTGAAAGATAAACTCAACATAAAATATCCTTAACAACACCATGGGTAAATTTCACTTATTGAAGAATGTCATTTGGATTGATAAATGCAGGAGATACATTTCAAAGGTATATGCATCTTGCATTCAAATATATGAACAAAAAAAATTGTGTTATTTTTAGATGACCTAAAAAAAAATTCTAGTAAAAGAGAAGAACACTATGAACACCTTGAAAATGTATTTGAAAAGTGTTTATTACATGGTATTTCTCTTAACCTAAAAATTCTATTTTTGGGGTAACTAATTGAAAACTTCATGGGTACATTGGTATCTCTAAGTAAGGAATTAATATTGACATAGATAAATTTATTGCAATTTAGAAGATATCTCTACCAACCAGTAAACTAGGTGTTCATTCGTTCTTCGAAAAGGTGAATTTTCTAAGAAATTTTATTCTAGAATTTGCATAACTCACCAAACATATTATTGATATGATGAAAGTAAATCTTGGATTCAAATGGAATAATGATTAAAAAAAAATAGGAATTTTAGAAAATAAAATCTGTTATTGCTCATGCACCAACTTTAATTTGTCTAAACTTTAAAAATGAATTCATTATTCACTATTATGCCTTATAACATACTCTTTCAGCCATAACGATTCATAAAAATGATGAAATTATTCAATCCCCCATTGATTTCATGAGTTTAAACTTTAAATATTATGAATTGAAATATTATCCATAAGAGAAACATAATATGTTGTTTTAAAGTTTTTTAAGCATTTTAGATATTATATTTTGCATTCACATTCTATGGTAATGGTCCCAAATATAGTTGTCAAATCCATTTTGACTGATCAAGAACTAGGATCAAAAAGAGGTAATTAGATAATAAATGTTTAGGAGTGTGATCTCAACATCAAACCCACAAAAATCATTCAAAGAAAAGTAGTATGTCAACTCATAGTAAAACAAATAGAGTTTTATCCAATCTCTTCAATAGATCTTAATGATCAAAATAATAAATATCTTCCTTTTGTTCTTTTTGTTAACTCTACTAATGAATAATTTATAGACATTATCTTGTTTATGACTTATGGAGAATGTCCATATTATCTAGATACCAATAAATGTAGAACACTCAAATTGTAATCCATAAATTACATCATCTGGTATGGAACATTATTCAAAAAGATTATTGATAGCTTTTTCCTGAGATGTGTTGATATTGAACAATAAAAGAGGATTTTACAATATTTTCATGACCAAGCTTATAAAGGAAACTCTTATACTACTTTAATAGACTATAATATCCTAAGATCTAATTATTATTTTCTTCCACTATTTAAATATTCATATAACTGGGTAAAGAAATGTGAAGCATGTCAATAGTTCATTGGAAGGCCAAAACATGTAGCACTTCCTACCAAAATAGTAGTAATTGAAGAATACTTTTAATGATGGGGTTTATAATTTGTGGGAATTTTGAATACCTAATATATTATGGTACATACTCATGTTCTTACCGCTATTGATTGTTTTACCAAGTGGGTAGATGTTATTCATGTCAAATAGAGAACTTCAAAATTAATTTGTAATTTTAACAAAGAAAACATCTTGGTAAGATTTGGAATCCCACAAAAGATAGTAAAATATAATGCTTAAAAATTTTATTCTTCATAAATGATGGAGTTATGTTATTGTTATGGCATTTCATTGTCTCATTCTTAAAATTATCATCCACAAAGAAACAATCAAGATGATTCAAGCAATAAGAACTTGGTCACTATCATTCACAAGTTGGGTGATGAAAATTAGAAGAAATGACATAATAAGATGTATGATTCATTATGGGAAAATCTTATAAAACCTAAAAAAATAATAGGTATGTCCCCATTCAAATTTATTTATGGGATTGATGCAGTAATTCTAATAACACTTGAATTTTCTACACTTTAGTTAACTAGAGCGATCAAATATCAAAAATTTGAAAGTTCTTTAGACAAAAGGATCCTCTATTTTAAAAATATTAGAGAAGTTAGGTCTTGAGCTATTGATAGGATTGACAAACATCAATCCTAATCAAAACTCCTTTTTTATAAAAGAGTTAGAAAGAGAGACTTTCATGTGGGAGATCTTATTCTTCTATTGGATAAACATAAAGATCCTAAAGGTCATGGTAAGTTTGACTCATTACAGATGGGTCCCTTAAAGTTTAAGAATTTTTTTGGAGTTAATAATTTCTACTTGGATTATTGTGATGTCACACATTTTTATTTTCCCTATAGTGGGAAATATTTCTATCATTACTTCAAGTGAAAATGAGTAGTCTCATTCTTTTAAATATTTACATATGATTTTGGTTTATTTCCCTTTCACTATCTTATTTTGTTGTGCATGTGTGTTATTTTTCAATGAGCATAATGGCTTGTCTATTATCCCTCCCCTTCACTTGTATTGGTATTATTTTTAATTGATATTTTTAAGATCCTTATCCAAGTATGAAGGAGATATACATCTTTAGTCATATCAAATTTCAAGATCAAATGCTTCTTTAATTTTTAGAGTTAACAAATTATCATCAACATCTTCAAGTAAATGGGTAATAAAATTCAAAGGCTTCTTTAACAAGATTTGGCCTAACAAAGCTTTTTCATTTCTTATATGATTAGGATTGGTGAATTGGTTGTCAATTGGTTAGATCAATATCCTAAAAATCTATAGCAAGGGACCTATCTTGGTAGGATAAGTTCATTTTTCATACAATTGAATATCATGAATTGACTATCAATTGGTCAGATCAAGACAAGAAATATTACATGTCTCAAGAGTTTGCATCAGTAAGATTCAAATAAATTTAAGACCCAATGAACAAGGCACTAATCTATAAAACTAGAGTCTAGATTTCTTCTCTATTTCTTTAAAGTTTTAGGTCCCCAGTTAGAGTTGATTGTTGTCATAATTTTTTAACAATGGTCAAAAGGTTCAAATTAATGAAATTCAAAGTTCATCAATAATGTTTTTTTCACTTTTTGATAAAATTGATCATCATTAAGTCAAGTGGTGCAAAACATTTTCCAAAATATTCTAACTTTACTTCTTTATGTCATAAATTTGAAAAAGTGCTTTATACCCCCTTGGATCAAATTAGGCATGCAAGCACATCTTATAGAGTCCTTAGGTATTGTACCTTTATTAAGACCTAATTTCATTGAAACACCATACTACCATCTTTGTGTGCATGAAAACACCCTAGGACCTAACATGTGTACATACACCATCTCAAATCCTGACACATACAAAAACACACTTTTAAATATCAAATTTATCACAAAGCCATCCTTATTTTTAGCCATTAATGGCAACTTCCTTATGTAAATTATAATATATTATATATTTTTGACCCTATAATTTATTCTTTACCTCTTTACTATGTATTTGAATCTCTTCGTCATGAATCATTCTTTCTCCTATTGCATCTTTTGCTCACATGCTTGTAGTTTGTCCATTGTTTATCAAACCTTCACAGTTAGTTGTTAGGTTTTTGAAGCTTGCAAGAGGTAAGGATTTTTTACTCATATTTAATCTACAAATAAAATTATTTTTTCATAATCTTTAAGTTCTCCTATTTGCATTTTTCTACAATTTTGTAAAATTTGAACCATTTTCTAAAAACTTTAAAACCCTAAAATTATGCCTATTTATCTCCTAACCCGATACTTCATCATCTCCCCTTAGTTTTTCCTATGTAGTTTTCACCTTATTAAGATCCCCACATCATTTAATACCTCTTAGGTAGACCCTAGAATACATGCTTACAAATACATCAAACCCTAGGAGGTTATCAACACACTTGTTGA